>CM040186.1:54345446-54797946 GCA_022606455.1 Callitettix versicolor
ACAACTATATTTCTAGTCAGGATAAGGATGTGGGCTGTTGATAAAAAACTGATTAGATTTGTTGCTTACTGATAACACATGATTATACAAACAGGCTACTTCTAGAAGATCATTACAGCTCGTTTGTAGGCATGAGCTTGGGTCTGCGTTATAGGGGAAACGATTGAAAGGTAGTAGGGGCGTCTGAAAGTAGAAGCATTGACAGATTGGCTTAAGCATTACCCCCCTTGTAGCCTACTGCGCATCATACTCTAATTACGTACGAAAAAAACTTTCTCTCGTGCAGTTTTACCCTGAAATATTAGTTGAACGCAATTGTCTCGCTCGCGTGATGAAAGCGAATATCCAAACGCAATTTATTTTTTTGTATGGATATACAAAGAACGCAAACCCTCTTTTTGCAAATCTGATTTAACCATTATATTAGCATTTCAAATTGCATTAAAAATATGAAAATGAATGCCGCCCGCCGTCAACTTATTTTTTTTTAATTTTAACATATTTTGAATATTTAAAATGTTAATTTGTCCATTTTTAACATTGATTACGATGGTGATATCAGATTTTCATAAAATGTTCAAGATAAAAAAGTTATGAATTTTTAAAAGTTTGAATAGGTTGGCGTTTTTGAAAGTGTTCTATGAATTTCGCTGGTTAACAAACTTGTCCAAGCCATTGCCAGAATCGATTTTTTTTGTCGTTTGAATCATATCGGACCAAATTTGGGAACGTGAGCGTACTAAAACAAACACACACACACACACACTCTCTCTCTCTCTCTCTCTCTCTCTCTCTCTCTCTCTCTCACACACACACACACACACACACACACACACACACACACACACACACACACTCACACACCACGCGCGCGCGCTGTAGTTCTAACGCTTTCATATAAATATAAAATGCTGTACAAGCGTTGTAAAAGTGTTCTAGAGGTCATGATCATTGCTCTCATTTCATGGTGTCTTGGTGGCTGCTTCAAGAATTTTCCATTGGGAATTCGTCCTTTACTAATATTTTTTAAGCATATTTTTAAAAACGCTTTAATGTAAAATCAGCTGTTTCCAAGATAGAAAAGTGTGAATATTATCCATTATTTTAATTCATTACGCATGCGCATTACCGCAGAAGTTTTCTCAGTCCAACAGTCTAAACAATGTGTTGAGGCGTGGACTAGGCTATAGAACAATTTTAATACTAATAAAACTTCATTAATAGTCAATAAAAGAAGACCTTGAAGGATGATTAGATTAGTGGTTGTGGGTAAATCTGAAAGTGGTCCGAGAAGGTCGGCCGAACACCTGCATGCTGACCTTTGTGCTCCGCTGACCCTGAAACAAAACCACTGTCTGGGGAATGCGCCCAGTGCCCGGTGCCCGGTGCCCGGTGGTTTATTGTGCTCGTAAAATCGGCGCCGGGTTTGTTTTAGAGCGCATTGTGAAGGGTTTTTTCGTGGCAGTAATTAGCAAGACGTCCTCCAGGCATCGCTCACTGACGACCCAAGGTAGCGGAGTGTCTGGATCCATTGGTACTACCACTTCCTTACCAGTGTGCAAATATTCAAGTAAGGTAGTATTTATTATTGCAAAACGTTCCTTTCTGAAGGGATTAAATTAACGCGGCACGCAGCTGTCTCGCGTGGTGGAAGCAAATTTCCAAAAGTAATTTTGGTATCTTACCCTCTTTTCGAAAAATTATTTCACCATCATAAACAGCTTAAAATATGCGAATATTAACGTTTTAAACTTTCAAATTAAAAACTCTATATTTGTGTATAATAATTACAATTCATCAGAAGAAAAGAGAAAAGTTTTAACTCACTTATACACCCTTTTACTTTGTCTTCTGATGAAGTGTAATTATTACACACGAAAAATTAAGAGTTTTTTATTTCATTTTATTTTCCAAACACATTCGCCCTGGCTAGATGCATGCCGTAGTTGCAGTAGTACCGCGAGCCCAGCACGGCTGCATTGTCCTATCGGCCTATTCACTTTATTTGGAAAATATCTGTTTTGTATGTCACTTTAAAGTTGGCAGTGAAGCAGTTTTTGTGGAATTATAAAACATATTTCTTGAAATGTATTTCAATTTTCTATTTTTTTGCATTCGAGAGAACATTTTGTTTTAGGTTTTCCGTCCTTCTTAGACCCACCCGAATTGCTCCCGCGAACCACTTGTGGATCATAACCCATACTTTGGGAACCGCTGCTCTTGAAGAATAACTGTCGAATCGATTGTATACTGGATGTTTTGCCCGAAGCTGGATACTTTGGAGAAATATTTGAATTTAATAATGATTTTGCAGTGTTTTGTGAATTGAAGTTTCGCGGAAACTCTCTTACAACTGGTTGCCTAAGTACTCACCGTGAATAAATAAGTCTGGATGACTTCTGAAATACCTGGTGGTGACGTCATCGGATTCGAGATAACTGCTATATCATGTGTCGGTACGACCTTCAAGAGATATCGAAGGTCATCGACTAATCTACGTTTATCGTTTTCAGGAGGAGCGCGTAGTACAAAAACTTGAAATGTGCGAAGCGGTCAGAACTTGCGGCAAACTGATTTCGGTTATGGAGTTTCAGGAAGTACGAAATGTTGAAAGTAGATTAGATTCGTTAGAAAATCGCGACACGCAGCAACTCGCTGACGTGATGGATGTGAATTTCCAACAATAATTGTTTTATCTCAAACTTTTTTGAAAACATGATTTCACAATGATAAAATCTGCATACATTTAGAATTTTTTTTAAACTAGTGGATTGTATTGGTGATATCCTATATACTTTTTGTTACCTAACCTCAAAAATAATAATAATAATAATAGGCTATGTTAATAAAACAATGCTGTAAACAAACTACAAAACCGATGTTATACATAATACTGATATTAAAATTTTAAATATATACGTTATTGATATTGAACACAGCTGATCATTACAATTTCTTATGGAATTTTTCTCCTTTATTTTTTGTGCGTTAACTTGGGCTAATGTAGACGATGGGATGATTTTATAGCGTATGAAAATGCCAAGCCCTGGCCGGGAATAGAACCCGGGTCCTCAGGGTGAAAGCCCAGTACGCTATCAACTAGGCCACCGAGGCGGCTATTCTCCCTTTGTAACACTTCCTATTAGCTTAATTAAGAAAAATTATGGTTCCTCTCAAATTTGAGACCAAGACCTTAAAATTAACCTTCAACCATATTTTTATGACTTACCTAGCTCTCAAATTATTATTTTTTTTAGTTTAAGTATGACTCTACGGAAATCTTGACTTCTAGATTTTCTTTAAAGACACACACACACACACACACACACACACACACACACACACACACACACACACACACACACACACACATATATATATATATATATATATATATATATATATATATATATATATATATATATATATATATATATATAGAGAGAGAGAGAGAGAGAGAGAGAGAGGGCGGGAGGGAGAGAGAGAAGAGAAAGAGAGATTGTAAAAATAAACCCTGACCGCTGTCAAATTGATTTATTATTGCTAATGTATGCAGATTTTAACGCTGATTACTTTGGTCGAATTGTAACTATAAAAAAAAAATAGTCTCTACATAAAAATATTATGGTGTTTAAAGATTTGAAATGGCCGCCATTTTGAATCGATTGAACGGATTTCGATGAAAAACAAACTAGTCCAAGCACAAAGATTTGTGTGCCAAGTTTGAATGAAATCGATTTAAATTAGATTATTAAATGAAAAATGAAAATAGAAAAATAAACTCTGGTCAAAATAAACCGTCAAAATTTTGAAAATTATAAATGCTAATTTATGTAGATTTCAACGCTGACTACGTTGATGAAATACAGATCTTAAGTACTACGCCGAGCCAGGCGGACGCGCATGCGCAAGATTTCTCGCCTATTTGCGACACTTGTAACTAAAGACGTAACACGTAATTAATGTTTAGTAGCAATGTGTGACTCTAATCAGAGCGGAACCGGAAATGGAACAACCAGTTGTGCAGGAAATGACCGATAGCGGGTCGCCTTTCCGTCCGACCATTGATAAAATATGTAATACTGTGACAATACACGCCTTGTAATACTTGTATCAGTTCTGTGAAGAAAGCACCGCTGACTGTTCAATGAAATATTTTATGAAAGGGTATCAAATATCAGTAAAAAGGTACCAGATATTTGATTCTTGTTAAATTTTGATATAACTTAATTAACAACCGATTGATGTTGTTACTGTGAACAATTAGGCCACACTTTAATCAGAAAAAAGTAGGTATTTTTTGTTCCAAAACATTTTCAGTACAGAAATAATTAGGCTAAATTATTGAAAAAACGCTCCCAATTTCATAAAAATTATTAGCTTAATTTTCCTTTGGAAAATCATTTATTTATTAAATACCGGAACAAAACGTATGTATAAATCATTGAAAATCACGTTTAGAAAATATCGAAAAAACTGTAAAAAAGACCTAATTTATCAAAATCAGTTCTCAGTTATTGATCCGTATATCTTAAACAATACGCAAATTCGTAACTAACAGGTTTATTCTGGGTCGAAAGAATAAGTGGACGTCAAAAAACACTCACTTGGATTTTGTGGTCAGTCGATTTTTTTTACTGTACACATGTCGAGAGAACAATGTGAACATACACTGTCAGTATGAAGTTTGCTCACAAACAATGTGAACATATACTCTCAGTATGAAGTTTGCTAACAAAACAATGTGAACATACGCTGTCAGTATGAAGTTTGCTCACAAAACATGTTACATACTCTCTCAGTACGAAGTTTGCTCACAAAACAATATGAACATACGTTGTCAGCATGAAGTTTGCTCAGAAAACAATGTGAACATACACTCTCAGTGCGAAGTTTGCTCACAAAAGAATGTGAACATAAGCTCTCAACATGAAGTTTGCTCACAAAATAATGTCAACATAGGCTACGCTGTCAGAATGAAGTTTGCTAAAAAACCAATGTAAACATACTCTCTCAGTACGAAGTTTTCTCACAAAACAATGTGAACATATGCTCTCAGTATGAAGTTTACTTGCGATTTTTTTAATAAAAGATATTTGGATAATACTGATTTGCAAGGCAGTACTATATAGCTTAGTTCTGGTCACATTTCACTGTATTTTGAAAAATCGCTTTATAGCAAAACCGAAGATGTTAGAATGTTTGTGCCTTATTTACTATTATGAACACAGAATATGTTCGAGAAACGGCGAATCTCACTCAGTACAGCTTGAATGCGGTTGCGTTCCGGCTTTTCTCCTCCCACTAAGCAGAACTTAAGGCAGATGAGTACTTGAGGACACGCTGCCTCGAGGAAGCGCTGTTTTGATTTCTATACTTGCCTTTGAATGAACGCGCTGTAGAGCGTAGCGTGACGGCCGATGAATGGACTGGAGCTGCAGTCATTTCCTTTACAGATTTCACCCATTGTTTTCCGCCGCTTAATTACCAGCAAGTAACGGAAATAGACTTGTTCCACAGCGAGTCCGCGCCTAACGTAGCGTCACCGGCAGTCTTCCGGTTTGCAACGGCAACGTGTTACTGGTTGGCTGCAAGTCAACTGGAGCCATCTTGAGTATGGGGAAACAAATATTTGTCTTCACTATTTAAATACTGCAGTAAAGTCTCGCTAATCCGAACCATGTTGTACAGGATATCCGTTTATTCCGGTCACATCGACCCGGATTACTGTAAATACTAGGAAAATAAAATACTCTACTACTGGAAAAATCTAATAATATTTCAGTTCTTTCCCCGCCGTAACTGAGAAATAAGACACTTTAAATAATGCGCAACTGTTATTAGTAGCAAAGTACTTTAATTGTAAATATTTAGTAACAGTTACTTTGACGTACTCAGTAACTTCTAGTGTAAGCTATTTTCGTTTGTCAATAGCAGCTACTTTATTTTTTCAGTAATCAGCTACTATCAAGTACTTTAAACGAAACTATTCAGTAATAGCTACTTTACGTATAACGTTATAAATTTATTTAGTGAATAACTGCTTCTCATCTACTATATTCGTACAGTATTTTAAATTCAAGATAAACTGCGATAATCACAAATATTACATCTTCTTTTCGGCTGAAAATTCTCTCCGACGTCTTCCGATTCTTAGCTTCCATTTTCTCCGTCATTCCACAAATCTTTTTTCCAATCCGCTCTATCCCCCCCACTCTCTCTCTCTCTCTCTCTCTCTCTCTCTCTCTCTCTCTCTCTCTCTCTCTCTCTCTCTCTCTCTCTCTCTCTCTCTCTCTCTCTCTCTCTCTCTCTCTCTCTCTCTCTCTCTCTCTCTCTCTCACTTCCTTCTCTCCAACTAAGTCTCGGTCTTCCTATCTTTCTTCGACCATGTGGTTTCCATTTTAGAATCTGTTCAGGAAGTTTTCGTTCATCGTTTGGACATGGCCAAACCATCGAAGTTGTTTTGTCTTCATTTCGTCTACAATCGTATACATTGATGATCTCATGGATTCTTAACTTTGTTATCGTTTCCCGTTTCGTCCAACCTGCGGCTCTTCGTCAATAGTCCATTTCTGCAGCTTGATTTTTTTTTTGCAGTGGCCACACTTTGCTTCTATATGAGATCATACTTTTATAATTGTGTTATATATTCTATATTTATTTATTTTTGATATATGTTGATCCCATATGATCAGTATCCTTTGATACTCTTGAGGATATGTTCAGTATCCTTTTTGCTCTTCTTTACAAGGTGTTTCGTTTTTTTACCGCTATGTTCAAGAGTCCATTACTAGTAGGCTAATTATCATTCCCAAATACAGTACTTATAAATTGTACACCCTTTGATTTGTGTGTTGTGTTCCAGTAGAAGATTCCTGCTCAGTATGAATAAAATTACATTCTGTCCCGAAATTATTAGCTATCGTGTCATCAAAATTTCAAGTTGGTTCGATTCCGGAACTTTTGACTAATAATATTACTACTTATTAACAAAAAAGGCTGATTTTTTTCAAACTTTATAATATTTTGCTAAAATTGTAGTCTACGTTTTATTTAAAGACCAAATTAAATAAGTGTAGTAAATTTGAAATAATTTACTCAGATGTCTCGCTGACGAGATGGAAGCAAAATGTTACAATTTTTTTCTGAAAATTTATGCGTTAATATTTGCATAAATTATCATTTTAAGTTGTTTTTTTAATTACATTGAAAATAAACCATGACCATTAACCATTAACTTTTTCAAATTTTACTGCTGATAATGGTGGTGAAATCAAAATTTCAAAAATACGTTAAGAAAAAAGTTATGATCTTCTTCAGAAATTTCGAACGTTCGCTTTTCCAAATCGGTTGAACGGATTTTGCTGTCTAACCAACTAGTTCAGATTATTACAAAAACAATTTTCGTGTATCCAAGTTTGAATCAAATCGAAACAAAATTAAATGCGAACTCTAATTGTTTGTGAAAAAATAACGAATATCTATGAGCATGAGGTAAGGAAATACAATTATTCTCTTTTTTGTTTCTAAATTGAAATAGTTTAAAAAGAAGTCGCCAGATAACGTCAGGTGTGATTTTAAGGTAAATATTTAATTTAAAAAAATTCTAAATACGTTGTATTAGAAATAACGAGACTCTTAACTCGCCTTTTTCAAACACATAGCAATTTTTTGCAACTTTTTAGTAAAATGCTGCCCTAATTTGTTTCGTGGACCAATTTCGGTCCGTAACCGCCAATTGCGAACCACCGAGTTAGACTAATGAAGACGAGGAAATGACATAACGCACGGAAACAGTAGATAATAAATAAAATACAAGATAAAACAATTTCTGTTATTGAACAAAAAATAAAAATCTTATATCTTTTTTTTTAATTACGATAATTTGTTCGAAAACACGACAAAACATAGCTAGTTTTTAAGAACATAACCTGAAACTTAATATAGCCTATTACCTGTTCAATGAAATCAGCTGATCGTTACAAATTGATATAAACGACAAATTAATTTAGCCAGTTTTTAACAAAATAACTTGAAAGTTATTACAACCTGTCAGCTGTTCAATGAAATCAGCTGATCTCTACGAATTAATGTAAAACATCTGGTCTTTTACTACTACATATTTATCAAAATTAAATTAACAATTCATTTCATATATTTACATCGGTTTAACGTCTTTGTAATTTCCATAGTGTATTATATGCGCCTCACACGTACAAGGTCTGCGGTTCGATACCGGTCAGAAACACAGGAAATTTTAATTATAATTAATTTAATACGAGACTTGCGACTCGCAAAATATATTATATATATATTGTATACTATACTATTTATAACTTATTGTATATCAATATAAATTTGTGTACTCGCATCACGCAAAATCCAACATCACAAACAATCCTAAAAGGTTGACTGTGGACTTTCGTTATTTAAACTATAGTGGTATACGTGGGGAAACGATAACTAAGTGATTCATTCATTTGTTCGCCTGACGGTAAGCATCACCGGCTGTGAATGGGATTCCGATGGGGTTATTTCATGGTCAGCTCACCTCTCGCCACGGTGACGCTTGGGTGCTCCCGAACATGAGGTAAAACGTTCTATACATGCTTCGTGCTTCCTTAATTACAACTTCTTATGCTGTTTTATTGGCGTAACTTTCTTTTATGGGCGAATTTCCGTTGGGATATATGAGCAGTTGGAGCCGTCATCATGGTAAGAGTTCCGATCCTGAACCTCGACTGTTGTAAACACACACATTCGAAGTCCCAGGGTCGGGTTCTTACTTTACCATGATGGCCACTCCAATCAGTCTGCTTAGTTCATTTTCCTATATACGTTTTCTAATAGTTCAGTTATCATTGAATTTTGATCTCCCCCCTTTTATACCGAAAAATATACACTAATGTCTTTACTCTCACTATACTAAGTAGTCTATAAATAACATTTGGTAATCTTGAAAAAACTCGAGATTGTGTGCGTGCGCGCGCGCGCGTGTGAATGCTGAAAAAAACGTGCGTGTTTTAGGACGCTCATGTTTGCAATTTTAGTCCAATTTGATTCAAGCCCCGTATTGTGAAGATGTTAATTCTGTTTACGATAGTGAAAGTTCCATCATGTCAGCGAGACAGCTGCGTGTCGCGATTATTCCATTAATCCTAACGATTCTTAATAAAGGCCAAGTAGGCATACATACTTTCACCTTTGTACCGTGTAACTAAGGCACCTCAACAGCTGTGCGCCCCTTGTGCTTCTCGGTTACCTGGCATGACGTAACGCGCCGCAAGATACTTGTAGGCTAACCCTGCCTAATCTAATCTATATATATATATATATAAAAGCCATTCCAAGGGTAGCCCAGGAACCCAGGTGTCGTGGAACCCTTCAGCGCCCGATGTCTTCACGCTAAGGCTCAGCTGTGCACGTGGTCTCCGAACTAAAAATACAATGCTCGCTTGATACCATTACTTTGCGTAACCGTTCCACGTGGCCGGCCGAGCTCAGACAGCAAGACACTGCTCAAACATTATTACTTTCTAACTACGCGATGTGTAAGAAAGGTTTGGTGATCGTGAAAAAGTCGATTTTGGACGTTTTAAAATCAATTTTTAAAGTTATTAAAACTATTGTATGAAATCAGCTGTTTGATGTAAATATTGGTTATTTGTTTTTCTGTCAGCGGTTTTAATAAATTTAAATATTTTAATTATTTACTTAATTGTTTTATTATAATTGACTGCATTATTTACTTGCCTGTAACCAACTTTAACAACAATACTTACCTTTCGTCTTGTTCACTTAATTTATTTATTTTCTTATTTTACTTAATTCGCCAATTTAACTTGCTTACATTATTAATTACTTAGTTTCTATTTGTTTACTTTGCAGAGACTAAATTATTTTGCTTGCCTTGTTCCTTTACTTACATTCTTTAGTAACCAATTTACTTTAATTCTTACTTGAATTACTTTATTTACTTGACTGTTTGCTTTATTTACTTACTTGCTTATTACTTACTATCTTACTTTACTTTTTTACTGTTTACTTTTCATATTTCTTTTTTATTCTTTACTAGCTTTTCTTACTTGGTTATTTATTTCCTTATTTGTCTTAGCTTGCGTACTATTATTTGGATTTGCGTTTTACGTCATTTCTTACTTTACTTGTTACATACTTGATTATTTTTTACTTACTTGCTTATTAATTTGCTTATTTCTTACTTTACTTGCTTAATTTTTTTACTTATTTGATTACATTACTTCATTTTTACTTATTTGATTATTTTGTTACTTTAATCACTTACTTTTTTCTTTATTACACAATTCTTTACTTAATATGCCTATATTTTTAATTATTTGGTACTTTACTTGCTTCCTTACTTGTTTATTAGTTATTTTTTTACTTTATTTATTAGCATAATTTATTTTCTTACTTTACCTGCTTACTTTTTTACTTACGTGATTACTTCCTTTTGCTAATTACTATTACCAATTATGTACTTTTTTGCTAATTATTACTTACATTTGCTAATTACTTACTTGGTTACTTTATTAGTTTACTTAATTGCTTATCTCTTATTTTACTTGCTTATTATATACTTTATTTACTTGCTAATTTGCTTATTTCACTTCCTTACTTTTACTCATTTCAAGACAGTTAAGTATACATTTCTTTATCGCAAAAATGGTTCTTTTCTCGTATACTAAACCTCGTATACGTCAAAGGTCAACCTTCTGTTGTCAATGGTCAACCTCTGTTTATCTGTAGTGAAAACTCTAAAATATACAGAAAAATCCAAATAAAATTGCGCAACGTTCGCGTATAATAGACACAGCGGATAGGCTCTTACAATGCCTGTATACGCAATATGTGAAGACATCTGTTGAGGGGATGTGACCCCCCACCATCACCAGCTGATTTCTTAGCTTTTGTAGGCCCAGGTGTACCTACGTGCAACTATGTCTTTGTCATTCCTCCACTCACACTCTATTCTTCTTTACTTCTGTTCCTTGGAATGCTTCGGCTCTCGTACGTGTTGTCGACAATAACCGACTCCGAATTGTTTCTTTGTAGCGCAGAGCCTGCGCGCGTCTTGCTTACGTTTTAGTAAAAAGTATCTTGAATGTGTGAAGAGGTTTTTTTGCCTCCACGCTACGCAACTGTGTCGCGCTGACGTGATGAGAGCTAATTTCCAAAAAGCGAATTACTGTAACGATATCACAGTAATTTTTCGTTTTACATTTTGTTTTTAAAAAAATGAATATAGGCTACAGTATATTGAAGAGTAAGGTATTGGCCAGTGATCGTGGAAAAATCGGTCTTCACAATTGATTGGAGTTCTTTGTTTTCAGGTCAGTTGGGGGAGACTGACCGACAGAAGTAAAAATTAAAAAAATGAACTAAATATTCGTTGAATTTATGGGACAAGTGTCAGAACCATTTCTGATCAGAACTGGAGTCAGACAAGGTGATGGTTTATCACCGCTATTATTTAATTGTGTGCTGGAGAAGGTGGTTAGAGAGTGGAATCAAAATCTGAAGGAAGGCAGTGGAATCAAAATGGGGACCAAAGGACTGAAGTGTAACTGCCTGGCTTTTGCGGATGATCTGGCTCTCATAGCCAAGGACTGGTCCGAGGCAGAATTACAAATTAAAGAGTTGCAGAAGCAAGCCATTAAAGTAGGTCTCCGAATCTCATTTGAGAAAACCAAAATACTAACGAATATTAAAAATGCACCACGACATCTGGGAGTCGGTAGTCATAAAATCGAGAGAGTTGACCACTTCAAATATCTGGGTGAATGGATCAGCTGGAACGCCTTAGAAAAGAGAGCATTGGAATCCAGGATGTGTAAAATGGAATTGGCGTTTCAATTAACCAAAGAGGTGTATAACAAGAAATCGTTATCCTGGAATTCCAAACTTAAGCATTATAAAACTGTGATCAAACCAGAGGCTTTATATGCATCTGAAACTCTTACACTCAATAATAAGGGATTACTGGACAACCTGGAGAAGAAGGAAAGAAAGTTAATAAGGAAGATATTGGGCCAAAACTTTAGAAATAATGAAGTAAAGTTGATTTCTAATAAAAACCTGTATCTCAAAATTGAGAGACTCTCAGATAGCATGAGGAGAAGACGACTTAGTTTTTATGGCCATATTAGTAGGATGAACAGCAGTAGACTTACTAGGCGGATCTTTGCTTTCTTCAGAGATCGGAAAACGAAGAGTAATTGGTTCAGGTGGGTCCAGGAAGACTTAACTGAGCTGGCGATATCAGATGAGATGATTGACGATGTACTTAAACTGCGAAAACTTTTACATAATGAAAACCTAAGGTTCCAAGAAAAACCAACATCTAAAAGGGGCGGGACAGTCTCGGATGAAAGAAGGAAGGCAGCCTCGGATAGAATGAAGCAGTATTGGATACAGCGGAGGGCAGCTAACGCAAATCAAAGTAATTGATTTGGCGTACCCCAAAGTGGGTGATCCGGATGAAAGAAGAAATATTCGTTGTTAGTTTGTATTGGTCCACTTATGGTGTATTACTGATCTTATTGATAAATCGAAATTACACACAACTGATGATATTAAAGAAAATACACACTTATTTGCATCATTTATCCATACAAATATAAAGAATAAATCTTTCACGATATATTTAAACAGTTAATGTTTTAAATATTTTGATGGTTGGGTTGGGCATGTAGTAAAACGGTGTTCGTTAATAATTTAAATATTTATTAAGGAACTTAATGAAAAATGTCTAAGATATATCTGTAAACGCTCTAAAAAAATTATGTTTGTGTATGTTTTTTTTTTGTGTTTAACGTTCGACTATTGTGCACACTTGGGCTAATGCAGACGATGGGATGATTTATAGCGTATGAAAAATGCCAAGCCCTGGCCGGGAATCGAACCCGGGTCCTCGAGGTGAAAACCTAGTACGCTATCAACTAGGCTATCGAGGCGGCCTTGTTCGTGTATGTAGTGTAATGACATCAATTATGATTAAAATACTTACTGAACTTATTTATGTACAAATAAAATATTAATTGTAAAAAATTGAACTCGCCTCCCTTAGTTTCATAAACGAAAATCGCACATAGAATAGTCGACAGTGAGTTTTTGAAACTCGCTCCTTTAGTTTCATAAGCAAAAATCGCACATAGAATAGTCGACAGTGAGTTTTTGAAACTTGCCTCCTTTAGTTTCATAAGCAAAAATCGCACATAGAATAGTCGACAGTGAGTTTTTGAAACTTGCCTCCTTTAGTTTCATAAGCAAAAATCGCACATAGAATAGTCGACAGTGAGTTTTTGAAACTCGCTTCCTTTAGTTTCATAAGCAAAAATCGCACATAGAATAGTCGACAGTGAGTTTTGAAACTCGCTTCCTTTAGTTTCATAAGCAAAAATCGCACATAGAATAGTCGACAGTGAGTTTTTGAAACTCGCTTCCTTTAGTTTCATAAGCAAAAATCGCACATAGAATAGTCGACAGTGAGTTTTTGAAACTCGCTTCCTTTAGTTTCATAAGCAAAAATCGCACATAGAATAGTCGACAGTGAGTTTTTGAAACTCGCTTCCTTTAGTTTCATAAGCAAAAATCGCACATAGAATGCATGCACATAGAAACAATCAGCTCACTGGTAGCCTTTAGTCCACTTCTAGAATACTAGTAATGTGTACAAGCAAACTTGACGCTTTTGATATCGCCAGTTGTATTTTTCCTCTTATAGGCTATATAATAAAGTGCTAGGGTCAGCTTAAAGAAATTTTCATTTCAGTATTTAGTTTTACTTGGATGTCTGTCCATCAGTGTGACCTTGAATGTGGCTGGAGACTGAACTAGTTCATCGATTATTATAAAATTTGACTTTATGCGCCTTATAACAGGACCATTTAAAAAAATGTGGTATTTTTTGAATTGAAAAAGGGAACTGCGTTTAGAGTTAAATACAGGCCTTCCTTAATGTATTGGATATAGGCCTAAATATGTTCATTAAGAAATGTTAAAATTATTAACGAACACCGTTGTACTACATGCTTAACCTAGGCATCACAATTATTATAACATTAACAATAGTGTGTGTGTGTGTGTGTGTGTGTGCGCGCGCGCTTGTATGTATATGTATGTATACATATATAGATATATGGGGCTCAGTGGTCAAAAGACTAAAGCATCGGTGAGTCTACTGCGTCATTCAACTACGCACTAAAAGGTTCTTAGATCCAGCCGCAGTTGCTCCCCTTGCTTTTCCCTTACCATTAACATTGAACCCTCGTCCTCATTAGTCTAACTGGCATAAAGTATGGACGTTAAGAAAAAAAAAGAATATATATTGTGAAAGGTTGAATTTTTTGTATTCAGATATGATTTAGGTAGGTTTAAATAATAAATTATAAAATTAAAATGAGTAACTAATTAAACAAATTATGGACCTGTCCTCATCAGTTCAAGTTTTCACTTGTGTCTACCGCCCCGCTATATACAGTACCTTTTTCATTTGATCACAAAATCAAAAAAAAGTAGATTTTTTAAAAATATGCTAAAACCAAAGCCGACAAAAGAAAACTGGAAAGTCTGCATAAGTTACAAAAATCGACGTTTCATTTTTCGCTCACGTTTTCAAATACGGTGTGTGAAGATTCAATGTGTTGGGATACCAAATTTGTAATAATATATTACCGCACACATCTATTTCGCTGAAGTGATGAAAGCGTATTTTCAAAAAAAAATTTTTATCATTTTTTTAAAATTTTGGTTTTACTATCATAAACAGCATTAAAATCTGCGTATATTAGCGTTTTAAACTTTCAATTGAAAATACTAAAATGTACACTGACCGCCGTCAAATAAAACTTGTAATTAGGTCTACAACTAATTTTTAACATAAAAAATGCTGTTTTTACTATTGATTACAATAATAATAATTAGGTTTTTTAAAATATTCCAGACAAAAAGGTAATACATTTTTAAATATTTGGAAATTCCACCATTTTGAAACTGTTGAAGAAATTTCGCCATTAGGCCTACAAAAATCGATTTTTGTGCCAAGTTTGAATCAGATTGCACTTGAATCAACTGAAAACGTCACACGCGCTAGTAGTCTACTCCGGTATACTCTGTGCTGAACACATGGCAGATGGCGCACTCTAGGGAAATCTCTGTGAATTATTCAGTAAGACTTCAATTAGTGTAATGGACAGGTCTAGCTATAAAGTAATGAAAACTGACGTGACACAGAGTGCTCCGTAAGTCAGAGTACTGTGTTGCACGCCAATACTTCATTGGGACGCATTTTCCCACAGGAAAAATGAACTACAATCGTAACAATAATGGCAAACATAAAAAAAACGTAGACTCATGAAATGCGCGCAAAACCGATTTCTGGAACACGTTTTGTGTGTTCGTATATGTGCGTTATGCGTGTATTTTCCTTTTTTAGCAATGTATGAATCAGTTTCAAGATGACATCTATACATTTGACTTTAAGAAACCCACACATCTTGTTTTATTTCAACTGTTTTAATGATCCAGTTTGAGCTTAGTAATCTTGTGAAATAATATTGAACAGTTTTTTAAACTTTCGTAATAAAAAACAAAAATTTTCCAGTTGTTTTCGATAGTAGCCAAATCGAATTTTAGAAGATGAGGATATTGTGATTGTATTTTCTTTCCTTATTTAAAAAGTATATTTTTCTGTAAACTTTTAAGCCATTCTATAGAGAAATCCTTTTTAACAGTTGTTTTTGTAAAAAAGGTCTTTAGAAGAGTTTGTTTTAATTAAAACATATCCGAAAGTATGAGAAACCAGACGTACATACCTAATTCCATAAACACTTGTCAGTTAGTTCATTCTTTAGGAAGTATGCACAGTCACATGGACGTACAAAATTACAAACCTAATTATTGGACTCAGAGGGCAACTGAACAAGGAGCTGCTGGATCTTCTAAAATGTCCAGAGCAATTTCTTCACGCTCACTAGATCCTATAACTAGAAAGTAAGAATTTCAACATAACAAACGTTTTGAGCGTTAGGCGAGATGTGCAGGCGACGAGGAGAGACAGACAATGCTGTAAGCGAGCGACAGAGGCGTGTTGTGGATGAGTCACGCAGCGCCACCTACACAGGTCGGGGCAATAAAGTGGACAATTTATCTCTAATTCCCAAATAACCTTCTACTGACCCACAAGTAGCATAAGCATACGAGCTAGTCCCTCGTGGTAGCAGAACAACATAACATATGTAAGTTATTTCAAAAGTGCAAATATATAATTTTGTTTTTAATGAATTTTCAATAAGTTATCCGCTGTATATCATGAGGCCCATCAAGTCTGTGCTTTAGATCAATTTTTGATGGGGTTGTTGAAAATGTATATATATATATATATTTATATATATGTGCACAATAGTCGGACTTATAAAAAAAAAAAAAAAAAAAAAAAAAAATATATATATATATATATATATATATATATATATATATATATATATATATATATATATACTATATATGTGTGTGTGTGTGTGTGTGTTTTTTTAGAGTGGCCTAGTTGATAGCGTACTAGGCTTTCACCCGAGGACCCGGGTTTGATTCCCGGCCAGGGCTTGGCATTTTCATACGTTATAAATCATCCCATCGTCTGCATTAACACAAGTGTGCACAATAGTCGGACGTTAAAAAAAAATGTTTTTTTTCAGAAAACAAATGAAAATAAACTATGACCGTCATCGGTTTTAAATTACCCACAAATCCTATTCGGTAGGCATACATACACAGTTATAAAACCAAACTTTGAGCAAAATCTGAAGACAATAGGCTAGCTTCTTTCGAACTATTTTTTAAAAGGAAATAATTGAAGTGCGAAGGTCGGCAAAGCAATACAGATACAGTATTTATTTTTGCAAGTGAGCTGAGCGTGAAAGTCTGTCAAAGTCTGATAAAACAGACAAATATATTGTATAGTCCTTAACGAAGTGCTAAGAACTCTTGAACTGTTGAAGCAGTTAGTCCGGGTTCGTTACCTTGGACAGTTACTACTAAATTAAGTGCAATAAATTGCTAAAGGAAATGGTGTCACTACCTCGAGGGTTTACCACCATCCCCACTTAACAGAAGAAGATCAAAGAAGAAGACAGACATCTACTATCCAACACCACCACTACCCCCACGAATCCAACACCTTCTCGTGCACCCAGGGATGACCCTAGGGGTCCCCCGGGGGGCTTGAGCACGAACCCGTGGTACCAGTATGGCAAAATACCTTAAGGCCTGGACTGGTCTCTGGCCCGCTGATCAGCCCACATGACTTCACAGCTACGGTTTCGGCTTACCTTCCTGTCTGCAGGGAGCCCTACAGACACTCCAGCTCGCGTTATCTTGGACAGGACGAATTTGGTTAGGAGAGGAAAGCATGGTGTTCTATCATCTTTTCTGATAAAATTTTCCAAGTTATGTTTTTACTTCAACTGACAACTCACTCTAAACGGCTAGTAGCGGCGGCTGTACGAGGCTTCAGAGCGTTTGCGACCTGACGGTGTAGACTTAGAAACGAAGAACGAGAATATGGAACAATAAAACGGAACAAATAACTTCAAAGTATCGATTTAATTAGATTTGTATTTGTGATACATAATCAAGTCTGGCTGGCCTACGATTAATGAGCCGAGGCAATTGATTCAGCCCTGCGTAATCTCAATTTACGGTAGAATGGGAGCCACTGATCTGACCGGGATCTTGCTGTCTTCGATCATTCTCCTCCAGTTCATATTTTTAGGTTCGGCGCTGCGCAGTGTCAGTAGGTGGGGAGATATGACCGGGAGCTTGTTGTCTTCGATCATTCTCCTCCAGTTCATATTTTTAGGTTCGGCGCTGCGCAGTGTCAGTAGGTGTGGAGATGTGACCGGGATCTTGCTGGCTTCGATCATTCTCCTCCAGTTCATATTTTTAGGTTCGGCGCTGCGCAGTGTCAGTAGGTGTGATGTGACCGGGATCTTGCTGAGTTGGCGTATTTTCACCCAGTTCATATTTTTAGGTTCGGCGCTGCGCAGTGTCAGTAGGTGTCCAGATCTGACCGGGATCTTGCTGTCTTCGATCATTCTCCTCCAGTTCATATTTTTAGGTTCGGCGCTGCGCAGTGTCAGTAGGTGTGATGTGACCGGGATCTTGCTGAGTTGGCGTATTTTCACCCAGTTCATATTTTTAGGTTCGGCCAAAGCCGTGACTGCCACCACCAATAAAACGGCGAATAATTTGTACATCCTTGAAATCTGAAAAAATGCAGATTTAAAAGTCTACTCCATGCATAAAATAAATTTATAGTTAGATAATACGCAATTAAAAAAAGTGCCTGAGCTTGATTTTGATAACAGAATATTTGAAATGAGAATATTTCTCGTGCCAATGCACATTGAAAATGTCACCAAACTACAGTTGCTTTGCACTGTAAAGTAATGAACTGTAATGTAGTAGAACTGAACGAAAAGAACGACATTTTTCCACGTGGAAAACCTGAAGGCGTGCAGTTCAGAGAAGCAGCAGACTGACCAGTGCTTTAGACACATCGACCACCGAGTCCCAAGTTCTTATCGATTGAATCAAAACTTGCAAGAACTCTTCACAAGAATCGTTTTCAGAGAAAAAAACAGGAAAACAATTTCGTAAATATTTTAGAAGTGCCTTTTTAAAATTTTTTTCTTGTAAACTTCTTTTATTTTTATCTCCTGTTATTAAACTGCACTTGTTATAAACAATGCTGTTATTAAACTGCATTGTTGTGTACTTCAGCTTCTAATATCCTCCTATAAGAGGTATAATAATTTAATATTCTTTATTACTTTTATAGATTTACAGAATTGAATTAATAAAAAGGATACATAAAATGACTTAAATTTTAAAGTACGGAATGTTTTCAATACATAACAACGTTTTCCGTGAGTTTTCTTAGAGCCCCAAAACAGCGCGTTCCCTGAAACTAGTGCTTGGCTGTTGGCGGCCCTGCTTGTGATCAAAATCTATTGAATCGACTTCAGCCACCTTCTTCTCAACTCAGTTAAAATGGGACACCCAGCTAGGAAATAAAACACATCTTCTATATTGTCCAAGTTACACAGGATGCATTGTAAATTAATACTTTTAAACTGCCTGACGTTAAGTTTTAATAAATCGCCTCTTAGCTTCAATAACCACCTGCAATTCTCCAGCGACTAGTCCGCATGCAGATAATAATTTTTAGTAATTGAATCCAATCTGAATTCCCTGTATAGCACAGTTCCTGACGAGTTCTCTGCACTATTATGAAAGATTTCTTTCACACGCAGCTCATTCACAAAAACACGCTCCACAATATCAGAGGAGTATGGGGTTCCTCTGGATGGCTATTCTCAAACTGAATTCATTAATTAAATTCTCTACTTCCTTCAAACAGTATATATTTTTCTAAATGCAGTAAGTTAATATTTTTTTCTGAATTCTGAGATCTGGCATTCCTAAGATATTAATTATATATGTGCAGATCCAAGGTACGCAAGAAAACAGGTTGAATCATCAGTGTTATTTGAAAGTTTATAATAATAAAATATGGGCAGACGGTGAAATTGAAAATTCAAAGAAAGAGATGAGATAAAAAATAATTTTTGAAAGTTTCGTCACGTGACGCGATGATTTTATTTTCAATTGAATAAATGGTTATTATTGACCATAAACAATCTTTAATGGTTATTAATGCAAATTTTAGAATTAATTATACAGTGCATTGGAGGGTAGAGCAGGAATCTGCAACTGGAATGCCACATACAAATCAAAGGATATTCAACAAACAAGTATTTTGAGAATGACAATTACGAGTGATGGATTATTAGACAAAGCGATTAAAGAACGAAACACCTTGGGAAGAAGAGCAATAATGATATTGACAATATCATATGGGATCAACAGATATCGAAAATAAATAAATATCCCCGCAAGGGGTGCAGACGATTTTGAGAGGATTCAGACGTCCCTTGCAGTACCCTAGTCTAACACACACTTACACTTACAACACTACACTTACGACTTTAACACTTTATACTCACACTTACATTAAGGGAGGCGGTAATAACCTCAATGTGCTTTTCGCCTTAAAATTACTAAATAAATAAATATAGAATGTATAACACAATTATAAAAAGAAAAATCTCATATGGAAGCGAAATGTGGCCATTGAAACAAAAAGATATAAAAATGTATTGAAGCTACAGAAATGGAGTGTTAGCGAAGAACCAAAAGTCGGTCGAAACGAGATAAAACAAATTTTAAAATTCGTGAAATCATGGATGTGGATCACACCATTGTAGACATCAGAACAAAACAGCTTCACTGGTTTGGCCATGTCCAAAGGATGGAAGAAAATCGACTTTCCAAACAGATTTTAAAATGGAAACCACATGGTCGCAGAAAGGGAGGTAGACCGAGACTTAGTTTGAGAGGAGGAATTTAAAAGTAGGTGTGAGAAAGGGGATTAGACGCCGGAGAACGTTTTAAGCCAAAAAGAAGATGACATTAAATCAGTTGGGTTAAGTTTGAATGAAATCTGACAAAAATTACAAACCCACAACTTATAGCCCACGTACGTATACTTATATCCGAGATGGTAAGTTGCATCGTGGAATAATTTCAGTTTTGTTTTAATTGTTATTTTGTTTTTGTAATTTCGTAAGCATTGTACGAACAATAAATAAATAAATTATGTACCTAAACGAAAGACTTACCTTGGTTATAAACAGCCACCTCGATACAGAATAGACGATAAATCGAATTTTTGGTTCTTATACTAAACACATCCTGCCCCTATCCATGTCACGTGATACATGATAAACGATGGCAAATATTATTCTGATAATTTAAAACAGATGTGAAATTATACAAGCAAACAAATTAAAATAATTACTTTATAATTATTTCATTTATTGTTGTCACTTGATCTAAATTTGTTTTAGTAAATTTCCATTGAAAAAATTTTACGGTAAAACCCAGACCCGGAACTTGAAATGAGCACCGATCGTGACGTTTTTTGAATGGTCGTTAATATATATATATATATATATATATATATATATATATATATATATGTGTGTGTGTGTGTGTGTGTGTGTGTGTGTGTGTGTGTGTGTGTGTGTGTGTGTGTGTGTGTTTTTTTAGCACTCTTACTTTCGCAAATTTAGTCCGACTTGATCCAAACGTAGCACAATAATCGATTTTGGTTATAGCTTGCACAAGTTTGTTAACCAACTGAATTCGTTCAACAGTTTCAAAATGGTGGCATTTCAAATAATTAAAATTTACAACGTTTTTGTTTCTGAAAAGCTAATTTCATCATCGTAATTGAATTTTAGAAAATTCAGTTTGACGGCGGTCAGGTTTCATTTTCGTGTTTTCAATGCATTTCGAAAATTTGAAATGCCTAGTACGTGCAGATCTTAATACTACTTATAATGATGAAATCAGAGTTTCAAAAGGAAGGTAAGAAAAAAATACTTTTTGAAATTCGCTTCAATCACGTCAGCAATACAGTTAGCCTACATGCCATGATCAATAATCTCTAACAATTAATCTAAAAACCAAATTAGGCCATTTTGATATTGTTTATGTTATTAGCGTGAAGTTACTGCAGTAATTACTTGTCATGAAGAATTTTAATTTTGAAATATTTAAGCTCATTTTTTTCTCATCGAGTGCACCTGAATGAGCATTTACAATTAACATTGTAGTTTATTTTCAGGTTATTTGAAATGACTTTAAGTTTACCATATTGCAGACCTGATATATCAAACGTGGCAACAATGGGCTAGAGGTCATGACCTTGACAACACCTGGGCGCAAAGTCTATTGTCCACTCTTAGTTCAACTGGGCTTGTTAATTCATTACACTTGGAAACTTAGACATACCATTGATACAGCAGTTTTGTTACTTTCTGGGAAATAAGTACGGAGACAGACACTGTACCGAACCCCCCCTAACGTAATGATGTACTCGTGATGTCACCATATACAATAATAAATATAAGTAAATGGTGTGAAAAAGTTAAATGAACTGTCTCACGTTTGATTATTTATTCCTGAAGTACTGCTTCAATCTGACGGCCGTCATGGTTCGTTTTCCTATTTTCAGCGTAGGCAATTTAAAAGTTAAAAATGCCAATAAATGCAGTTTTCAATGTGATTATGATGGTGAAATCACAGTTCCAAAAGAAAATGACGAGACAGCTGCGTTCCGCGATTTCACACGTATAAGGTTACTGTTAATATTTTTCGGATGAGTGGATGTTGTCAGGTTAGTAGCAGCAAACGAAATTAACCTCAACACATGCTTGCAGGTGTGTGTGTGTGTGTGTGTGTGTGTGTGTGTGTGTGTGTGTGTGTGTGCGCGCGTGTGTGTGTGTGTGTGTGTGTGTGCAGCGAGTGTCTTTGCACTTATCACTCAGAGAATAGTCGTTTCGTCAAGTAAACGTTCTACAAACAATTAAGTGATCGCTCATTGCGGTCATCGTAGTAAGACTTGAGCCCGGTACTGGGTTCACATATTCAAGAATTGGACTTGATATTAGCCTACATGTAGTTATGAACAAAAATGTACATTGTGCCATGTACTTGTTCATACTATATATGTTAATTTTAGTATAAATATTTGTGTGTACATATATATTTTATATATATATATATATATATATATATATATATATATATAAAGTGCTAAGATCTTTTTTTTGGCAAAAATGATATAAGAATATTTACATAAGAAATAAAATTACAGTTCCAAACAACATGAGTATAAATATTACTTATTAAACAAAGCACAGTTCTCATGGCCGAAATGCCGTCTGAGGAGTTACTGTACAAACTCTAACAAAAACAAAAAGAACATTGATAAACCAAAATAAATTTACAAATTCTAATACAAAGAAAAATAATCAATTTAAAGTTATTAATTAAATTCTTCCATTAATTGATGGCGAAATGAATTTCACTTGCAAGACCCAGCCGTGAAAATTTCTTTGCAGTTAGACACAACAAATCGTGTTCTTTAAATTTATTTTGAAAATTTAATTATATATATATATATATATATATATATATATATATATACACACTCTGTTTACCCTTTTTATGTTAACTTTCAATAAAATCGGAATTGAGACATATTTTCCCCATCCTAAACTCTATACTCTTTTTTCACCCTTTTGGGGTATGGTTCAATTAAAATGCTGAAATATTGGCATTTTAGAACTTCGTTGTTACTTTTTATGAAAATCTATTAAAATATTTTTCACCAATGCAAGCTTTTTTTACCTCTTGTTTACATTTTTATTCTTTTAGGGGATGAATTAAAAAAAATGCTGAAATACGTCTTTCAATATTTGTGTTTTAGTATAGCTTTAACAAAATCCGATATAAATATTTTTTTCAATACTAACATTTATACCTTTTTTTACATTTTAATTCTTTTAGGGGATGAATTCAGAAAAATACTGAAATACGTGTTTCATTATTTGTGTTTCAGAGTATGTATGTAGAATATACGACCAAACAATATTTTTTCCAGTGTAAATACCTTGTTATATTACCTAGTTAATTTATTTAAAGTTACGACTAAGATTTGATCTATCAGAAATAAAGTCAAATCGATATTTCGAGATTCCTGGTTCTGCTTTATTGCTTCATGTTCATGTTGCCTTGTCTGCAACATGGACTGCTGTGTTCTGCCAGTATATTGAAAACTCGTACAAAAATGCTTAGGGACGATGATACGGACTTTTGGATTAGTTTTTAGGCTTATTGGGTTTGATGGTCTGTATATATATATATATATATATATATATATATATATATATATATATATATATATATATATATATATATATATATATATATATATATATCATATATATCTGATCAGATATTTGACAGATAGACAAGACGATGCCCTTTCACCTACGCTTTTCAATCTCGCTCTTCATAAAGTGTTATAAAAATTGAGTATTAATGGTAACATATTTCACTCAGGTGTTTAGGTATATGACGATGTATGTTTGATAGCGCGAAATACTCGGTCACTTAGAGAGTCACTTCAAGGCCTTGACCATGAAAGCGAAAAAATGGGTCTACATTTAAATGAAAAGAAAACCAAATATATGTGCACTTTTAAGTGATACTTTCACTAACTTCATAGCACAAGGTCACACTCCGACCGTGTTAGAAGATTTACTTACTTGGGGTCAGAGTTAAACAACAAAAACGCGATGTTAAATGAAGTAACTAAAAAATAATGGCTGCAAATTGCTCACACTTCGAATTTAAAGTTTTTTAAATCACAGATTTTGTCATAAACCACTAAATTCAGATTGTATAAAACTCTAATTAGACCTGTACTAACTTACGAAGCTGAAACATATCTAAAGTCTGAAATGGAAACCAGTCTCCATATTTTTGAGCGCGAGATCTTAAAAAGAATATATGGTCCTCTGTACGTTGGTGAAACCGAGAGCTGGAGGATTCACATTTGTGAGCTGTACACGTTATATAGGGATATATGTATCACACATTTTATTAAAGTCCTCAGCATTGAGGTTACTTGGTTGGGTCACCTGGAAAGGATGCGAAGATGGAATGACGAGGAAACTGATATTTGGCAAGGACCTTGGAAGAGTGGTATGGCCACGCAGGAGATGGCTACAGGATATTGCGGGAGATCTGCGGTCGCTGGGATATGAGCTGGTGGAGAGAGAAGCCAAACAGAGAGAAACTTGGAGTGGCAAGATTAAGGAAACCAAGGCCCACCATGGCCTGTAGAGGTAATCAAAAGAATAAGATGGTCCCTGACACCGCAATCAAAGGACCTATACAACTAAGCCTCTTCAGTAGACTGGTAGAGATTATTGTTATTTTTCAGTTGTTTTCCTTTAGCTCACATTTTTGGTCATATTACGATCTTCATGTTTGGTATGCATTTTTACACATATTCTAGCAAACTTCACGTATATATATATATATATATATATATATATATATATATATATATATATATATATATATATACGCGCGCGCGCGTGTGTGTGTGTGTGTGTGTGTGTGTGTGTGTGTGTGCGCGCGCGTGTGTGTCTGTCTGTGTGTTTGTGTGTGTGAATGTTCTTTTCAAAAAGTCTGACAAACGCATTATTGTATTTTTTTCCCTTTTTTTCTTGGATATCCACTTCTGTCACGTCATCTAGACATATAGTAATTGCCATTTAGTTTAAAGATTTTAATTTGGCACGATATTTTGTTTGTTTGTTTCCCTGTAGTTGTTTGTTCATATAATTAGTAAAAATTAATTTAAATATGCACATTTTTCGTATTTCACCGACTCCACCGATTCGATGATTCGTAACGAAGTTTGATGTTCCAATAAAACTAAAACAAACAATAATTCAGCTTGTAAGGAAGAAAGAAAGAAGCGTGGTTTTTCGAAGATAATTTATGAACTTCTTTGTCATTGCCCTAAATGTGGTATTTGTCGTTTGACCTTGTCAGGCCATGGAACACACTTCGTTGCCTGGATTGATTTGTCAAGAATGTCTACCAGAGGTTAGTGACGACCGATCACCTGCAGTCGCTACTCATAAAGAGAGAACTTTGTGACGGATAAAAAAAAAAGAAAAAATCTGGATATGGGTTATTGGAGCAATAAATCAGAATAAAATATCTTAAGGTGTCGATTTAATTATATCTGTAGTACACGAAACACTGACTGCAGATTTTGAAAAACCCGCTAGGTGCCTGTCCATCACTGCAAGTTTAGCTTCTCCCACACGATTCCTTATCACGTGTAAGTGGTTTTTGACGAATGGTTCTGGCTCGAATGGTTCGACGTTGCGTACTGCTCGAAACACTGCAGTCTTGTCTAGAAAATGAGTCCTTCTCGCTCCTAAGGGCTTTCTGAGAAAAGGTTCGGGTTCGACGTTGCGTACTGCTCGAAACACTGCAGTCTTGTCTAGAAAATGAGTCCTTCTCGCTCCTAAGGGCTTTCTGAGAAAAGGTTCGGGCTCGGCGTTGCGTACTGCTCGAAACATTTCAGTCTTGTCTAGAAAATGAGTCCTTCTCGCTCCTAAGGGCTTTCTGAAAAAAGGTCGGGCTCGGCGTTGCGTACTGCTCGAAACATTTCAGTCTTGTCTAGAAAATGAGTCCTTCTCGCTCCTAAGGGCTTTCTGAGAAAAGATTCGGGCTCGGCGTTGCGTACTGCTCGAAACATTTCAGTCTTGTCTAGAAAATGAGTCCTTCTCGCTCCTAAGGGCTTTCTGAGAAAAGGTTCGGGCTCGGCGTTGCGTACTGCTCGAACCACTTCAGTCTTGTCTAGAAAATGAGTCCTTCTCGCTCCTAAGGGCTTTCTGAGAAAAGGTTCGGGCTCGGCATTGCGTACTGCTCGAAACACTTCAGTCTTGTCTAGAAAATGAGTCCTTCTCGCTCCTAAGAGCTTTATGAGAAAAGGTTCGGACTCGGCGTTGCGTACTGCTCGAAACACTTCAGTCTTGTCTAGAAAATGAGTCCTTCTCGCTCCTAAGGTCTTTCTGAGAAAAGGTTCGGGCTCAGCGTTGCGTACTGCTCGAAACACTTCAGTCTTGTCTAGAAAATGAGTCCTTCTCGCTCCTAAGGGCTTTCTGAGAAAAGGTTCGGGCTCAGCGTTGCGTACTGCTCGAAACACTTCAGTCTTGTCTAGAAAATGAGTCCTTCTCGCTCCTAAGGGCTTTCTGAGAAAAGGTTCGGGCTCGGCGTTGCGTACTGCTCGAAACATTTCAGTCTTGTCTAGAAAATGAGTCCTTCTCGCTCCTAAGGGCTTTCTGAGAAAAGGTTCGGGCTCGGCGTTGCGTACTGCTCGAAACATTTGAGTCTTGTATAGAAAATGAGTCCTTCTCGCTCCAAAGGGCTTTATGAGAAAAGGTTCGGGCACGGCGTTGCGTACTACTCGAAACACTTCAGTCTTGTCTAGAAAATGAGTCCTTCTCGCTCCTAAGGGCTTTATGAGAAAAGATTCGGGCTCGGCGTTGCGTACTGCTCGAAACACTTCAGTCTTGTATAGAAAATGAGTTCTTCTCGCTCCTAAGGGCTTTCTGAGAAAAGGTTCGGGCACGGCGTTGCGTACTACTCGAAACACTTCAGTCTTGTCTAGAAAATGAGTTCTTCTCGCTCCTAAGGGCTTTCTGAGAAAAGGTTCGGGCTCGGCGTTGCGTACTGCTCGAAACACTTCAGTCTTGTCTAGAAAATGAGTCCTTCTCGCTCCTAAGGGCTTTCTGAGAAAATGTTCGGGCTCGGCGTTGTGTACTGCTCGAAACATTTCAGTCTTGTCTAGAAAATGAGTCCTTCTCGCTCCTAAGGGCTTTCTGAGAAAAGGTTCGGGCTCGGCGTTGCGTATTGCTCGAAACACTTTAGTCTTGTCTAGAAAATGCGTTCTTCTCGCTCCTAAGGGCTTTCTGAGAAAAGGTTCGGGCTCGGCGTTGCGTACTGCTCGAAACATTTCAGTCTTGTCTAGAAAATGAGTCCTTCTCGCTCCTAAGGTCTTTCTGAGAAAAGGTTCGGGCTCAGCGTTGCGTACTGCTCGAAACACTTCAGTCTTGTCTAGAAAATGAGTCCTTCTCGCTCCTAAGGTCTTTCTGAGAAAAGGTTCGGGCTCGGCGTTGCGTACTGCTCGAAATATTTCAGTCTTGTCTAGAAAATGAGTCCTTCTCGCTCCTAAGGTCTTTCTGAGAAAAGGTTCGGGCTCGGCGTTGCGTACTGCTCGAAACATTTCAGTCTTGTCTAGAAAATGAGTTCTTCTCGCTCCTAAGGGCTTTCTGAAAAAGGTTCGGGCTCGGCGTTGCGGCTCGTTTAGTCTATTGCTGTCTTGTCTAGAAAATGCGTTCTTCTCGCTCCTAAGGGCTTTCTGAGAAAAGGTTCGGGCTCGGCGTTGCGTACTGCTCGAAACATTTCAGTCTTGTCTAGAAAATGAGTTCTTCTCGCTCCTAAGGGCTTTCTGAAAAAAGGTTCGGGCTCGGCGTTGCGTACTGCTCGAAACACTTCAGTCTTGTATAGAAAATGAGTTCTTCTCGCTCCTAAGGGCTTTCTGAGAAAAGGTTCGGGCACGGCGTTGCGTACTACTCGAAACACTTCAGTCTTGTCTAGAAAATGAGTTCTTCTCGCTCCTAAGGGCTTTCTGAGAAAAGGTTCGGGCTCGGCGTTGCGTACTGCTCGAAACACTTCAGTCTTGTCTAGAAAATGAGTCCTTCTCGCTCCTAAGGGCTTTCTGAGAAAATGTTCGGGCTCGGCGTTGTGTACTGCTCGAAACATTTCAGTCTTGTCTAGAAAATGAGTCCTTCTCGCTCCTAAGGGCTTTCTGAGAAAAGGTTCGGGCTCGTCGTTGCGTATTGCTCGAAACACTTTAGTCTTGTCTAGAAAATGCGTTCTTCTCGCTCCTAAGGGCTTTCTGAGAAAAGGTTCGGGCTCGGCGTTGCGTACTGCTCGAAACATTTCAGTCTTGTCTAGAAAATGAGTCCTTCTCGCTCCTAAGGTCTTTCTGAGAAAAGGTTCGGGCTCAGCGTTGCGTACTGCTCGAAACACTTCAGTCTTGTCTAGAAAATGAGTCCTTCTCGCTCCTAAGGTCTTTCTGAGAAAAGGTTCGGGCTCGGCGTTGCGTACTGCTCGAAATATTTCAGTCTTGTCTAGAAAATGAGTCCTTCTCGCTCCTAAGGTCTTTCTGAGAAAAGGTTCGGGCTCGGCGTTGCGTATTGCTCGAAACATTTCAGTCTTGTCTAGAAAATGAGTTCTTCTCGCTCCTAAGGGCTTTCTGAAAAAAGGTTCGGGCTCGGCGTTGCGTACTGCTCGAAACACTTCAGTCTTGTATAGAAAATGAGTTCTTCTCGCTCCTAAGGGCTTTCTGAGAAAAGGTTCGGGCACGGCGTTGCGTACTACTCGAAACACTTCAGTCTTGTCTAGAAAATGAGTTCTTCTCGCTCCTAAGGGCTTTCTGAGAAAAGGTTTGGGCTCGGCGTTGCGTACTGCTCGAAACACTTCAGTCTTGTCTAGAAAATGAGTCCTTCTCGCTCCTAAGGGCTTTCTGAGAAAATGTTCGGGCTCGGCGTTGCGTACTGCTCGAAACATTTCAGTCTTGTCTAGAAAATGAGTCCTTCTCGCTCCTAAGGGCTTTCTGAGAAAAGGTTCGGGCTCGGCGTTGCGTATTGCTCGAAACACTTCAGTCTTGTCTAGAAAATGCGTTCTTCTCGCTCCTAAGGGCTTTCTGAGAAAAGGTTCGGGCTCGGCGTTGCGTACTGCTCGAAACATTTCAGTCTTGTCTAGAAAATGAGTTCTTCTCGCTCCTAAGGGCTTTCTGAAAAAAGGTTCGGGCTCGGCGTTGCGTACTGCTCGAAACACTTCAGTCTTGTCTAGAAAATGAGTCCTTCTCGCTCCTAAGGTCTTACTGAGAAAAGGTTCGGGCTCGGCGTTGCGTACTGCTCGAAACACTTCAGTCTTGTCTAGAAAATGAGTCCTTCTCGCTCCTAAGGGCTTTATGAGAAAAGGTTCGGGCTCGGCGTTGCGTACTGCTCGAAACACTTCAGTCTTGTCTAGAAAATGAGTCCTTCTCGCTCCAAAGGGCTTTATGAGAAAAGGTTCGGGCACGGCGTTGCGTACTACTCGAAACACTTCAGTCTTGTCTAGAAAATGAGTCCTTCTCGCTCCTAAGGGCTTTCTGAGAAAAGGTTCGGGCTCGGCGTTGCGTACTGCTCGAAACATTTCAGTCTTGTCTAGAAAATGAGTCCTTCTCGCTCCTAAGGGCTTTCTGAGAAAAGGTTCGGGCACTGCGTTGCGTACTGCTCGAAACATTTCAGTCTTGTCTAGAAAATGAGTCCTTCTCGCTCCAAAGGGCTTTCTGAGAAAAGGTTCGGGCTCGGCGTTGCGTACTGCTCGAAACATTTCAGTCTTGTCTAGAAAATGAGTCCTTCTCGCTCCTAAGGGCTTTCTGAGAAAAGATCGGGTTCAGCGCTGCGTACTGCTCGATACACTGCAGTCTTGTCTATACAACGTTTCCTTAATACTGGCAAGTGGTTTCTGAGGAAGGTTCCAGACTTCTATCACGTCAGCTAGACATATAATAATTGTCTTTTAGTTTAAAGTGTTAATTTGATACCATATTTCTTAAAAATCAGTTCCCACCGAAAGTAGGTGGCGTGTTTTTCATCGCGAAAACGATTAATAAAGGAAAAGAACAGAAACTTTAAAAATAAAATACCTAAAATCCTAACTAACTCGAAGAAACAATAATACAATACGTGAAAGTGCAACTTTTTTTAAATAAGAAAGACCCCTAAGAAAATGTTTCTTTATTCAACTAAGAGTAAAGTTTACAATAGCAGAACTGAAAGATAAATAAATACATTTAATAGTTATGTTTTCACTGGCATGTAATTATTATAATTTATTTTAGAGAAATAATCACAATTATTTCAGTGTAATATATTGCTTCTAATTAATGTTTGTATGTGATAAAAATTTCAATCAATGCGAATGTTGTAACTGTTGGGTATATAAGCCAGAGAACGCACTAGTTCAGTACTAATTAAATACAGCTACCTGCCTGGGTAAGTAACTGATTACTTATACACACACACACACACACATACATACACACACACACACACACACACACACACACACACACACACACACACACACACACACACACACACACACACACACACACACACACATATATATATATATATATATATATATATATATATATATATATATATAAAAACAATAACGACTCATTCAACAGGCGAAACTCAAATATGCTCCAAATTTTTTTCAATTAAAAGCCGAAATAAGTTTTCTACTCTGATAGTTATTGTACTGTTCAAAATAAAATATAATTGATTTTTTTTCATAAAAATCTCTTTACATGTTATTATCAATGTACGATTCTGTCATCAAAATTAATGATTACTTATTACCCGGATGTTACTGAATAACGGTTAATGTATTTGCTTGTAACAGCAGTTACTAAGGAGTAAAGTAGTTCTTACTGAATAGCTGGGATTTAAGTAACTGATAGAATTATAATTTTAATTACAGTTATAATAATGAAGTAAAAATATTCTAAACGAGTAGCTACGAAAAAGTCCCTTATTATATATAAAGTTGTATTATTATTAATGTTATTATTATTACAGCAATTAGTAAGGACTTTTTAGTAGTACGTAAAAAGTACCTATTTAAAATATCAGTTATTATAGAAAATAACTGTAACTGAGTGGTGACTAAGGTAGTTGCATATTAAAGCTGTATCTAAAAATAACAGTTACTAAGTAAAGTATGTGCTACTGTTATGTGTATATACAATGGAAAGTAGGATAACTAGTTGCTAGTCGTGTGTTATTATACATTAATATTCATATTTATTATATTTTCTTATTTAACAAAGAACAATTCCTAAACGAAATACAGTAAAAGAATTACTGATTTTATTTCACTGTGGTTATTTCTGTTTAACATATGTTTGCCATTAGTCTAAGTTTTAATTACGTTAAACAAATTACAAACATCGCATTTATTACAGATTGCAATGATGTACAAATATATCGCTGTCTTGGTGCTCGCCGTTGTGGCTTTTGCCGAGCCCGAACCTTCGCTCAGAAGCCACTTACAAGTGATAAGGAATCGTTTTCTAGACAAGACTGTAGTGCCTCGACTAGTACGCAGCGCCGAGCCTGAACCTTCGCTCAGAAGCCACTTACAAGTGATAAGGAATCGTTTTCTAGACAAGACTGTAGTGCCTCGACTAGTACGCAGCGCCGAGCCTGAACCACGCCACTTACAAGTGATAAGTCATCCTTTTCTAGACAAGACTGTAGTGCCTCGACTAGTTCGCAGCGCTGAGCCCGAACCTTCGCTCAGAAGCCACTTACAAGTGATAAGGAATCGTTTTCTAGACAAGACTGTAGTGCCTCGACTAGTACGCAGCGCCGAGCCTGAACCTTCGCTCAGATTACAAGTGATAAGGAATCGTTTTCTAGACAAGACTGTAGTGCCTCGACTAGTACGCAGCGCCGAGCCTGAACCACGCCACTTACAAGTGATAAGTCATCCTTTTCTGGAACAAGACTGTAGTGCCTCGACTAGTTCGCAGCGCTGAGCCCGAACCTTCGCTCAGAAGCCACTTACAAGTGATAAGGAATCGTTTTCTAGACAAGACTGTAGTGCCTCGACTAGTACGCAGCGCTGAGCCCGAACCTTCGCTCAGAAGCCACTTACAAGTGATAAGGAATCGTTTTCTAGACAAGACTGTAGTGCCTCGACTAGTACGCAGCGCTGAGCCCGAACCTTTTCTCAGAAACCATTTGCAAGTGTTAAGGAATCGTTTTCTAGACAAGACTGCAGTGCTTCGAGCAGTACGCAGCGCCGAGCCCGAACCTTTTCTCAGAAACCATTTGCAAGTGTTAAGGAATCGTTTTCTAGACAAGACTGCAGTGCTTCGAGGAGTACGCAGCGCCGAGCCCGAACCTTTTCTCAGAAACTTACACTTGATAAGGAATCGTGTGGGAGAAGCTAGACTTGCAGTGATGGGCAAGCACCTAGCGGGTTTTTAAATTCTGCAGCCAGTGTGTCGTGTACTACAAATATAATTAAATCGACACCTTAAGATATTTTGTTCTGATTTATTGCTCCAACATCCCCTTTCCAGATCGTCTGACCTGACGAAGTTCGTAAATTGTCTTTGCAAATCCACGCGTATTTACAAAAACAAGTCTCACTTTCTTAGCTGCTGAAGTAATGTGAGTGTTTTAGTTTTATTGAACATAATCGAATTTTGTTTCATAACATCGTTTCGGTGAAATCGATAAAATACAAAAATGGGCTCATTTAAGTCATTTGTTACTAATTACAAATGTCGGACGTTAAAAAAAATGTTACTAATTACGAACAAACAACTACAGCAAAACAAACAACAAATTATCGTATGAAAATAAACACTTTAAACTAAAAGGCAATTACTATATGTCTAGCTGACGTGATAGAAGTGAATATCCAAGAAAAAAATACAATAATGCTTTTGTCAGGCTTTTTAAAAAAACGAATCACACACGCTCGCGCGCATGCACAGGCATTTTTTATGAGCAGGAGAGTGCGCGCACGCACACAAACATACGTAATACACAAACACAAACACACACACACAAACACAGACAACTAAACAGTCAGGATCGGCGTTAAATGAAATGTATTTAATAATAACGTTTAAATAACGTTTAAGGTACTCGGTGATGATAACCTTAACGGTTTTTCGCCGGCAAAAAATAACGTTGAACAACGAAATAGCAGTACGTCTTTTTATAATTAAAAATATTAGTGAATGTATAAGTAAACGAAAAGTGAATAAGATTCTTTAACAGTATTCTGACGAACCGATTTTGAGAAATTAGACCGGTTTTCCGATTTGGAAGGGGAATTTTCGTTGGTAGCTTTAAAACAAAATTTTGTGAGAAACAATTTAAAACATAATTGCAGATCGAAAAGTCACTGTAATAAATTTAAAATTAAAGAAATGTTGCAGAAAATTCATTTATTATAACGACAAATGGGTAATTAAATATTTTTTAAATAATAAATCAAACAATTAACGAAAACATTTTTTGGAGAATAGCGTAAATATTTTTATCCCAGATTATTATGTTAATTATAATTTATTTTTCATTATTATTATTTATTTATTTTTGAAAACATGTGTTTTGTGAATATTACGATGAAAAATTTTTGCGTGACTCAAACATTGTCGTGTAAAAATTTTTGGAAAACTGCTATTTGTATACAATAATATAGGGATTTTGAAAACTGTTTTCTTTGCTTAAAATATTAGATTTAATGAGATAAAATATAAGTTTTATTACTAAATAAGTACAAATATTACATAGGAGATACTTTTTTTTATTTTCATTAAACATTTTATAATTTAGTTAAACTTTTTTTTTATTTTACTAAAATTTATAAAATCTTTTTATTTCAGAGGTCATCTTGTTGCGCGATTCATTTCTTTTGACAGTCAACTGTTTACTTATTACATGTTTCATAATTAATAAATTTCCAATAAAAACAGTAGACTTACTAAAAAACCTAACTAAAATTATTATTAAAAACCTAATTAAAATGCCTTATTACGTGCCCATTTCCCAATAGGAAATATAAATTGCGAAAACTACGGAAAGTTCGAAAAAATCGAAACTAAAAGTGTATTTAATTTTAATGGTATTTGTAATGAAGTGGACTTGTATTTAACACAAACTGCTGGGCTACTTCCAAATAGCCCTTTGTTAAAGTAACAAAGTAACGACTTTGTTAAAGTCGTTTAACAAAGTCAAATCGTAAAGGTAGGAACAATAAAAAAGTATGAATAACTTAGCTCGTTAGGTTACAAGAAAAATCCGAAGGTACTATTGCGGATCTTAAGATTTTTATGAATATATATATATATATATATATATATATATATATATATATATATCCATTTTATATATATATATTATTATTATTATTATTTGCGCATAGACCCTGTTGGATCACGCAAAGCACTCCGACTCATGTCTTGTTCCTTCTAATCCTCCACACCTCCCTCATCCTGTCCCCATGGATCCTCTTCCGCTCCTCCGTCCATTTTACCCCTGCTCTCTTTGGGATTTCATTCTCTGGGACCTTCCAACCGAGCATCTTTCTCCTGTATGCGTGCCTGTCTTCAACATCTGTTGAGTCTATTCCTGCGTCATGTAGGTCTATTCTGACTTGTGCGATCCACGACGTTGTTGATTTGACACCTTGTATATACTTAAGGATTCTGTTGGCAAGTCTCGTTGTTGGGAGTCTACTGATGTGTCCATAGAACCGAAGCCTCCTTCTTCTGATATCTGCTGCCAGGTTCGATATCTTCTCTGTGGTCTTCCGGGAGTGCAACCTGTATCCATCTTCTGTTAATCTCGGGCCAAGGATCTTCCTCAAGATTTTGCGTTCTTCCTTCAAAATACCCTCCATGGTAGCTTTTGTGTGGAGTGCTAGCGTCTCGCTTGCATATAATACCTCCGGTTTTATGACTGTGTTGTAGTGTCTGATTTTTGTGTGCGTCGACATACATCTCTTATTGTAGATATCACGCGTTATACCAAGAGCCCTCTTCATTCTCAGTAGCCGAACCTTTTGCCTTCTCGCCACCTGTGGGTTCAAGAATTTCTCCCAGATATTTGAAGTGCTTGACTCTGTTTATCTTACCATATTTTGTGTTTAGTTCTTGAATATTTAATTTTGTACAGAAGAATTCGGTTTTTTTAAACGAGATCTGTAGACCGACCCTCTCTGCACATTCCTTTAGGACTTCTATCTGTTTAATCGCTGTTGTTTCATTATCTGTGAGTATGGCCAGGTCATCTGCAAAAGCTAGGCACGCGATTTCTGTGTTGTCCTTAGGTCTTCCAAGTCGAACTGGTTTCCAGTGCCCTTCAATTTTTAATTCTTTCTCCCATTCCCTGATAACTTTGTCCAACACCAGATTGAAAAGGAGAGATTGAGACAGGAGAGTCCATCTCCTGGTGAACTCCAGTTGTGATCACGAAGGGTTTGGAAATTTCCCCCCATAAATTTCACCTTAGCGATTGTGCCTGTCACTGTTTGTTTGATCAGTCGCAGTGTTTTAGGACCAAGTCCATGTTCTTCCAGGATATTAAACAAAGATTTTCAATCAATGGAATCGTACGCTTTTTTTTGAAATCTACGAACGTACAGATCACTGGGACATTCATTTTAGCGTTTACTTGCAATATTGTTTTCAGGTTGAAAATTTGTTCTGTGCACGAGTCACCCGGACGCAAGTCTGCCTGGTACTCACCAATTCTGTATTCTATCTGTTTTTGTGTTCTTGAAGAAGACATGTTGAGAGTATTTTGTAAGTAACTTGTAGTAAAGAAATTCCTCTATAGTTGTTCACGTCTGTTCTGTCTCCTTTCTTGTGTAGAGGGTGAATAAGAGCACACTTCCAATCATCCGGTAATTTTTCCGTTCGCCAGATATCCGTGATGATATTTGTTAATTCCTGTAATGAGTTCGGTCCGAGATTCTTCAGAAGTTCTGCAATGATTCCATCTTCTCCGGATGCCCTGTTGTTTTTCAGTCTATGTATGTGATCCTCGATTTCTTCTTGTGTTGGTGGTAACGATTCAGGATAAGTGTCAGCACAGTTTTCTTTAGGGAACCGTCTGCTGGGTTCGGGGCAATTAAGGAGGTCAGAAAAATATTTTGCTAACTCCTGACAGTTTTCGTAATTAGTTAATGCCAATGTGCCGTCTTGTTTTCTAAAGCACAGATTTTGTGGTGTGTACCCACGAATTTTTTCTGCAAAGGTCCTATAAAAATCTCGTACGTTGCAGTTGCGGAAGTTCTCCTCTATGGAGTCCAGTTGTTCCTTCATATACCTCCTCTTAATCTTCCTAATACTTTTAGCGACCTCTTTTCTAATTTCATTAAAACGTTGTTGACTTTCTGGGGACTTTTTACTGTTGTAACTTTGGAAGGCCCGTTTGCGTCTTTCCAGCGCACTTTCACATTCCGAGTCCCACCACGGGTGTTTCGTGTTATTTTCAATGGGATTAATTCCTGTGCTTTTTGTGTAATTTTTGTGCAAAATTTCTCCCATGTGTCCGCCTGTTCCTTTTCCCACTCCTCCCTTATGTTGGAGTCTTTGATAACTTTTGCATCAAATTTCTGTATACATTTTTTATTTCGATGAAATTTCCCTGGAGTGAACTTGATTTTTATTCGTGTTAGATAATGATCTGAATCAATGTTTGCACCCCTACGGACTTGGATATCATGTATCTCTTTTTGTAATGGGTATGAGATCGCCACATGGTCTATTTGGAATTCGCCCATCTGCTGTATAGGTGATCGCCATGTCTTCTGTTTTCGTGGTGATTTTCTGAGTGATGTTGACATGATTTTCAAGTTGTTTTGCTGGCATAGCTCAATAAGCCTTATTCCATTCTTGTTAGTAAATTTGTGTGCGGGGTACATGCCAACGGTTTTCTGATGAATTTTTTCTTTACCGATTTGTGCATTAAAATCACCAAGCAAAATTTTTACATCGTCCTTCGGCACCCTCGACATTACCCTCTCTAGTTTTGCCCAGAATTTTTCTGTTGACTTGAGGTCATTTCTATTACTTACGTTTGTAGGAGCGTGTACATTGATTATGGTATACTTCTTGTTAGCACATTGTATTCGCATTGTCATCAGTCTGTTGTTTATGGGGGTGACTTCTTTAATGGAACTCACCATCTTTTTGTGTACCATAAACGCCACGATAATTCCCATGATCCATTGTATCTTCATCTGTAATCCTTGTTTCCTGCAAGGCGAGAATTAGTATCCTCTGTGTATCAAGTTCAGATGTCAAGTTGTGTAACTTTCCTGGCTGGATTAGCGTATTGATGTTGAAAGTACCAATGTACGTGGGTGTTTTATGAGGAAGTTTGCCAGAGAACTCCGACTCTCTCTGTAATCGTGTAAGTCCAGGGTCCCCAGAATCTGAGTTCCTGGTTGCCGCCCGCAGACAGGTGGATTGGTTACCACCTGGGGTATTTTTATCATTACTTGCACGAATCATAGTTGCTTGTAATCTTGAAAGTCCAGTGTTTTCACTGGGATTTTTAGAACCAGGGATTGTTAGTTCCTGGAGCGTTACGTACAGCCGCATCCTCTGGATGAACAGACGCTGACCAGGTTGCCGGTGGTTGCCACTACAGACGCACTCCGGATTTTGGATATATATATATGTGTGTGTGTGTGTGTGTGTGTGTGTGTGTGTGTGTGTGTGTGTGTGTGTGTGTGTGTGTGTGTGTGTGTGTGTGTGTGTGTGTGTGCGTGCGTGCGTGCGTGCGTGCGTGCATGCGTGTGTGTATGTATAGATTTGAACAGTAACTCAAGAGTAATATACAGAGGTACAGTTCAGAGTTCTAAATCACGGTATTACCATTGAAGACTGCATCAAATTTTATTTTAGTTCATTGACGCAAATCCGTTTACCAGTTTCAAAATGATGGCCATATTTAATTTTGTTAAAATCCTTACTTTTCATGTTTCACGTTTTGAAAATACGGTTTCCTCACTTTAATCACAGTTATTTTTTATTTTACACAATTGCAACTAGTGTAGGACTGTCTGACAATCTACTGGCTGCGCAGTGAAGCAATGGTTAGAGTTGCACTTCACAAGAATTAATTCACTTTGGTAAAGTGTAGTTTACTTGTAATTTAGTTCATTCGCTCGATACATTTGTCCTTATTTCAGGCCCAGTTTGTGCAACAATTTGATAATTAATTGTCACTGGTGGATACACTTAGTGCGTCTTAGTGAAGCCGACGTGAGAAGAATCAAGTCAGCGGGGCAGCTGCATTCCACGATTATTTAGAATAATAAAACCATAATTAAATTCAGTTGCATTGAACCTGCAACTGTGGCATAGGAGCCGGAAGGGAAATACTGGGAAATGGGTTAAGATCATTGTATAGTTCTTATTAATACACCTTCGTGGATTCATATGTCTGCATGGTTTCAGAGAAATGTTGTTATATGGAGAGACGACGATATTGTAGACAAGGGAACGGGATAATGGAGCAGTAAATCAGAACAAAATATCTCAATGTGTCGATTTAATTATGTTTGTGGCATCACACACTGGCTGCAGGATTTAATTAAGGAACTAAATCTTCTTGTTCATCACTGCAAGTCAATGTACTTTAGTCTTCAGTAAATGAGCAGCCTTTTTTACGTGAACGTTTTTTCTGAGCAAAGGTTCGGGCTCGGCGCTGCGTACTCCTCGAAGCACTCCAATCTTGTCTAGAAGATGAGCCCTTCTGCCTTGTATAGGTAATCCAAGAAAAGGTTCGGGCTCGGCGCTGCGTACTACTCGAGGCATTTCATCTATATGATATGCACCATGTTTCCATGTCAGCTGTGATAACTTTTTGAAGATATTTTCAGGTTCGGCGCTGCGTACTACTCGAGGCATTTCATCTATATGGTGTGCAACAGGTTTCCATTTCAGGTGTGCTAACTTTTTGAAGATATTTTCAGGTTCGGCGCTGCGTACTACTCGAGGCATTTCATCTATATGGTGTGCAACAGGTTTCCATTTCAGGTGTGCTAACTTTTTGAAGATATTTTCAGGTTCGGCGCTGCGTACTACTCGAGGCATTTCATGTATATAGTGTTCAGCAGGTTTCCATTTCAGCTGTGATAACTTTTTGAAGATACTTATAGGTTCGGCGCTGCGTACTACTCGAGGCATTTCATGTATATAGTGTTCAGCAGGTTTCCATTTCAGCTGTGATAACTTTTTGAAGATACTTATAGGTTCGGCGCTGCGTACTACTCGAGGCATTTCATGTATATAGTGTTCAGCAGGTTTCCATTTCAGCTGTGATAACTTTTTGAAGATACTTATAGGTTCGGCGCTGCGTACTAGTCGAGGCACTACAGTCTTGTCTAGAAAAGGATGCCTTATCACTTGTAAGAGGCTTCTGGGCGAAGGTTCAGGCTCGGCGCTGCTTACTAGTCGAGGCACTACAGTCTTGTCTAGAAAAGGATGCCTTATCACTTGTAAGAGGCTTCTGGGCGAAGGTTCAGGCTCGGCAAAAGCCACAACGGCGAGCACCAAGACAGCGATATATTTGTACATCATTGCAATCTGTAATAAATGCGATGTTTGTAATTTGTTTAACGTAATTAAAACTTAGACTAATGGCAAACATACGTTAAACAGAAATAACCACAGTGAAATAAAGTCAGTAATTCTTTTACTGTATTTCGTTTAGGAATTGTTCTTTGTTAAATAAGAAAATAAAAGAAATAAGAATACGAACGTAAAATAGAATATACGACTAGCAACTAGCTATCCCTCAGTAGCAACTATTTTACTTAGTATCTGTTATTACTAGATACTGCTTTAATATACAATTACCTTAGTCAATATTCAGTAACAGTTATTTTCTTTGATAACTTATATTTTAAATAGTTACTTTTTAAATAATTATTTTACTTAATAATAATAATAATAATTTTTTTTTTTTGTAACTGCTGTTATAAGGAAATACATAACAGTTATTAAGTAACATCCGGGTAATAAGTAAACATTAATTCTGATGGTAGAATTGCACATTGATAATAACATTTAAAAAGGTTTGATTAAAAGAAAGTTTAAAAATACTTTATTTTGAACAGTGCAATAATTATCCGCGTAGAAAACGTATTTGGACTTCTGACGAAAAAAATTGAGCACAATATTTGAGTTTCGCGTGTTCAATGAGTTGTTATTGCTTTTGGAAATTAGCTTCCATCACGTTGTCGAGATATTTACATTAGCTCGTATGGTGGAGCTTAGTTAATGAAACACTTTACAAAGTATAGGCTATATAAGTAATCAGTTACTTACCCTGGCAGGTAGCTGTATTCAATAATTACTGAACTAGTGCTCTCTTTGGCTTATATACCCAACAGTTACCAGTTCCGTATTGATTGTAACATTCTTTAACATAACATACATATGGTTGTTGTTTACTGCAAATATTAATTGCTATCAGTATATTGCACTGAAGTAATTAAAACAATTTATAACACTGAATGATTACGCAAGAAGCTAAAACATAATTACCAAATGCAAATTCAAATCTTAAAATCTGTAAAAGTTTAAATATTCTGTCTACTAGAAATACAATGACGTTCAGAGATACGGGTAAACGATATCAATACATAGCATTTTTAATTTATCTTTTTAAATTTTTTGCTTAACTACCACACATTTTATACCATTTAGATTAATGAGGAAGAGCGAACGGCGTTAAAGCAAAGGCAGTAACTGCAAGTTTCGTACCCACGACAATGAGGTGCGCAGTTGAGAGATGCAGCAGACAGACCGCTGTCAGCCACATTGACCGCCGAGACCTTTTCCAGAATATAAAACTATGTACACTATGTAATTAGTAAAAATTGATTTAATGGTGCACATTTTTTGTATTTCACCGATTTCACCGATCTGATGATTCGTAACGAAGTTTGATGTTCCAATAAAAACTAAAACACCACAATAATTCAGCACGTAAGAAAGAAAGGAACGTTTTTGTAAATATGCGTGGTTTTGCGAAGAGAATTTATGTTTTTGTCTTTAGGATAAGTACAGGGTCATTTAGTATAAATATATAGATATTAAGAAGTTACTGGGTTTGATTCCTGGACAAAGAGTCAATGGTACAAATAACCTCTTGGATTGATTTTCAGCAAAGTGGTTTCCTAAATGAGTGAGTAGTCCACTGAATAGCTCATTCAGGTGGAGTCCTCGGGGTCCTGGAAGCCAGATACCCCTCTCCTCTTGTGACCTGCAGTTACATTGTGACTCTGCCTCACAATGTGACCTGCAGTTACTCATGCGTCACGCATAGCCTACTCACGGTTTCTTCATGGTACGCAGAAACCATTTTCTAAAATATTTTCTATCCTGTTCAGAAGCGCTATTAGGCCACAGTGCTATTAATGACTCCCGCAGTTTTACTAAATCGATGTCCTCCCAGGATCCCTATTGTTGCCTAAATCCACTTAGTGAGATCTTTTTCAAAAGGAGTTTATAATGTGAGTGCCCTCTAAGGTTCCCATCATTACTGGTGATGCTTGTAGATGCCTGACTGTATAAATGTGAAATCAGTTTAGTTAGACGCCTACTAATATTTTTAACTATAAAGAGACTATTTTTATAGTCTTGTTGATTTTTTGATGTTCAACGTTATTAGTTAAATAAATTCTATTGAATGCTGATCCTGACATTCATTTGTGTTTGTGTGTGTGTGTGTGTGTGTGTGTGTGTGTGTGTGTGTGTGTGTGTGTGTGTGTGTGTGTGTGTGTGTGTGTGTGTAACTTTAGCGTTTCTATTTTTTTGCGATTTGAATCAAACTTGGTAAAACGTTTGTGTTATTTCTGCACGTAAATAATTTTAACGTTAATCGTGTTTTTCATAAAAAGTATGAAAAAAACATTATTGCGATTCTTTTCCGTTTTTTGAGAAATTTAGCCTACTTCTATCAAGTTAGCTAGCGATGTTAATTCTGTTCCTAAAATATTTACATTTTAACTCAATAACTAAAATAATTGCATATTATTTTAAAGTATTTAATGTAACACGATAATTTGTTTGTTGGTTTTCCTGGAGTTGTTTGCTCAAATAATTAGTAACAGTTTTGTAACTTGTAATTTTATAAACAAATGTGTCACGCGTATGTTCCGCTGACTTCCTAAAAGAAGAACGAAATAGAATAATATGTCGTTGACTAAAAAATTGTAATGTGGAAATATGTTTGTATTTTATCTAAAAAAAGTACAGTTTACGTGATGGAAAATAATGTCCAATAATATTTTCTTTAATGTTTACCTATTTTTGAAATACTGATTTCAGAAAATCGCTTCAACATTCCAATAAAAACTAAAAAACACTTACAATACTTCAGAATGGAAGGAAGTGAGACACGTTTTTGTGAATACGCTTGGATTTGTGAAGAAAATTTATGAACTTCTTTTTCATTTCAACTCCTTCCACTTCTTTTTGAAGTGTAGCCGTCTACTGGCTAGAAGTGTTGGTAGTGCCCCCAATGTGGTACGAGTCGTTTGACCATGTTAGGCCATGGAACACACTTCGTTGTCTGTTGCTTGTATTGATTTGTCAAGAATGTCTACCAGAGGTCAGTGAGGCCGATCACCTGCATTTGCTGTTCATGAAAAGAAAATTTCTTTGATTGATAAAAAAAAATGATATTTTATTGTAATGGTAGGCTTCGAGGTCATCTAAAATACTGTTTTGTAATGATAGGGCTTATATTTAACACATACTGCTGGGCTACTTAGAAGTGTTTTTATTGTCGTTTAACAGAGTCAAGTCGTAACGGTAAGAACAATCGAAAAGTATGAATAACTTAGCTCTTTAGGTTACAGGAAAAAATTGAAAGTAAAACCGATCTTAAGATTTCGATGGATATATCCGTTTTCAATTCACAAATGATCACAGCTCGCAGACGTGACGGAAGTTAATTTCAAAAAATCGCTGTTTTTCTAAATCGATGTCCTCCCAGGATCCCTATTGTTGCCTAAATCCACTTAGTGAGATCTTTTTCAAAAGGAGTTTATAATGTGAGTGCCCTCTAAGGTTCCCATCATTACTGGTGGTGCTTGTAGATGCCTGACTGTATAAATGTGAAATCAGTTTAGTTAGACGCCTACTAATATTTTTAACTATAAAGAGACTATTTTTATAGTCTTGTTGATTTTTTGATGTTCAACGTTATTAGTTAAATAAATTCCATTAAATGCCGATCCTGACATTCGCGCGCGCGCGTGTGTGTGTGTGTGTGTGTGTGTGTGTGTGTGTGTGTGTGTGTGTGTGTGTGTGTGTGTGTGTGTGTGAGAGAGAGAGAGATAGAGAGACTCTAGCGTTTCTATTTTTTGCGATTTGAATCAAACTTGGTAAAACGTTTGTGTTATTTCTGCACGTAAATTTTAACGTTAATCGTGTTTTTCATAAAAAGTATGAAAAAAACATTATTGTGATTCTTATCCGTTTTTTGAAATATTTATTTCTATCGCGTTAGCTAGCGATGTTAATTCTGTTCCTAAAATATTTACTTTTTAACTCAATAAATAAAATAATTGCATATTAGTATAAAGTATTTAATGTATTACGATAATTTGTTTGTTGGTTTTCCTGGAGATGTTCACAAATAATTAGCAACAGTTTTGTAACTTGTAATTTTATAAACAAATGTGTCACGCGTATGTTCCGCTGACTTCCTAAAAGCGTATTTCCTAAAAGAAGAACTAAATAGAATAATATTTCGTTGACTAGAAAATTGAAATGTGGAAATATTTTTATTTTATCTAAAAAAATGTCCAGTTTACGTGATGGAAAATAATGTCCAATAAAATTTTCTTTAATGTTTACCCTGTATTACGGAAAAATGTTTATGACGGTTCAAAAAATTGGTATTCAAGTTTAATGGTGTGCTTAACGGTCCCCTTAAACACAGTTTTTGTAATGAAGTAGGCTTTTATCCAACACAATCTGCCCCGCTGTAGTCGCTGATCATAATGAGAGAGACATTGTGTGACGGTTCAAAATATCGATATTTAAGTTTAATGGTGTGCTTAACGGTCCCCTTAAACACTGTTTCTGTAATGAAGTAGGCTTTTATCCAACACAATCTGCCCCGCTGTAGTCGCTGATCATAATGAGAGAGACATTGTGTGACGGTTCAAAATATCGATATTTAAGTTTAATGGTGTGCTTAACGGTCCCCTTAAACACAGTTTTTGTAATGAAGTAGGCTTTTATCCAACACAATCTGACCGAGGATCCGGGTTCGATTCCCGGCGAGGGCTTGGCATTTTCATACGCTATAAATCATCCCACCGTCTGCATTAGCCTAAGTGTGCACAATAGTCGGACGGTAAACAAAAAAAAAAAAAAACAACAAAAAAAACAAAAAAACAAAAAATGCCCCGCTGTAGTCGCTGATCATAATGAGAGAGACATTGTGTGACGGTTCAAAATATCGATATTTAAGTTTAATGGTGTGCTTAATGGTCCCCTTAAACACAGTTTTTGTAATGAAATGGGCTTTTCAACACAAACTGTTGGGTTACTTCGAATTATTTTCCTTTTCGTTTTACAGTCAGATCGTATGGGTAAGAACAATAACAAAGTATGAAGAACAGCGCTTTCGGTTACAAGAAAAATCCAAAGGTACTATTGCCGATCTTAATATTTTGGTGGATATATCCATTTTCAGTTCACAAATAATCACAGCTCGCAGCTGGCTCGCAGACATGACTGAAGTTAATTTCCAAAATTTAACTATCACAGTAATTTTTATAACTTGTAATTTTCTGAAAATATGATTTTCTAATTAGTGTTAAAATATAATGCACTTTAAATTAATTAATTAATTAAATTAATTTATTTAGTTAATTCAAATTTAATTTATTAATTAATTAAATTTATTAATTACGAAACAAACTTATACATTGTCTTAACATTTGCTTTGGTATTTCAGTAGGTTTTGAAAAATTGATTTGCCAATTTATGTATAATTTTATGCATAATAAAATTGTTTAGTTGAATAATTTAGAAGTTACAACAAGATTGACAAGTTGAATGGAAATGATATAGTCAATGGGATATGGAGAAGAAGACTTGGAACATTACAATAATGAATAGAATCCGAAGGTTTAGTGGTAAGCCCTAATATTAAACAAGATTGCTGTTAGTATTTGGAGAGCGAAGATTCATGACGGACTTAAAGTAAAAGTAAGGCAAGGATAGATAACGTTTTTGCACGACTTTTTACGAATACTTAACAGTTTTTTTAATCATTACTATATATATATATATATATATATATATATATATATATATATATACACACACTATTTAAATTGAATGCGTTTCAAACACTAAAAAGTGTACGATAACAAAATGAATGTGAGTGCTACTTTTTGGAAATTCGCTTCTATCACGTCAGCGACATAGCTACGTGACACGATTATTGAAATGTTTAAATTTAATGTAAACTATTTAGTTGGATGTTTTCTGGCTATAGAGCCTATGTATCACTAGCATGTATAACAGATACAATGTTCCCGCTTTAATACAGTTCGTAAATAAATCTCCGCCAGATTAACACAAAACAGAGCCAAAAAGAGCACGTGAAGTGTTGAACTGAACCCCGACAGCCGTGATCGTAAACTATACCCAGATAAAAAGCACAGATATTTCAAAGTAAATAAAGTCCATGTGGATCTTGCCCAATTAACCCTGTCATTTGGTAACAGAAACCAGCAAAGTGTGGTTGACGCATGCATACAATGTAGGCATTGATTGCGCGCGCACGTTGCCTTCCATAACTCTTCGGCCAAAGAAGTCGAAACTGAAATGAAAGAGCCAAGGTTTTGACGCACGACAGACACAGGGATGTCCAATTATGTGGTCTGTGATTTGGTGATATCTCTCATCGCTAGCTGCTGAAGAGTAAGATTTTCCACCGCGCCATTTTAGAAGTAGACACAAAGAGCCTTGTATATTCTCGTAAAATTGCGAAAACGTACGTTGTTTTTTATTATGTTAGGGGGTGGTCACTTAAATTTTTTCCTAAGGTTTCAGTTGAGTACCTAATAATTAACAAACAGTGGATAAAAGCAGCTGTTAAATATAAGGATTGCTGTTTATTATTGCTGTAAATTATACCTGATTTCTTCCGAAAATACCCGAATAAGCGTTTCACTTCTAAACGTGACGGATGAAACTCAGTCTTCACTCAAAAAGGCGGGTTTAACAGACATTTGCATATGTTTTAAAATCAGGTTTAAATCTAGCAATACCTCTGCCAGCTTCTGTATTATACGTTTAAGCTGGTCTGTAACCCAATCTGACTAATAAGCCTATTATAACTACTGTATTACATGGCTTGATCAACATAAAAGGGCGACAGGAAAATCACTTCTAACCTTTAATTCGTAAATACATCCAGAACCGATATTTGAAGATTTAAACATTTGTCAACCGAATAGGAGTTTCAAAAACCCTTTTTAGAAAAAATGCTAAAGTGGTCGTAAATGCCAGATGCCATCAGAATCGTTCGTTTTTGATTTTTAGTAATAATCTTGCGCTGTGCGCATGCGCGGGCTCCCCACTCGGACGCACTGACTCGTTACTATTACGCACTCACTGTCCGTTCAACTCCGAGTGCCAGAGTGACCGCCATCTTGTTTTGTTCTGCGTTAATTTTTTAAGCATGGGTGTTTAAGCTTTGTGCCTCAAGGGGCGCTGACCCTAGTCTTAGGCTGAAAGTAGGGGCCAATAAGCGTTGTTGGGCTAGCGGCAGTTAGGTTTCGGTTAACCCATATGAGTAGTGACCCTCGAGTTACAATGCAGTGATTCGTTTAATTGTTTTTAGTGTTACCTTCATTTTATCCCAATGGTCGTGCGATGTTTAAAATGTTTGTCAAAATTAGTTAGCCTTTGTTTAGTTATAGTGCTCATAAAAGCTGGCTCCCGACCTATGTGTTGATGACAATCCTGAGAGGATGCACGATATCAAAAAATCTACACCATCTCGGCCCAATATGCGGCATGTAGGCTGCAATCTAACGATAAAATCATTTTGTTTAAATCTGTAGCGTACGCGCTCATACGCATAAAGACAACCACACTTTTGGACGTAACTTGAACCGATTACGTGTGAGCGTTAGGACTGGCAGTAAGATAATCCTCTAAGTACTGTAACATCGATGTAGCCCCGAAGGTTTCCGTATCCTTTAGCCAGAATACTGGTATTCTCCTAGAATGGAATCGAACGCATTTCTTGAACGTAGAGCAGAAGCTGTAAGTACAAATTGCGAGTGTAATTTGCGTAATTGGCCTGCATGAAACACGTGTACTTCGTGGCCTCGAGGCCGTCATGCTGATTTATCCAGGTAATTGTTGAAGCACAGCATTACGCATGCGTGGGAGTAAATAAGTCTGTATGAACCATTCATGTTTACAAATACCGGATGTCCGTTCCGGGCTCGTTGGCGATGGCAAATTATAATTGTTATATTGTATTATTGGGGCAGCGTGAAGCATTAGGTACGTTTAATGTAGGCCTATTACTGAGTCCGGAACAGTTCTGTGAGAGCCCCTTCCTAATTATATTAATATATTTCATTAATCAAGTAGTTCGATTGAAGCCATATCGACCGCTTTACATAATCCCATCCACTCTTCGTTAAATGCTCTCACCACCTTATCCCATTTTGATCCCCTCAGGAGCTCACACAAGTGCCCTAGTTGGATCTAATTTTCCTTCATTCATCTAGTTTTGATCTCTTCATTTAAAGCCAAAGTTGAACAGAGTGCGCTGAAGACAACGTATCTAAGAGAACGCTTAGCTTAAGTATGCGGATTCTGGGTATCAGGTGACTTCCAGTTTTCATAGTCTTGCCTATGTTTGCCGGACTGTGTCTAACACATCCTTTATAGAACTGAGATGACGTGGTTGTCGGGAACCGTACATAAAGACTATTTTTTTTTTTTTTTTTTTAACGTCCGATTATTTTGCACACGGGCTAATGCAAACGATGGGATGATTTAATGAGTATGACAATGCCAAGCCCTGGCCGGGAATCGAACCCGGATCCTCGAGGTGAAAGCCCAGTACGCTATCAACTAGGTCACCGAGGCGGCTTATAAAGATTAGAGGATTGTCGACCAGGGACATTATACCACTGCCAAGCGTAGCCTATGCCGAACCAAACGGATAAGGAAACTTCAGGGAAACAAAGAGGCAAAGTTTTTTGGGCTTCCAGGATTACGAGGACTTCCAGTCAATCAATGAACTGCAAAATTTCATTGTAGACACCAGTATATTGAACTAGAATCTAAAGCTAAGTCGCACAATCAATTTGTTTGATCTGCCATAATGTTGTAGTCTATGGAGAAATAGAAGTCCGGACATTTACCACGTCGGCCGCGGGCTGGCGAGGCACTTTTCCTACTTGGAATTGTGAAATAAATTCGCTTCGTATTTATTGTTGGCCGGATCCCTTCTGTTTCCTCCCGAGCAAGTTGTGTTGTCTTGTTTAGTTGGTCAGGGTGTTGGCTACGTGTAGTTGTTCCATAGTGGGTGGTCCTCTTCGATGCTCTGTCGAACAACGATTTCCGACCTGTATTTATACTTGACATTATAGTGGCAACCATAATTTCTTAAAATTCGTTTGTTAAAACTAGACAAAAGAACGCACCAATTAGAATGAAGCTATTGTGTACGGGAGATGCGATGTGATGTGCCGGTAGTAGTGCCTGGACAGAATGTATTAGCGTAGTCTAGACCTGAGAACGCGTAACTGCGAACCAATCAGAAGTGAGTATTGGTTGACGGGAATGAAGTAGGTTTCGCAGGTTTTCGCTATTTCAAAGCCGGGAGAGAAGTACGAGAAATGTAGCGTAGCTGTTTAGATGTTAGTAAGCGAAACTAGGTTGTGTAACTCAGTTCCTATGTTGCTTAGGCGATGACAAGGAGCCACCAAACCACATTGTCTCTATAAAACAGTGAATCACTCCCACCGTGAATCACTCCCACCGTTTTTTAGAGTATTTTTCATGCTTTGGGCAAGTTCTGTCATTTATATGTGTTACGTACGGTTAGTTGATCAAGAAAGTTAAGAGTATCCGCTGGTTTTATTTAATAGTTGGCAGTCATCTTAAATGGTTTCTAAAGGTTGTGTGTATCTTTTCTGTATCTCGTAATGAAAAAAGCAATACAATTACGGTAACTCTTAAAAGCAGTTTTAATGTAGTTAAAAGTAACTATTTTAAAAATATTTCTAAATGGATATCTTACAAAATGTAAAAAAATGTAACTTTATATCTTGGACGGTTTTGAAAATAGTGTTTACTACGTAATTCGAGAGTTAATATCAACAAAAATACCATTAAAGTACGAAAATTAATATGGCTACTTAGTCCGGGAGTAATTACGTATTTTGAATGTAACTTAAAAACTTAAACTGCCAAATTATGCAGATTTTAATGCACACTAATGACGTTAGATCAAGCTTTCAAAAACATTTAGGGTAGGAATTTTATTATTCTCTTATAGAATCAGAATGACCGCCATTTTGAAACGGTTGAATTATTTTAATGGTTAAGGAACTTGTAAAAATTCTATTACTAAAATCGATTTCTCGAACTAAGTTTTATTCAAATCGGACTGAAATTGCAACGCTAAACTGATAACAGATTCACAATATAAAATTTTCAATGATCCTTCACGAAGTATCTAGAGATCAGGATCGGTGATCAATTCAAGATCCCGTGTCCGGATCTTGCCATTAATAACGATCGAACTGCACTAAATTACTATCCAATGGATTTTAGCTAATAAAAAAGATTTAGGTTGTGTAAAATTGTATCAAGGAACAGGGAAATATATCCTGCGAGGTGGGAAAGTTCTTGTGTGGAGGGTGGAAGTTTCGGGACGGGAACCGGAAGTAGCTAGTGGTGAAGGAAACACTGTACACTTTGGAATTATTCATTTTTTGTTGTTCTTCAATACAAGTTCTCATAGAAGAACAGACAAAACCAAACCTGTGGGCTTGCACACAGTTTCTCAAGATTAATTAGACAAACATTACTATTTTTTTAAAATTTTTGTAAAGAAAACGGAACAATTAATTTTTTTTTATTAGTAACAATTTATGCTACTATCATGTCGACTGAGAGTTCAGATACCAATCATTATACGTTACCAAAATCACTTGAACATGAATTAAATTCCATTCCAACATGTTACAGGTCTCATATTACCGACATTTTACCGTGTTTAACGGACATCTGCCTAACCGGAAATATTTAGGAGGTAATTGTTATATGTCTTCTTTCGTACAGTCCTGTATTAGCGGAATTTCCATTGGTAAAAGAGCTAATTATATTGCCATTCATTCATTGGCGATTATTGCAAGTCCAAGATTTATACATATACATTTTTTGTATGATTTAATTCAAACGTGGCACGAAAATCGATTTTGGTAATAGCTTGGATAAGTTCGTTACCCAGCTAAATCCATTCAACAATTTCAAAATGGCGACCATTTCTAATCTTTAAACATTCATATCTTTTTTGTATTGAAATATTTCTTAATATGTGATTTCACTGTCATATTCATAGTTAAAAACTGCATAAATTAGAATTTTATATATAATATTATATGTTATAATATAATATGTTGCATATAATATTCCTGACTGTAATGGTAAAATCAGAATTTCAAAAAAAAGATGAACAGATTATTTTTGGAATTTTTATTCCATCACGTCAGCGAAATAGCTGCATGCCGCTATTACTTATCATTCCGATCTACTCATACAAATGTCGCGGTCGATCGATAATGCGCAGACATTGGCTAATTGATTGTACAACATGTTTTATTAATTGTATTATAATTAGCTAGGCGAGATACAACACCCCTGGGATTGAGGCTACACAGTACTAGCGCACTCTGGAGCTGTGGCAAGACAAGGTGTTTTATCGGATTCCCATTAAACTGCTTGTATCATTGTCACTTTGCTTACAAATATACTGGCACTGAATGAACAATGCCTTCTGGGAGCAGAAAAACGTCCTCGAAAAAAATTACACTTTAATTAAAATCTGTAATTTACCGCGGCACTCGTGGTTATTTTCTATTTCATAATGATTTTTTTTTGTCTCTCTGACGTGATGGAAGCGACTTTCCTATATTTTGTTTCTTTTCTTTTTCAGTCCTCGAAAAAAATTACACTTTAATTAAAATCTGTAATTTACCGCGGCACTCGTGGTTATTTTCTATTTCATAATGATTTTTTTTTGTCTCTCTGACGTGATGGAAGCGACTTTCCTATATTTTGTTTCTTTTCTTTTTTCATTCTGATTTCACAGTCATAATCAACAAAAAATCTGCATATACTTTTATTCCAAATTATTTTGAAAAAACGAAAATTAATCTGACCGCCGTCAAATTCATTTCCTAAATTTCAAAGGATTTCGAAAACATGAAATTTATTAAGATTTTAGCTTTGGCTACGACAGTGAGAAATCAGATTTTCAAAAAAAAAATGTGTGTGTGTGTGTGTGTGTGTGTGTGTGTGTGTGTGTTGAGGGGGGCAATATCAACATTTTATTAAGTCAAAAATAATTGTTAATATTAAAAGTTTGAGTGTTGCAAATCATCGAGTAATTTTATTACAAGAAATTATTTTAAATCTATAATAGCAAAAGTGACTAATACAGGCTAATATGTAATTTATTTGGACAGTGTCTTTTGTTTTATCCAAATATTGTATAGGCTACTACTATCTCGGGGTTCTATATAACACAGTTACTTTATTTTACTGTATAAAATTATTTAATTCACTCAAATAAAATCTTTGTATTTAATCCAATAAATAATGTATTGATAGTAAACTCAAAAAAAGTAATTATATTTTGTCGTCGTCGTTGGTGGTCTTGGGAGGTCGTCGTCGTCGTCGTCGTGATTGGTCGTCGTCGTCGTGTGTGATCGTCGTCGTTGTGGATGGTCGTCGTCGTCGTGATTGGTCGTCGTTGTGATTGGTCGTCGTCGTTGTGGATGGTCGTCGTCGTCGTCGTGTGTGATCATCGTCGTGATTGGTTGTCATCGTCATGTGTGATCGTCGTCGTTGTGGATGTTGTCGTCGTTGTGAATGTCGTCGTCGTTGTGGATGGTCGTCGCAGTGTGTGATCGTCGTCGTCGTGATTGGTCATCGTAGTCATGATTGGTCGGTTTCGTTGTGGGTGGTCGTTGTGGTGTGTGAATAGTCTTGTCATGCGTGATCGTCGTCGTGGGCAATCGTCGTTGTGTTTGGGCGGTTGTCGTCGTTGTGGGTGGTTGTCGTCGTTGTGGGTAGTTGTCGTCGTGGGTGGTCGTCGTCATGGGTAATCGTCATCGTGATTGATCGTCTTTGGTGGTCATCGTCGTAGGTGGCCGTCGTCGCTGGTGTTGGTCGACGTTTGTTTTTGTCGTGATGGGTGGTTGTCGTCGTGGATAGTCATAGTTATGGGTGGTCGCGTCGTGGCTAGTTTTTTATCGTCGGTAGTCGTCGTTGTTGTTGGTGGTTAGTTGCTGTCGTCGTTGGTCTTTGTCATCTTTGTTGTTTGTCATTGTTTGGTGGTCGTCGTTGTGGGTGGTCGTCGTCATGGGTAATCGTCGTCGTGATTGATCGTCTTTGGTGGTAATCGTCGTAGGTGGCCGTCGTCGCTGGTGTTGGTCGACGTTTGTTGATTGTTGTGTTCAGGCGTCATCTTTGTCGTGGGGAGGTCGTCATCGTGGGTGGTCAACGTCGTAAGTTGTCGTCGTGGATGGTGGTTATCTTTGGTGGTAGTCGTAGTGACTGGTCGTCTTTGTGGGTGGTCATCGTCGTGGGTCGTCGTCGTCGTAGGTGGTGGTGGTCGTCGTTGTGAGTGGTCGTCTTTGTGAGTGGTCAAAGTTGTGGGTTGTCGTCGTGGATGGTGTTTATCTTTGGTGTTGTCGTGCGTGATCGGCTTAGTTGGTGGTCGATGTCGTGGGTTGTCGTCGTGGATGGTGGTTATATTTGGTGGTGGTGGTCGTCGTGAGTTGTCGTCGTCGTGAGTGGTCGTTGTAGGTTGTCGTCGTGGATGGTGGTTATCTTTGGTGGTCGTCTTCGTGAGTGTATAAAATTATTTAATTTACTTAAATAAAATCTTTGTTCTTAATCCAATAAATAATGTATTGATAGTAAACTCAAAAATAGTAATTATGTTTTGTCGTCGTCGTTGGTGGTCACCGTCTTGGGAGATCGTCGTGGTGACTGATCGTCGTCGTCGTGATTGGTCGTCGTCGTCGTGTGTGATCGTCGTCGTGATTGGTCGTCGTGATTGGTCGTCGTCGTTGTGGATGGTCGTCGTCGTGTGTGATCGTCGTCGTGATTGGTCGTCGTCGTCATGTGTGATCGTCGTCGATGTGGATGTCGTCGTCGTTATGGATGGTCGTCGTCGTTGTGGATGGTCGTCGTCGTGTGTGATCGTCATTGTGATTGGTCGTCGTCGTTGTGGATGGTCGTCGTCGTGTGTGATCGTCGTCATCGTGATTGGTCGTCGTAGTCGTGATTAATCACCTTCGTTGTGAGTGGTCGTCTTTGTGGGTGGTCATCGTCGTGGGTTGTCATCTTGGATGGTGGTCGTCGTGAGTGGTTGTCTATGTGTGTGGTCGTCGTGGTGGTTGGTCATCGTCGTGAGTTATCGTCTTGGATGGTGGTTATCTTTGGTGGTCGTCGTCGTGGTTGGTCGTCGTCGTTGGTTGTTGTATTCGTGTGTGGGCTTCCTCGTGGATGGTCGTCTTTGTGGGTGGTTATCGTTGTGGCTGGTGGTTATATTTGTTGTTTGTTGCCGTGAGTAGTCGTCTTTGTGGGTGGTCATTGTCGTGGATTTTCGTCGTGGATAGTGGTTATCTTTGGTGGTCGTCGTGGTGAATGGTCGTCTATGTAGGTGGTCATCATGGTGGGTGGTCATCGTCGTGGATGGAGTTTATCTTTGGCGGTGGTCGTCGTTGTAAGCCTTATTTATCTATATTATTTTGCTTCTATTTATTTACAGTTTTTAAAATACTTTGCTAGTTATTAGTCCATATACAATGTATACTGGTCTACAAACGTACTGATCTATTAAAAACGCATTTCAAAACCAGTGTTACACGACTTTTAATTATCTTTATTACTGGATTATTATTGACATTGTGCATAGACGATTTGGTTACTGGTTATAGTAGCATGTGACCTTGTACATGTTTTTCCATATTCCAATTTTGGTTTATATTTACTGCTATACCAACATTTTCTTTATTATATTTATTTCATAACGCACTACATATATATATATATATATATATATATATATATATATATATATATATATATATATAATATTATATAATATAATATATATTATATATATATATATATATATATATATATATATATATATAATATATATAATATATTAGAATCAAAACCGTATATGTGTGACGATATAAAAAATATCGTAACTGATCTTAACTTTCTATTTTATGTAACCAGGCTGTTTTATGAAACCATTTAAAGTCTTAAGTTAATTAGATGGTAAAATGTTTTGTAATTTAAACAGACCAAAAAATATAAGTGGTTTTTAAATATTGTTTCGAATGATCTCGTTGAAAGATAATAACGGAGTAAAAAGATTTATTATTCTATTATTTTATAAAATGGTGTATTTATATTTGTATTCTTGTGGAATGGCTTTGATTAGTTACCATTTAAGAGCATGTGTAAATATTTACTGTTCATCATCAGCCACAAAGTAATTTAAGAACTTTTATATTGGATATGCATTAATTAACATTTCATTAGATATTACTGTTAACTTTATCAAATATTACTGAATCAAATATATAGTTCAATATTATGAAAATCGTGATGTGGTTATGGAACTGGTAATTAAGAAAATGAAGAAAGCGATGTCTTGTATTAAAAAGACAGACTCAATGCCTAATGAAATCGAAAGTTTAGGGAAGTTGATTGCGACGTCGATACAGAACTTCTCGCTTGAACCCCTCAGCCTTTGCTAGAAAGAGGTAGCAATCCCCCTCTCTCTCTCTCTGTGCACCTCAAGTTCAGAAAAATCATGCAGCGCTGCCTACCGGAAGATGCTTCAAGTAGTGTTAGTGAGCGTTTAGAAAAATCATGCAGCGCTACCTACCGGAAGATGCTTCAAGTAGTTCTAGTGAGCGTTTAAATTTTGTAGACTTTTTCAAGCAAGAAGTTTGTACTTCCACGTTATGGTTAGATTCTAAATTCGCTGTTAATGACCATGTTTACACCGGTATCCGAAATCGACTTTGAATAAGGTTTTTTTTAATTTTTATTAAGAGGGCCAAGACTTCCGCTGATCCTAGTTTTGCCACTCAACTATGTAGCTTACCGTACACCCTCTTAGCCTTCAGGTCTTAGGGAATCGTGAGATACTTGGGTTGATGCACTCCAGAGGTTGATGACTTGTACTTGCCCCTTGTTTGTTAACTTTTCGTTAGGTTAAAATATTTTAGGAAATTCTCTTTCAACACATCGCCGAGACAGTTGCGTGCCGCTATGTTTAATATTTTAAGACTACGAAGGTAAACATGTAGTTTTATATACTCGCTATACAATCTATTATAGTCAATTAATTAATTTGTCTTTCTGTTCAAGGTCCTTTGTAACGGAAAAGAATTTTCAATAATGACGTCATATTTATATGGATGAATCCGAATTTCGAACAGAATAGTTCAATTTGTAGCGAGTAGAGTATTTCCTATTCTGTACGTGCCGTGCAAACATTGTGTTTAAAGAAAATCTTAAATAATATATAGAATTATTCAAAATTAGTTAAATTTTCAGCTTTGTGCTGGGTGCTGTGCTAGGCATCTCTGTTTGTGTATGTAAACTCATTTACCGACTTCCATTAAGTGTTTCAATTTTTCTTCTTTAATGATTTCCACTAAATTTTACTCAAATTTGCTCTTAATAGCCCACCTAATTAAAAGAAAAGTGGGACTTAGATTTTCTGTATTATATATTTTTTTTAAAAAAACCTGTTCGAGTTACCAAAAAAACTAGAAAAATCTGCTTTATTTAAATTTGTTCATGTAATTCAACTCTGTGTATCAAATATTTGAAACATTTAAAATATATTTTAAATATATATATATTATTTTATTTGATCAGTTATTCATCTTTAAGTATTTACTTAAACACAAGTTCATTAAGTTAACCACAGAGTGAAATATACAACTATTTTATTGCGCATTGTTTATATTCATGTTCACATAGATTTACTGCGGACAGGCTGTACAAATTCCGAATTTCTCGTCATAATCAGCATTAATGTGTATATATATATATATATATATATATATATATATATCACTGCCAAACGTTTCAGAATTCAAAGATGATTCATATATCTCGATCCAGTGGGAATATTCCTGGGACTCTAAACCCCTTTATGATGTTCGATGGTGTAAAAGCCCGAGGATATACTACTTCTGAAACTCCATATATGTCAAAGGTGCAGCCTGGATGATTTACCAACCAAGAATCTACACAGGTATTGTAATATGCTTTATATATGTTATGATTTTAAACTTTCAAACTGCACTGCAAATACGAAGTAAACGCTGACCTCCGTTTTTCTGCAGTCTGGGTGTGCTGTGAAATACGGCAATAAGTTATGAATTTTTTAAGTAAGTTATAAGGATTTACTCACGCGCGCGCTCGGAGGGCGTACAAAGCCAAACAATATGCAGCTGAATATTTACTTTTCACGAGCAAAAACAGTTTAGTGCATAACTCACGATAACTACTACCGAAATGAACGGGATTTTGCTAGCGCTCCTTAGCGTCACTATCTACTATATAGTTCATTTTCAGCCTGCTACAACGTACTCACATACGCGCGCAAAAAGTGCACGCGCGCGCGCACACATACACACACGCGCGTGCGCGCACGCATGCATGCGCGCGCACAACACCAGGGTGTGTGTGTCACTGCTCAGCGCCGGATGTAATGTTACTACGATAGCCGCTCCAATACCTAATTTCCCAATTGAAATTCGCTACATCTGAACCCAATCCTTGTGTCGCATGAGTTTAAGAAAAGCATTGTACGCGAGCCCTAAACAAAACGTCTGACAAAACAATACCAGCATCGGAAGGTCAAAATCAAAGTAAAGCCAATGTTTTTTGCAAAAGTTAGTAGAGTCAATCAGTGACGGGTTGTTACCGAGAAGGGAGGCTAGAGGGATGGGGCTGATTTAGTACGGCTGTGTCATCAAGGGATGAATAGGGTGGAATAAGTCATCTCGTCTCAGGCTAGGCAACCCCTATCTTCTTACACGAGGCACTGATATGCTATCTGTTTACGGTAGGGTAAAATACATGTAATGATAAAGTATGATTTGGCTGTTATGGTGTTTAAACGAAAAGATAAGGGTGAAATTTGAATATTGTCTGTTAGTTGCAATAGGGCGTGTTATTTAAGCTGCAATGTGTTTAGAAGAAATTAAATTTTTATTTTCCGTTCTGTATGTTTTTTTCACACGATACTAAATAAGATCATTGTTATTGATGAATAGCTGCTAATAAAGTAACTGGTAATAGCAGTTATTTAGACAAATAATCCTTATTTAGTAGCTGCAAATGAAGTAGCTGATAACAGTAGTTAAAAAGTATAATAGTTGTTTAACAGTTAAGTCAAATATTATTATGAACAAATTTACTAAAATTGCACTAATTACATATTGCAATGATGTTAAAATATATCCTCTTGTTAGTGCTTGCTGTGTGGCTTTCGCCGAGCCTGAACCATCATTACGTGATAAGTTTCGCAGCGGTTAAACCTTCTATAAATTTAGAATGTATAAAGATGCTGTATCAGATCTAATAGAAGAATAAACGGCGACAAGCGTGATTTTAATTTTCGATTTGGAAAACTAAACTTCAAACTTGACGTGCTGCCCTCAGTTGTTTAATTAAATCCTGCAACCAATGTGTGATGTACCACAAACATAATTAAATCCTGCAGCCAGTGTGTGATGTACCACAAACATAATTAAATCGACACATTGAGATATTTTGTTCTGATTTACTGCTTCAATTTCCCGTTGTCTTGTCTACAATATCGTCACCTCTCTATATAACATTAGTTATCTGAAGCCATGCAGACATATAAATCCACGAAGGCATATTAATAAGAACTATACAATGATCCTAACCCATTTCCCATTCTTTCCTTCCCGGCTTCTATGCCACAGTTGCAGGTTCAATGCCGATGTCTAAATTTAATTATGTTTTTGTTATTCTAAATAATCGTGGAATGCAGCTGGCCCGCTGACTTGATTCTTCTCACGTCGGCTTCACTAAGAAACACTAAGTGTATCCACCAGTGACAATTAATCGTCAAATTGGTGCACAAACTGTGCCTGAAATACGGACAAATGTATCGAGCGAGTGAACTAATTACAAGTAAACTACACGTTACCAAAGTGAATTACAGTAATTCTTGTGAAGTGCGACTCTAAACATTGCTTCAACGCACAGCTAGGACATTGTCAGACAGTTCTAGACTAGTTGCAATTGTGTGAAATAAATAATAACACAAAATTGTGATTACAGCGATGCGTAGTGGCGGGCGAACCCCCAATGGAGCTGATGGCTGATGAAAGAGCGAGGCTCTACTGGCGCAAGCGAAGTATAGTCATACAATGGCAATTACAGAGGAGCGAAATCGCACCCTGGAGATATGGCAGCGACAGTGGGACGAATCAACAAATGGACGATGGACATACCAAATCATAGGTAACATCCAGGATTGGTGCAACAGGTATAATGGGGAGGTGGATTTCTATCTCACACAGATTCTCACTGGGCACGGTTGCTTCCGAGCTTACTTGTTCCATCTCAGGCTGGAAACAGACTCGGCTTGTCCCCTCTGTCTTCCAGCAGTGGAGGAAGATGCGGAGCATGTGTTTTTCCGGTGTCGGAGATTCGACGAGGAAAGGATGAAGCTGCAAATATATCTGCGAGGCAGAATTACACCGGAAAGTCTGGTTGCGACAATGATAGCTTCAGAGGCCAACTGGAGGGCCATTGCGGGATTCGCTGCAGTGGTCATGAAGAGGTTGAGGGCTGAGTATCGAGAAAGTAGAGCCAACGCTGTAGAAGAGTAGGCGGTCAGCCAGTCCACCTTCCCACGAAGGTTAACTTGAGTTTGAACTCGTAATTTCAGTCCTACACTCTGGAGTATTGACGGTACCCTACCCCAAGAAATCTATAAAAGATTTTTTCCAACTTTTTTTGGCTTCTCAAAACACACACACACACACACACACACACACACACACACACACACACACCACACACACAAACATACACACCCTGTTGTTGTGTGTATATTATATATATATATATATATATATATATATATATATATATATATATATATATATATATATATATATGTGTGTGTGTGTGTGTGTGTGTGTGTGTGTGTGTGTGTGTGTGTGTGTGTGTGTGTGTGTGTGTATATGTATATGCATGCGCATGCGTGTTTAATACTTTTTATTTTTATGCCTTAGGTATTTTAGAAGTAGTTTGAATTATGTTTTTATAAAAACGTGTATTGATACTCATACCCAAAATATACCTTTCCTTTGCAATCTCAAACAATTTTCCATTCAACTAAGAGTAAATTTTACAAGAGCAAAATTCTAAGATAAATAAATACATTTAATAGTTATGTTTTGATCTGGTGTGTAATTACTATAATTTGTTAGCGAATTAATCACAATTATTTCAATGTAATATATTGCTATTAATTAATATTTCCAGTAAACAACAACCATATGTATATTATCTTATAAAATGTTACAATAAATGAGGAAGTGGCAACTGGTAGTTATATAAAGAATGAAAAAACATTAGTTCAGTAGTTACTGAATACATCTGTTTGTCTGGGTAAGTAACTGGTTACTTATACATATATTATAAAGTGTTTCCATGTCTTCCCCAAAACAGCTCTAACAACTTTCATCAAACATCGCTGCAAATACAGGTTACAATCATATTTCATATAACAATATGATACTTGGATAATTTAGGTTCGAGACTAAATCTAATGAAGAAATTATTATTACGTTAGGGATAATTATTTAAATAATTTTTTATTGTATAAATTCTGATAAACTAAAGTTTAGTTTTTTTTAACGCCTTAAAACTTAAGTTATTAACAATATCAGTTCCTCAATAAAATAACTAAGCTAGTTGCTGTGTAGCTGCTAGTACATTTCCTTATAATAGCAGTTACTACGAAAGTATTTCTTACAGCGAAACGAAACTAAAGTACGTAGTAATAGCGCTTCTTGTGTAAAATATCTGTTTCTATGTAGCTTCAGATAAAATAGCTGGTATTAGTAGGGCCTAGTTATTAAACAAAATAGTTAATACTGTTTAGCGTCTAGTATAGTTATTTAAAATAGAAGTTGCTAAAAAATAGTTCTTACAGAGTAGCGAAACTAAAGTAGCAAATAATTGCAATTTCTGAGTATTATAACCTATATTGATTAGCTGCTAGTTTCTTCTAATAGCAGAGTAAAATCGTTATTCCTGAATAGTTGTTAATGTGGTAGTTTATAATGTACTAAGTATTGTGTTCTTTCTAAATAACTGCGAATGAAATCGAAAACCATACAATTAATGTATAAGAAATCTGTTACAGAGTAGCTGTTACTATACTTCCTCCTCGCAGTTATTAAGTAAAACCATTCGTATTGAATAGTTGTGAATAACGTAACTGATAATAGCAGTTATTAAGACAAATAATCCTTGTATAGTAGCTGAAAATGAAGTAGGTGATAACAGTAGTAATGATAATAAGTAACATATTTTACTTACTTGATAATAAGTAAAATATTAAACATTCAAGTAAAATATTATAAAATTAATATACCAAAATTGCATTTGTTACAGATTGCAATGATGTACAAATATATCGCTGTCTTGCTGGTGTTCGCCGTTGTGGCTTTCGCCGAGCCTGAACCAAAATTAGTGGGGGGGAAGCGTTTCTTTGCTCGTGAGAAAAACGTGTTCCATTTAGACAGAGTACAACGCAGCGCCGAGCCCGAACCTTACTTCAGAAGGAACCTGATAAGTAGTCGTATAATAAAAAGCAAGATAGATGTAATGCCTCGAGCAGTACGCAGCGCCGAGCCTGAACCTTACTTGAGAAGAAACCTGATAAGTAGTCGTTTAATAAAAAGCAAGATAGATGTAATGCCTCGAGCAGTACGCAGCGCCGAGCCTGAACCTTACTTGAGAAGAAACCTGATAAGTAGTCGTTTAATAAAAAGCAAGATAGATGTAATGCCTCGAGCAGTACGCAGCGCCGAGCCTGAACCTTACTTGAGAAGAAACCTGATAAGTAGTCGTTTAATAAAAAGCAAGATAGATGTAATGCCTCGAGCAGTACGCAGCGCCGAGCCTGAACCTTACTTGAGAAGAAACCTGATAAGTAGTCGTTTAATAAAAAGCAAGATAGATGTAATGCCTCGAGCAGTACGCAGCGCCGAGCCTGAACCTTACTTCAGAAGAAACCTGATAAGTAGTCGTATAATAAAAAGCAAGATAGATGTAATGCCTCGAACAGTACGCAGCGCCGAGCCTGAACCTTACTTGAGAAGAAACCTGATAAGTAGTCGTTTAATAAAAAGCAAGATAGATGTAATGCCTCGAGCAGTACGCAGCGCCGAGCCCGAACCTTACTTGAGAAGAAACCTGATAAGTAGTCGTTTAATAAAAAGCAAGATAGATGTAATGCCTCGAGCAGTACGCAGCGCCGAGCCTGAACCTTACTTGAGAAGAAACCTGATAAGTAGTCGTTTAATAAAAAGCAAGATAGATGTAATGCCTCGAGCAGTACGCAGCGCCGAGCCTGAACCTTACTTGAGAAGAAACCTGATAAGTAGTCGTTTAATAAAAGCAAGATAGATGTAATGCCTCGAGCAGTACGCAGCGCCGAGCCTGAACCTTACTTGAGAAGAAACCTGATAAGTAGTCGTTTAATAAAAAGCAAGATAGATGTAATGCCTCGAGCAGTACGCAGCGCCGAGCCCGAACCTTACTTGAGAAGAAACCTGATAAGTAGTCGTTTAATAAAAAGCAAGATAGATGTAATGCCTCGAGCAGTACGCAGCGCCGAGCCCGAACCTTTGCTTAGAAAAAACTTTCACGTGATGATGCCTGCTCAGTCACACAAGCCTCAACACAAGACTCAAGTGCGTCCAGTAAAACACCTCGCCGTGCACAAAAGCAAGTTACACGTAAAAAAGCCTGCTTATTCACACAAGAATAAAGTACATCGAGTAGTACGCAACGCTGAGCCTGAACCATTGTTACGTACCTACTTATTTGGAAAACCTAAACTTGCAGTGATGAACAGAAATATGATTGCTTAATTAAATCCTGCAGCCCGTGTGAGATGTACCACAAACATAATTAAATCGACACATTGAGATATTTTGTTCTGATTTACTGCTCCACTATCCCGTTCCCTTGTCTACAATATCGTCATCTCTCCATATAACAACATTTCTCTGAAACCATGCAGACATATGAATCCACGAAGGTGTATTAATAAGAACTATACAATGATCTTAACCCATTTCCCAGTCTTTCCTTTCCGGCTTCTATGCCACAGTTGCAGGTTCAATGCCGATGTCTAAATTCAATTATGTTTTTGTTATTCTAAATAATCGTGGAATGCAGCTGGCCCGCTGACTTGATTCTTCTCACGTCGGCTTCACTAAGAAACACTAAGTGTATCCATCAGTGACAATTAATCGTCAAATTGGTGCACAAACTGTGCCTGAAATACGGACAAATGTATCGAGCGAGTGAACTAATTACAAGTAAACTACACGTTACCAAAGTGAATTACAGTAATTCTTGTGAAGTGCGACTCTAAACATTGCTTCAACGCACAGCTAGGACATTGTCAGACAGTTCTAGACTAGTTGCAATTGTGTAAAATAAATAATAACAAAAAATTGTGATTACAGCGGTGATATCGTATATTCAAAAAAGGGTAAGATAAAAAGTGTTGATTTACTTAAGATTTGAAATGACCGTTATTTCGAAAGAATCAGTGAACATAAAAATAAACATTAAAATAAGCGCCGATAACTGAGCTTTATATCACTTTTGAATTATCGTTAAAATTATATATATTTTTATTTCGGCGAAAAACCATTAAGGTTTATATATATATAAAGTTTGCTAGAATTTACTGAAAAAAAAATTGCACACATAAAACATGTAGGTCGTAATATGAGCAGAAATGACAGCTAAACAAAAACAATTGAAAAATTAAGGTAATCTCTAAAAATCTATAGGTCAGATTTTGTTCAGTTATGATCGTACATAGATAAAGATATTTGCAATTCTGGTTTAAATCGGAAAAAAACAAAAAATTTACATCCAAACCACTATTTTTTTATAATTTATTCCATGATCTTTGTTTCTAGTGTGTGTGTGTGTGTGTGTGTGTGTGTGTGTGTGTGTGTGTGTGTGTGTGTGTGTGTGTGTGTGTGTGTGTGTGTGTGTGTGTGTGTGTGTGTGTGTGTGTGTGTGTGTGTGTGTGTGTGACGTGTGTGTGTGTGTGTGTGTGTGTGTGTGTGTGTGTGTGTGTGTGTGTGTGTGTGTGTGTGTGTGTGTGTGTGTGCGCGCGCGTGTGTGTAAGCGATGCAGAGGCCTTTCTACTGAAATTATAGTTCACGAAAAAAGTTAAAAACTTTAGATTGATGTTGTGTAGGAAACATTCCACGTTTTTTGCTACTAGCAGACTTACGTTGCACTAGATTTTTTTTAGTATAAACCTATCAGGAATAAATCCACAGAGGTTCTGGAATAAACGGTGAGTTCTGGAGTCATTTCTAAATGGAAGAATTTCTCAAATCTAAAGAGATTTATATTCGATGGGTGTATTCCAGAGGCTGAAGCAAAGAAAAACCTCGCCTGATGGGAAACTATAGGACCTACACCATATCAGCCAGAAACGTTCTGCAGATTATTAACTTGGATTTACGTGATGTTAAAAGTCCTAAATGTTTTGTACTGTAAAGGACAAGAGGAGATTATCCTGGGTGAAGTCATATCCTTTCGGAATGAGGTTCTGAACCCAAGTTTTGTAACTTCTTCCATGACAGTGGGGCTCTACTGATCATTTGACGTGGCTTCACCGCAAGGTCATTCCTAATAAATTGGTGGAGGACCTAGATATGAAGGTGGTCTGTCCATAGCATTCCGAAACCAGTAGGCAAGTTTGTAATTAGTCTCTCAGATATGGTGCGTTGTATTCTGAAAATAAAACATTATGGGTTCATTTTGCGCGTGCGCGTTTCGCGACGTCTAACAGTTATGAATGTCGGAGTGGCACTGGCACAAACGTCAATCGTACATTTTTAAAACAACGCTAAGAGACGTTACTGTATCTATTTTTAACTGAGTTATTGTAGTTTGAAATTACGTCACAGGAACTGTCTCTCTTTGAACAACGCTGAGTTATTTGCTTACTTAAAGAAACTACTAAACATCGTAATTAATTGAAAATGAAGTTATTTACGTATTCTACAACGAAGAAACATTTTTACTGAAATACGAGTAGATATAGCGCGGCGCAGAGTATGGCGAAGTGAATACAGGGAAGTGTTTTAATTGCCTACCTGTTAGGCGTACCCTCTAGGAACTGGCTTCTTTCCAGTTTTGGGCTATTTAATAGAAATGTGCATACTCATAATATACAATATACGAATAATTCACTTTTATTCAAATATTCGTACATTAAAATAACCGCCGCACGCAGCTTTGTTTCGGACGTGATGGAGGCGAATTTACAAAAAGTAACAAGGTAAAATAATTTTTCACTTAGATAAAACTATTTTTGGAAAATAGTATTTCACTGATATAATCAGCGTTAAGATGTGTAGAAATTTCATTTTAAATTAAATTTAAAAAAATAAAAATTAACCCTGAGTGCAGATTTGTTACATGTTATAAACCTATGTATAAATGTTTATCTATAACAAATCGGCACTCAGGGTTAATTTTCATTTTCCCTTGTGTGTGTGTGTGTGTGTGTGTGTGTGTGTGTGTGTGTGTGTGTGTGTGTGTGTGTGTGTGTGTGTGTGTGTGTGTGTGTGTGTGTGTGTGTGATTGTATCTCAAAAAAACTTTATTCCATTTTTTTGAGACGAATGTCAACATTGTTTTATAGGCCTAAATATGGGGAAGAATTGATCTTGTACTTAACTGGTTTTAAGTTAATTTCATGAAAAGATAATGTAACGTGAGTTACGGACCTGAAAGTAATATTTATGTTTCAAAAAAACTTTGTCTTTAAATTTCAGTGCGTTGCACATGAAAAATTCGGGCAACATGGCAAAGCCGAGTTTTAAAATTTCTCATTACATTTTTTAAAGTTAAATATTTAGCTGAAAATTACACATGACGTTATCTAGAGTCTTTTTAAAACTATTTTAATTTAGAAAGAAAAAGAGAACCATTCAAGAACGTCGACCGATTTCCGGTTTAATTATACCATGTTTGAAGCAGTTGGACACTTTAAGTACCCTGGAGTAAATATGAATTGCGAAAACAAAGTGAGTGAAGAGATCGGGAAGCGGATCACGGCAGGGAACAAAGCGTATTCCCTCTGCAGTATTGCAAACCTTTTCGGATCGACACTTCTCTCTAGAGCTGCCAAGGTAGAGCTTTATAAGCTTGTCAGACCTGTCGTTTGCTATGGCACTGATACCTGGACGCTGAAAGTTACTGAACAGCACGAGCTAGGGATGTTTGAAAGGAAGATTCTAAGGCGTATTTTTTGACCGGTTTGCGTGCAGAATATGTGGCGCATTAGAAATAATCAGGAACTGGAAAATTTTATATAAAGACTGAGAACATATTGCACTTCTTAAAAGCACGAATCAGGTGCCACGGTCATTTGCGGAGGATGGAAGATGGTAGAAAGAAAATAATGGGAGAGAACTTGTAGGGAAAAAGAGGACTCCATAGAAGACGATGGCTTGATGAACTAGGGAGGATCTGGCAAGGATTGAAGTAACTGGATGGAAGCAGCTAGCACTGGATCGGTTGCATGGAACAGAATTGTAAATTGTACGAAAAGCCAAAGTCCACCTTGGACTGTAATGCCGGCGACAGAAAGATATATATATATATATATATATATATATATATATATATATATATATATATATATATATATATATATATATATATATATATATATATATATATATATATATATATATTGGAGGGAATAATATATTTTTCACAATGATTATTGAAAAGCGGACTTATATGTTAGTTTTTTCTTTTTATTGAGATTCCGTTGATGCAATGTGTTTTAAAATCGGTAAGAGTGTTACATAAGACGTAACCTGTAAAACATCACGTATCACGCAGGACAGTTAGTACATACACCACATTGTTATACAACACCACCCTCTAAGTACTTGACTCTATGAATACATGGCCACGCATTATTGTCCCTCATCCCCGCTACCCCTCGTTGCCCTTGGCTAAAGTCATATTGATTGTCCCTATTGCGCCGGCGCTAGATTTTCCGTGCTTACGTAAAGATATAAATCTGTTTTACATGGTTACAAATACGTCGTGTAGAGAAAGTATTGACTGCTATACTTTATGTTAGCGGCAAACGACGACGTTATAATTTAAGCTTAACATTGTCTCGCGTTATGTAATTGACTTAAAACTAATCGGGGCTCAAATTACGTTAATTTTATATAAATGGTCGCGCAGTAAATGTTGATGATTTTTAACAAATTTCAATTGGATAATAAGCTATTTGAGTAGCCATCACGGTAAGACCCAGACCCGGGATTTTGAAATGATACGGATCCAGTTTTCGAGGGTAATTAAAATTGTTTATATATATCCAGTGTCATGAGTAACACAACTGGGAACCTAATTTAATTTACTTATAAATGTTACAAAACCTACTGCCCAAACTTTCCTAAATTATTTTACTCGAATTGAGTCTAAAACTTTAATTTGCGCTGTTGTTTTTTCTTTAAAAATGACTTTTAAAATGAGGTATCACCCGGTGGGGTTATACCCACATAAATATTTAAAATGTGGGGGTTTACATTTAAAATATTTGAGCTGTCCCCTCCCAAAATTGGATGCAAATTTACCGCGTACATAAAAAGGTACATTTTATTCTGTATAAATCTTTAATGAGTTCGGTTTTACTTGACTAATACACTACAATGTTATGCGAGTGTCCCGACACTTTTGACTAACTCTGTATATTCATTTTTAATGACCCTCGTGTACTAGGGGCTTAGTGGGCGATCTTTTAGTACTTCCGGATCTACACTTTACCACTCTGACCGCTCAAATATTTCCGAATTTGCTAATAAAATATTGAAAAGAATGTAAAAGGCCGTTTCAATACCCATGTAGGGGATACTGAGGAACTTGGTAAGTAAGTCACGCAGCTATAAGGAGAGCTAGGGGATTCGTAAACTGTGCTTGGGATGGAGGGATATACGATGCATCTGTCTCGATGGCGTAATGGAAGCAAATTTACAAAAAGCGACAAAACTTGGAAATATTACGTGAACAGAGAATTCAATTTGTATCCTTATTTAATAGAGTACTTGCGGATAGTCACTCATTGACTGATATCAAAGTACATAGTCTCATTCAAAAATCGCTCGAACATGAAATGCAACTCTCATGACGACCTGATAATGAAATTATATGTCTTCAATTTCAACTATTCAACAAAAAAATTTTATTAAAGAAGGGTAAAATTTAAAAGCTGGTCCAAAAATAATGAAACTTGATACAATGCAGTTCACAGGTCCCAATGTACACTAACGGCCTCCTCCCTCCCAAATCAGTCCTCCCTCAAAATATATAACATTCTATACTAACCTTCAGCGGAAAAAAGACCGTTAACATACTTGTTGCTTTTACTTTTTATCCTTTTATTTATGCTTATACTTTTACTTTTTGCTCCATCAACTCTTTACGAAAAAAAAATTAAAATCAAAAAATAATGTGGACCAAAATTTTTATAGAAGGTAGATTTCATCTATCTTTGATTTAAGACTCCTCAATATTGTAACCCAACGGTAACTTGTTTTAAAATTATCTGTCTGCTTTAAGACCTCTCAGTCTTGCTACCCCTCTAGGATAATATTTAAAAAAATTGTCTTTAATTCAAAAACCCTTAATATTGCTATCCCAGGGTAATTTTGTTTAAAATTACTTGTCTTTTAAGACCTCTCAATGTTGCTACCGCTAGGGTAGATAGGTTTAAATTTACTTTACCGGTTGTTTGTAAATCCCCTCAATTTGGCTGCCCCCGTGGTAAGTGGGTTTAAAATTATTTTTCATTTCAAAACGTTTCAATCTCAATGTCCTAGAGCAAATTATAATTTTATTGACTTATCTCAATATTTTAATAGTTGTGAGAAGCTTTTTGTATAACAAAAACGTCCTATTGGAAAAAACCTAGTCGTTACCCGGAAAAATCAGCACGGCAGTTTCAAAAAGTATGTGACGGTGTTCAGGGTTCATTTTTATATTTGTTATCTTATTAGAGAACTTTAAGCTCTTATGCATATGTCATATTTCATTAATATATGTTGAAAACGTATTATAAATATAAATAAAAGTAATTAATTTTCACGCCCTGACAGGGTTTATTTTTGTTACTGTGTTCACGAATTAAAATGTCCGTTTTTTGTGGTGTTATTAAATTTTGTTACTCTTTGGACATCGTCAGCCATAACCTCAGTTATTATTATTAGTTTGCATTGTGAAATTATGGTTATCCTTTAAACATTTGTAACATTAATACTCTTAAAGTATTTGCAAGACAATATTTCTTGTAAATCTGCTTTTATATTTTTACGAAAATGGCGTAAATATTGAGGTAGATGGAAAGGTTGGGCGGGAGGGAGACGATGAAAATGGCGGGATCAATAAGCCAACAATCACCCAAGGGAGCCGCCATCTTGTAGCCTTCGTTCAGTGTTAAATTGCTCTAAACTTTTTTTGTACTGCGTTATCTTATAAAACATTAGTAATAATATTTTAAATGTTACACAACTAAAACACTTAAGGCGAGATAATTAACATTGAAAGAACTTTTTTATTGCCCAAAAATAATCTAGTAAGAAATATATATATATATATATATATATATATATATATATATATATATATATATATATATATATATTTCAACCTTAAATTTATTTATAAAGTCGATTTATTGATTTATCCATTCGTAATATTTGTTTTGTGTTAATTGGTACGAAAAAACTTGAATTTTAAAGCTTTGAAAATTAAAAACATTGTTTAGAGATACTGCAAGAAGTAGCGGACACCTACAAGTTTAATAGCTCACGTAAGTTCGTAACCCAGAAAAATCCTTTTAACATTTTCAAAATGGCGGTCATTTCAAATCTTAAAAAACTCAACTATTTTGTCTTTTGAAAATATTTTCCACTATTGTAATCAGCGTTAAAAACTGCATAAATTAGTGTTTTTAAAATCCGTTGAAATTTCGAAATTGACGGCAGTGAGATTTCATTTCTATATTTTCAATGTATTTTGAAAGTTTAAAATGCTAATATATACGGATTTCAACGCTGATTAATGAAGATAAGATTATAATTTTAAAAAAATTAAGAATTTCTTTAGAAAAATCGCTACCATTACGTGATCGAGAGGCGAGTGCCGCGAAATTTGAAATTGCATTTGTACGCAGACAAAATTTGGAGGAAATCTTTAGCGGAATCAGGATTAAGAAACGTGTTTTCTGTTTTTCCTGTTTTCTTGCGTTATTTTTGGAGGAAGTGACTTACAGATTGTTCCTAAATCCTTACTTTGGAAATCTTTATTTTGAATTTTTTGTTGGAAAAGTTACGTGAAAATCTTACCCACGGAAATGGTATAATAGAATAGGCAAGAACATACTTTCAAAACACACACTAAGGCAGGTGTCTTGTTCCAGATATAAATTGCATAATTAAGAATAGTTTATTAGCTGATTTTTGTGTCGTCTGCATGGCTGCTAAGCGGCTGCACAGCTCGCAACGTACAATTTTAGTACTATTTTGAAAATTATTTGATGCCCAAAGATAAATGCCAAAAAGTTGCTTAAAAAACCTTTAAAGTTATTGGCGAATATTTCAAAACACATTTTTGTTATGATATGTGTTATATATATTAATATGGATATATATCCAAAAATATCAAAAAAAACCTAAATTGATCATGTCCACGAAAAACAAAAACCGAAAAAATATTTTAACAACTGATGTATGTTAGTGTTGCTAATTAGTTGGATAATGTTGGAAACACTGATTTAATACAATAATTAATTTTTTATACCATATTCTACATCTAGCTACAGACACTTTAAACTAATAAAATAAACTCAAGAAAACTTACTTCATTTTTAAATACGAATGTCAACATTGTTTTATAAACGTGTTATTTTATAAAATTGTTTTATGATCCATGGGATCATTGGATCTTACACTAACTGGTTTTAAGTTAATTTTATGAAGAGACATAAAATGTGAGTTACCGGCCCGGATGTAATATTTTTGTATCAAAATACTTTTCCGTTAAGTTTCAAAATTGTAAGTTGTGTATTCAGCTACATGTTATACTAATCTGTTACACAAAAATATGTTGTGTTTATATTTTTAACTACATAACGGAAATTTAAATGGTTAATTACTATTAATCTTTGCAGAGTCACTTTTTGTAGTGTAAACTACTAAATTTGAAAAAATGCTCAATAAATTGTTAACAATGCAAATGATTTCTAAATTGAACAGGTCATAGCAGTTAAATTAAGGAAATTGGAGAAACATTATTATAGGATTTTGCACATTTTGTGTAACGTTATAATAAAATAATTCAACTATTTTTTTTCAAAATAGAAGGCCAAGAAGTCAACCATTTAGCGTCAAAAAAGGTTTCTCATTTTCATCCAGCATGTCGAAATTAAAGTGAGGTAACTGAAATGCTGACCTTCTGGCTTTCCAGGTCAGTTCGGTCTAGTGGTTCTATTTAAACATTTTATGTTCAAAACCTATATGAATTATCAAGCAGTACCGCTTTCAGTTTAAAATAATGCTCCACAGTAGATAAAAAAATTAAAATATCTTGTTTGTATTAAGATTTCACTTCTTAAATACTCCTGAATTATACATTTATTTTGTTTTCAACACCTTTGTCGTCAAAAAAGAAGCAAAAAGCTTTAATTCACAAAATCTGAAGCTTGTCCTTCAATTGATATGAATATAAATATGAATCAAAACATTTTACTTTAGAGTAAAGTAAATCCTTCTTTTGTTAACCCATTTGCTTTGTCAGTAGTAAAACGTTATGAATAAAACCGACCATTTACTCTAAAGAAGCAAATCCTTTGACAGTGATGAATCCAGTCAGTAGAAGATTATCCTGTGAAGTTAATGGTTATGTTGTTATATTCCTTGTTGTGATGGCACAGTTAGTTTGCGTGTAAAACGTCAAACTTTGTAAGTCACCTTCTTACTGGAGATTTTAAGAGCTTATATAGATTCAAAGAATAGAATATGGATTGTTTAACTTATAGGTATCTAGGCACTGGTGAAGAGACTCGAGGGGGATCGCTCTTCATCGCCAAGGCTGCAGATATGCTTTATTTAACTGAACCTGGATATCAAGAAATTATCGATTAGGAACTTGGTGTGGCTCAGTCTTAAGTGTCAAAAACGTTTAAAAGTGTGTTAATTAACGAACAAGCGACCAATTGGTTGTACTACACCAAGTGCGCTAATAGAGGCGTTATCACCTTAATAAGACATAACCTTCCCGCAGTAAATACAAATAGACCGAAACCAACAGACAACTGGTAGAGCATATTTAGAAAAAAGTAGCCCCAAACAACAAACCTACATATTACAAAAATTAATAATATTTTATTAAATAACAGCTAACTAAATGAAAGTTTTTTCAGTTGATCCTTTTACTTCTACACTGACAGATTTACTCGTAAGGAAAAGGTAATTGATATTCATGTGGAATGAGGGAAATGCTTTTGATTTTATATTTTACTTAAAACAAAACCTTTCTCGTCCACCTTTTCCTTCAAGCATTTCCTTCGGTTTTATTCATTTAGGTCAATATTAGTTTTGGGCTGCATGTAAATACACCGTTAATATTATAGATCAATCATACATAGGCTATACAAGAAAGTAATAAGACAATTGGATGTAGGTTCTTTTTCGTATTACACCCCCTCATCAGAGGCGAAGTTAAGGGATGAAGCCCTTGTAGAACTTGAAAGGTTGCAGCCAGCTACTCCGCTACGCGTGACCATAGTGCTTTGTCCTCAGAAAAGTAAAACACTTTTATTCCGTTTATTAACGAATTTCGACTGGAAAATAAGCTATTGTAATGGCCATCATGGTACGATCCAGTTCCGGGACATTAAAATGAGGGCCAATCAACCTAACTCTAGGTAATATTTTAAGGGGCCGTTAAAAATTGTGTGTTATTTGTATTCAAGTTCATTTTAAGGGGCCGTTAAAAATTGTATGTTATTTATATACAAGTTCGTTACCCAGCAAAATCAATTCAACACTTTAAAAATGGGGGCCATTTTAAATTTGTAAAATTTCAAAACTATTTTTTAAAGTCTAAATACGCTGCGTAATCAGCGATAAAAAGCAGCAAATTTTAACATTTTGTATTTTTTCAATGTCAGTTGAAATTTAAAAAAATAATTTTTCAGGGAACTGACGTTCGTACTATTACGCCCAGTTGGACTTGACAAAAAATTGATGCAGTAACTTAAGTTATAAAGCTTCATATGTGACTGAAATTTCAGTAGAAGTTTGAAAAAATAGCTGACTTCCAAACTTTTTTCACGAGCTCACGAACTGATGTTTTTTAGGGTTATGCAATGCACACGTTTTTCTATAAGATTTGTAGGTTAAACTGAAGTGTTTTACATTTATAAACTGAATGGTTTAAAAAAACAATTTTTTCATCAAAAAATAGCCGCGAGATGTGAGCAAATTTCATAAAAATAATCCCTGTTATAGCCTATTATGAGCAGTTCCTAGCTCAACCCGTCGTTTCCAAAATCCTCGGATATCGACCCTCGGCTTGCACTTTGCCAACAATAGCAGATTGGAAACGACGATTACAAGAGAGAGGAAGTAGTGACTAAGTTCCGGCCACGAGACCGGATCCAGTATGGCGGCTCGCACGTGCATCCCCCGCACCCCGCCCCTGCCTTCATTAGTAGCTCTATACACTCAAGGGTTTTATGTTTAATTGGAAAGACATGAATTTAATACGTGACTCATTGTAAGGGATGTATATACCGTATTACACAACTTTGCAATTAGTTATTTGAAACCGATGTCAAATTCAAGTTAAAGTGCTCCGATGAACAGGATTAATAAGTACAGCACGCAGCTGTCTCGCTCACTGATCCGCCGTCAAGTTTAATTTCTTATTTTCAATGCTGTTTTAATTTGTGAAGATTTTATGCCTAAATTGTAACATAAAAATGTATCCGAATTTTTTTAAGATTTCGAATGGACTCGGTTTTGAAGCATTCGATCAAATTTTGACAGAACCGTTTTTGCAGCGTCGAACCACTGAGCTTGTGCGAGATTGTAGGCGCTTCTTAAGGTACGAGAAAACGAAACTAACACCATAACCGTACGCGCGATCGTTGAAAAATACTTTTGTATAAAGTTGTTTTGGGGATGATGTTTGTAAATGTATAATGGAGGAAATAATTTTAACATATTAAGCAAGGTATATTGTTATTAGAAATTACTTTTAAAAAGTACATGTTTGTAACTCGGGAAGTTGACAACAGAAACTATGCTTTTGTTAATGATATCTTTGCTGAATATATAGTTAGTTTGAAGATATGTTTACAAATATCTTGTTTTGTTTAAATAAATAAATACGCCAACCTAGATTATATAATATTTACTGTAGTTATAGTGAAAGATCAACTTTTTTATATTAATTCGTAACGATCAGCTAATTTCATTGAACAACTGATAGGCTATAATAGCTTTAGGTTATGTTGTTAAAAATTAGCAATATTTCTATAACAATTATATAGCAATATAACAACAATTATTATAAACGTTTATATATTAATTTCGATTTATTATAAATGGTTACAAAGTGCATGTGTTCTTCAATTAAGGAAAAATACCTAAACCAAAGCAGCACAACATTTTTCGTATAATACGTCTGTACCGTTATCTAACAGAAGGGAGAAAAGAAAGAGACAGAAATAGACGTTTCATATTTCCGTTACATTAAAAAGATTCGGGTTACTTTTTTTCTATTCATTCCTGTCGACAAAGCTAACATTAGAAGCATCGCTTCAAAATATTAATAAATAGTACATTTTACCTACAGTGACTGTTTAGTATTAGTCTATTATAAAGTATACAACAGAAGCCCGCGAAATTTAGAAATAATTTAAAGGAGGGCTTTTAGTTAAAGTTTAAAAAACCACGTCCGAAACAACGTATTAAGCAGTGCATATTTTCCCTGTTATAGGGAGAGTACAGATTTGTCTTAATATTTCAGGATCATGTCGGCCATATTGAACCTAATCCATATAAAAGTAACGTTAATTAACGACTGTGACAAGCTATTTGTTAAGGTAAAATTGTATTTGATACTAAATTTTAGAAATTTGTATGTAGGAATGTGATCCGCTTTTTACATTTTGAAAATTTGTTTTGCTTTGAAAAATACATGAGCATAACGTTTGTCATTGTCCTAATGGGACACCAGTACAACGCACGATATGTACAGCCAATCAGAGTTTCATTCTTTCTTTAGCAAATTTCCACTGGAAAATGAGCTATTGAAGCTGTTAGGGAACGTAAAATGAGCTCCGATTATAACCTCTAAATCACTTTTTTTAGGGGATGTTAAAGTGTGTGTGTGTGTGTGTGTGTGTGTGTGTGTGTGTGTGTGTGTGTGTGTGTGTGTGTGTGTGTGTGTGTGTGTGTGTGCGTGTGTGTGCGTGCGTGCGTGCGTGCGTGCGTGCGTGTGTGTGTGTGTGTGTGTGTGTGTGTGTGTGTGTGTGTGTGTGTGTGTGTGTGGTATCTTTCAGCACGTTGACGTTCGTAATTTTGGTCTGATTTGATTCAAAAGTCGCATAACTAACGATTCTGTTAATAGTTTGGACACGGAAAAAATTAGTTCTGCACAAATTAATGTTTTGAATTTTCAAAATCGATTGAAATTAAGAAAATGAATTTGACGGCGGTCAGGTTTCGTTTTTGTTTTCTCAATATTTTTGAAAGTTCAATATGCTAATAATACATACATAGTCTATTTTAATGCTGGTTATGACTGTGATCTCCAAACAGGGAACGAAATATTATAGTTTAGAAAATTCGCTGTTATGACGTCAGCGAGACAGGTGCCTGTATATGGTTTATAGTAACATTGTAAATGTTAAATGACAAGGCAACTTATCAGTCCGAGGACGGCGAATGTGGGGTCTCACCGATGTCCTCATAAACAACAGTTTCGCTAAGTTTACCATATGCCGGCAACATTTTTCCCAAGTAAATCGACAATGACTGAGGGCTTACCCCTAAAAATTTATGAACCGCTTCGTGTCGTGTATTTCATATTGTAATTTGAATACAACACACTTAACTAAGTGCACGCGCTGCCGGGCCGGATGCAATATTGCCGGGCACGTGTGTGGCGCGTGTGTGCGGCGTGTGCCGCGTCCTGTAATGAGGATATACTTTTAATACGGCAACGCGACGCTTAACCCGGCGTAACTACTGGGCCCGGAGCTTGTACAGCCAAAATTCTATGATATTACCCAATTTTAGCGGAGCGAAAATTAACATAAACCATTGGTCTAAGATAAATATGCACAGTTCAGAATCTTTATCTGTGTTATATAAACGAATTTTTAAAACGATATATTAAAAACCCTTTATAATTTTTAGAGCCTTCTAGATAAAACCAAAAACCCTTCGAGCACTATTGAACAGCTGATAGCCTGTAATAAATTCCAGGTTATGTTTTTAAAAACTAGATGTGTGTAATTTGTCGTGTTTTATAACAAATAATTATAATAAAAAAAGGTAAAACCTGAAACGTGATTTTTATTTTTTGTTCAGTAATAGAAATTTTGTTTTATTCTTTTGGAGAAAATGTTCTTTGTAGCAGCCAAGCCCAGGAACAATATAAAACTTCGCGTGAAGCAGAATGAACAAATTTGTATTGGTAGTTATAGTAAAAGATCAGCAGTTTTATATTAATTCGTAACGATCAGCTGATTTCATTTAATAGCTGATAGGCTATAATAAGTTTTAGGTTATATTGTTAAATACTAGCTATGCTATAGTAAAAGATCTGTTGTTTTATATTAATTCGTAAAGATGGGCTGATTTCATTGAACAGCTGATAGGCTATAATATGTTTTAGGTTATGTTGTAGAAAACTAGCTTCAAAATTATAGTTATTATTAAATATTATTTCAAAAGTCATTAGTATCGCTTGTAAAAATAAATTTCCATTCAAATGTAGTTTTAAACTAGCAGTTAAAAGAACATAGACTTCGCAGTATATTCTTCATTAATTTACAAAGCTCTCCACGACAGCGCTCGTATCGTTTTCTGCCAATTTAACTCCTAACTGTATTATTTACGAAAATTATTTAGTCACCTCGGTGGCCTGGTTGATAGCGTACTGGGCTTTCACCCCGAGGACCCGGGTTAGATTCCCAGCTAGGACTTGGCATTTTTATACGCTATAAATCATCCCATCATCTGCATTAGCCCAAGTGTGCACAATAGTCGGACGTTAAAAAAAAAAAAAAAAAAAAAAACGAAAATTATTACTGGACCAATTTTGTTGGGAATTTTATGCTCTTTCTTTATGAAGCGTTCAAAGTTACGATAGGTTTTGCCGTTCAGCAAGTAATTCAGAAAATAATCAGAAAGTACACTCTCAACATTGAATCAAAGCCTGACATCTTGAAACGGAAGTGGATGGGGAAAAGTCATACACATATCTCGGGCTTTATACAAGATACATCGTACCAAATTTCAAAACAATCTGCCAATGCGTTTGGTTAAAATTGCGTACATTATTCATCGTTAAATCAGAGGCCGCCATCTTGAAACGGAAGTAAAGAGCAAAAATGTTACACATACTTCATTTTGTACTAACTTTGTGCAAGATATCTTCGTACCTAATTTCAAAACAATCGGTTCATGTGTTTGGCTAAAACTGCGTATACTCTTTATTGTAAATCGGTGACCGCCATCTTGAAACAGAAGTGGTTGGAAAAAGGTAATACATATATATCTTTTCTAACTTTATACAGTGTACTTCGCACCAAATTTCAAAACAATCGGCCAATGGCTTCGCGTACGCTCTTCATCGTTAGATCATAGGCCGCCATCTTGAAACAGAAGTAAAAGGAGAAATCTTAAAATAGATCATTTTGGCTTTATACAATGTACCTTCAAATCAAATTTTTAAAAAATCGGTCAATGCATATTTCTAAAACCGTGTACACTCTATTGTAAATCAGAAGCTTCCGTCTTGAAACGGAAGTGAACGGGAAAAAATCTTATACGCTCATTTTTCAAGCAAGATGCCTTTGTACAAAATATTAAGACAATCGGCCAGTGTGTTTGATAAAATTGTGTATACTCTATCTACATCTTTAAATCAGAGGCCGCCATCTTGAAACAGATGTAAGTGGGGAAGTAAATGGAAAAAATCTTAAAATACATCGTTCGGGCTTCATACAAGGTAGGCCTACCTCCGTACCAAATTTCAAAACAATCGGTCAATGCGTGTGGCCAAAACTGCGTAACAAACCCAAAGACCTCGCGGCTGCACATTAAAGTAAAGGTGACCAGTTTGAAAGTCAAACCAAACTACACATTACATAAACATTAAGCTTAGCGTGTTCAGATTGCTCTCGTGCTTTGGAGGTTACATTTAAATATTTTTAACATTTCTAATGACACCTATACAGAGGTGGGGTCACAGAGGGTCAACGCCAGTGCAGTGATCTGATAGCTGTTTCGTTGACGTGATGGAAGCTAATTTACAAAAATAATTTCTTTATCTTACCACTATTTTTTAAATTATTATTTAACCATTATAGGGAGAATATTTTGTGGCCTTAAAATCTTACACCTAAGTATTTTTTTGTCGTTAACCTTTTAAGTTCTACTACTGGATTCGGGATGCTGCGAAGACCATTTTCGCCGAATTGTAAAGTGATCAGTCACCTCTTTTACGAGCGTGTTTCCTGTGTACTCTAAAAAGCGTTGATATTAGGAAAATATAACTCATATTGTTCTTAAAGTACACCAATTTATTCCAGAGTTTTAAATGCACCAAGTATATGACCGAACCACCCTTCCCTCCTGAGGGTTGTTACCCTCCCCTACCCTTTGCATGATATTACATTCCGAAAGCATCTCCAGCGGCTGACTGACTCATCGTATCGCTTCCAAGCCATTGCAACTCATCGTCTAAGCCGTGTCATCCCGTTTAATAACACATCTCGGAACATCAATATTTAACGCTTTGGTTTGAAAAAACATTGCACTTACTTTCTCACCTATAAAGCAAATGGCAGGCCTATGTCTTGGAACCAATTAGCCTATCCGTTGGCATTTCTACAGACTGTACGTTTTACTAGTAAATTAGATAGTACATGCGTGTAATTGTCAATCTTTGCTTCTGTTTCGAAGGGGGGTAATAGTTTTGAATACCGGCAAGTCTATATTGGTTCCCTTAAGTGTAATTCAGAGATCGGTTATGAAGATAGCACCTGACGAACGTTTTGACCTTTTAAATGTATCCTATGTCAGACAACTGTTTGCAAAGACGCTTTTGATATTCTTATTTAGAAACTGACATTTCACTTTGTCAAAGAGCTATTGTTACCGTGCATATTTCGTAAGATGTTCTTACACTGTAGGTATACGTAGATCTTTACAGATCCTTTACCGTGACATTCCTACATTTTAAAATTAAGGCTTATAACGGTTTAACATTTTATAATTAAGGCTTATAACGGTTTAACATTTTAAAATTAAGGCTTATAACGGTTTAACATTTTAAAATTAAGGTTTATAACAGTTTAACATTTTAAACATTTTAAAATTAAGGCTTATAAAGAGTTAATGTTTTAAAATTAAGGCTTATAACGATTTAACGTTTTAAAATTAAGGCTTATAATGGTTTAATAATTTAAAACTAAGTCTTAAAACATTTTAAAATTAAGCTTATAACGATTTAACATTTTAAAATCAAGGCAAATTTATTTACGGTTGTGGGATATGGAAGTCCGTCTATCTTTAGAATATACACTGTTGAGGTATTTACGTTATTTTTAGTTTAAAGAATTTAATTTAGTTTAGTTTTCCTTTTTAACTCCTTCTTATTTTGTGTAAGTAAAGCGTTGTTGTCGTTGTCCTTGTGTTACCCGTTATCACACATTTTGTTGCTATTCCCTTCTTTCTTTTCACTTTTACTTTTATGTTGTGTATATCTAATGCCCATGCTCAGTTCAGATTCGTATGCAGACATTATTCCTTGTTTTTGCAACATGTATGATTTTTGCACAACATTTTTTATGGAAATAAATATCCGGCGGAGGCAGCTGAAGTGAGCAGCTGTTGGGCTTAGCGATCCCACCGTACCTCTAGCTCATACTGCTCTCACACATCTACTCAGGACACACACACACATTCACTACTCACATAGCTTGGCTAACTCTAAAGTGTAAACGACCCGTGCTGATGAATTACACCGGCCTAGCGATCAACAGTATCAAACAGAGGCCCGGTGACCTCTCAGTGTACCTTAGCCTTATGCATGCATGCAGGGCTCTGTATGAGTGGACTGTACTTGTGGGTGTTTCCATAACTAAGAATATAAAATAGAATGAGCGGGATCTCAAAGCACAATAAAAAGTTTGGCCAAATTTAGAACAACCTCAGTAATGAGGGTTAAGAGAAAGAAAAGTTAAAAGGGAATTAGCAGAGTAAGCATCTGCAAGCACCTCAGTAAAGAACTGGGAAGTCACCAATTAGAACTGGGATAGCTACCCACGTTGAATCCTCTCTAAATCCCAGACTTTATAAAGGTACTAGGATTTAAGAAGGCGCCGTAACAAAGCACCTAAGACATATAGAAAGGGGCACAATAGACAATAGATCTGCAAAGGTCACAGTGCAATAATAACTCTGAATTCATTCATTAATGGAAATAAGTAAATTACTAGAAGATATACCTGAACGCTTTGAAAGCCAACCCATTGCATTTCAAAAGGATGCAATAATAATAAACATAGGCGCAACGAAGACAGAGTTCTTTGTTGATATACGCAAATTCAGTAGCTGAAAATATCAAAATTACACCGATTTTTAATTTTTTCGTTGATAAATTCCGATACGGTGTACGGCAACCCATACTCTTGAACAATGTTTGCTCGAAATCATGTTAACAGATTTTGACAAAATTCGATTTTTCTTAACAGGTTTTTAAGCAAAAAGAAAACTTTTTTATAAATCAGAAAGTCGTACCATGTTTTACTAAAGCGGGTCACTTAATAACTCTGGCTGTTTGCACAGACACACAGAAACAGATATGTGCCTTTTTGAAACAGATGAACGGACAAACTGAGTAACAGTTATTCAACAACTTCTATCTTCAAGTCATGATGGAGTGTTCGGATTTTAAGAGTATTTATGGAGTAATTTTAGGACTTGTGAAGACTGCTGAAGGTCGCAAACAGGTATCTTTTGGTAATATCAGTTGACTCAGAGAAATAGAAATTTGGGGGTGAGATAATGGGTCCGCCAAACCACAGTATTTTACCTTGTAGGCCTGCCCTAAACAACATTCGCGTGAAATTTGGTACAGATATCTGAAAAGATAAACATTTATATTCGGAACACACACACACACACACACACACACACACACACACACACACACACAAACTTTCAGAGAGAGAGAGGGGGAGAGGGAGAGAGGGGTAGGAGAAGGGGGAGAGGGGGAGAGAGATAGAAGGAGAGAGAAAGAGAGAGATGGAGGGAGGGAGAGAGATAGAGAGACCGCAAACCGAGTGCAGGCTTTTTAATTTTCTTCGGCCTTAAAATGTTTTATTCCATGACCATGCAATCACGTTTCCAGTGCGTCCTACATTTCCAGAACCGAAAGCAGGAAGTATTGTTTAGAAAGCAATGCCATAAGTCGGAGTCTATTGTAGTCTCAGCCGGGGTGCTTACGTCACTATGCACGTGGCTCATCAATTGTATAGCCTCGCACGTGGTCCCTATCCGATATAGCTGCTAATTTATACGACCCAGGTGTTCGGGCACAGGTGGACCCAGCGTGTATGTCATTGTCTCCGGATTGGTGGCTATTTATACGCTGAGATATGTAAACTCATAGTTTTAGCGGCACGTACTTCTAGCGGATCAAGTGGCGCCGAGGTCAGCACGTAACTTTTGGTACATCAACAATGCACTTTAGATTCGTACGTAGCGATTTCAAAAATATTTTTATTTTTTGAAACGCATTAGTAGCCTACAATAAGTTTTTGTAGCCGGGGTAAAGGCCTTAGTCTCAAATTTGAGGAAAAACTATAATTTTTCTTAGTTTAAATTAAGCCTAGTTCTTAGTTTAATTAAGCCCTTAGAAAGATATATAAGTCTTTCTATATATAGAAGATTTCACATTTTCTTATATAGCTATTTAAACATTATATAAATGTTCCTCCTGTTTCTTTATTTTTTCGTTAATAATACTCTGCGATCCCTTGTATTATGTATGTGTATTATATGTATTATATGTATTATATGTATTATATGTAAAGGATAACAGGTGAAAAAGACCTTCAAGTATTTCAGACAGTCTTATCAGTCGTCAGTTCAGTTTCAGTTTTTCTTATGTGTAAAAATGAAATACTGAAAGAAGAACTGACTGGATGGCCAGATCTATTTGTTTCATTTCATTTCTTACAATTCCTAAATGCATGTCTCAGTCAGTTCTCTTGAAAGTCTTGCCCAGTGCGTGGCGCAACTGTGTCGCTGTGTGTCCAAGGATCACGATTTTGTTGTCGAGTTCATTGGACTTTATAAAACTTCACCGTGTTCGTGGAACAAAACAGACGCACGCTATCACAATGCAAACATCAGGGAAGCTGCCTGCACTCTGCTATTAAGGGAATACCAGTACTACGGTAAAAAGGCTACAAAGGCGATTAAAATCCAAAATTAATAGCCTACGCTCAGCTTATAACAAAGAACTTAAAAACGTTAAAGGCAGTGATGGAAGTGGAGAAGTATTACAAAGGACTGAACTGATTGTGTAAAAACAAACATTCTTCCGAACTGAAATGAAACGAGAACGGAAACTGAAACTGAACTGAGAACTGATATGAGCGTTTAAAAGGCAATTAAAGAAGAAAAATTTCCATAAAAAATGGTAGTGATCACGTGTGTTCAACAACAGTATTTTGAATGACAATCTTTTTTTATTTTGTTTATAGTATTTGTTTATTTATTATTATTAACAAATGTATAGCACCCTAACAAACTACTACTACAGTAAATTAAAAATATCACGTTTGCTTTTTCCATAGTGAAGTAGACTAGTAATTTTTTATTATAAAATTGGCAATGTTATATCAGATCTGGGCAGCAATTGTCTAGCCAGGCCTAGGCTGCACGGAACGAGCGAAGCGAACAGCTGTGAGACAATTAGCGCTTAACACACAGATGTCCGCTCTAAGTCCACAGCTGTTGACAGATCACAATAAACAAATGCCATTTATTTACTGAATTGCCAATATTTGAAAGCGACCAAACAACTCTATAGGCAAAGCACGTCTTGGTTGTTCTACAAGTTTTATCTTGTCTTAGTGTGTGCTTATTTTATTGGTCTGCTAGTTCACTATATGAAGTACATACATATAGTAACCGCAACACGCAGCTGTCTCGCTGACGGAATGGTAGTGAATTTCCAAAAGTCGTCTTTTTGAAACTATGATTTCACCATATTAAATAGCATTAAAATCTGCAATATTAGCATTTCAAAACTACACGGAAATTAGCATTGCGTTTAAAGTACGGAAATGTACCTTAAACACCGTCAAATTAAACTTGTTCATTTCAGCAAGTTTTTAAATTTCAAAATAATAATTTACTTAGTTTTTAAGCGTTGATTGCGATGATGAAATCGGATTTATACAAAAACTTGAACAAGAAAGTAGTGAATTTTAAAGATTTGAAATTACCGCCACTTCGAAACTGCTGAACGATAATTGCTGGTTAACGAACTTGTCCAAGGCATTGGTAAAATCGACTTCAACTGTGAAGTCATGCTAGAACTAGTAGTGCTAGTAGAACTAGTAGTCATGCTGAAACATACTTATTCATTTATAGTCATCATGTTAAAATACACACTATATATATATATATATATATATATATATATATATATATATATATATATATATATATATATATGTGTGTGTGTGTGTGTGTGTGTGTGTGTGTGTGTGTGTGTGTGTGTGTGTGTGTGTGTGTGTGTGTGTGTGTGCGCGCGCGCGCGTGTGCGCGAAAAACCTTAGAAGTTTTTCGCCCGAAAAAAATATGTAACGTATATGTAATGCATATTTAACGTATCATTAAAAAAATGATCTAATTATCAGAATTGGATCTCATTTCAAAGTCCGGGGTCTGGGTTTTACTATGATGGATGCTCCAGCCGCTCATCTTCCGATGGAAATTTGCTAAAAACAGATTTGAGCTAAACACTGTAAGTATTGGTAAAATAAAGAATATTTATTCGAAGACCAAAATGTATCATAGGTAGGCGTAACTCGTAAAAACATCAGATGTTATGATTTTGAAAGTCGTGGGTTGGATGTTCCGGGTAACAGGTGAAAGTGCTTCTATTGGGGAAACACTCAACATGGCGCGTATTGATCCCGGACGCCGCCATCTTGTTTCCACCCCTGTACAGAAGGGTGGATCCGCGCATTCCTACGTTGTGCGTAGGACTGCAAAATTAAAATCAGTATATGTGACTCAGTATTTTTGGGTCGTTGAACTTTTTCAGATATGTGTTTTTTGTTAACTTAGGACAATTATTAAATCATTTTAGTTTGTTACTGTAAGGGATAAAAAGTGTTTGAATGAATAGTGTGCCCATATGTCGGGAAATTTTTTAATTATTTTTTTAAACCTTTATCGGGCAAAACTCTTAAAATAAAATTAACAATAATGCAAGTTTTCACATTGTGTTTCTACGATTAATTTAGGCCCAAAGGTTTTGTGTCTGTTCTTGTATGGGAACTTCTACTGAATTAACAGTAAACACTGAATAATTCCACGTGTACTGTGTTTGTTTCACCACTGACTGCCTCCAGTTCCCAGGACTTCCGGTCTCACACAGAAACGTTCCCATCTCACAGCATATGTTTCATTGTTCCTTGAAACAATTTTACATAATCTAAACTCTTGTTTAGTGAATTTCCATTGGAAAATGAGCTATTTCAAGTCTGAGCTGTTATCGTGGTGTGACATAGGCTGGAAAGTCATTGGTTGGGTTGAGCGTTGTTCTTCACTTATGGAAACTTTTTGATTGGTGGTTAACAAATCTGCATTTTAATTGCAGGCGACACGAAATACGTTTACAAAAACCATTCAATTAATACCTCGTAAATGAACAAAAGCCATTAAATTTGTGCTTCGAAAATGAACAAAAGCTATTCAATTTGTACCTCGAAAATGAACAAAAGCCATTCAATTTGTACCTCGTAAATGAAGAAAAGCCATTCAATTTGTGCCTCCTAAATGAACAAAAACCATTCCATTTGTATCTCGTGAATGAACATTTCAATATAAGAAAGCTTTTTTTGTATATGTAATACACCAAAAACCCAATAATATTTTGCTGACCGAGGACTTCCCAAGGTCGGCCAAATCGTGTGAGTGAAAGACTATGTGTTTATCCTATTCTAACAACTTAATGCACCTCGCCAAGTAATCACACGTCTCTCAGTATTTGTTTAGTGCCCAGCTAACCCCTTATTTCGTAACCGTCAACTATTGAATATTTTGTAAAGCTATCATCAAAATGGCGGCAAATCGTGCAGCCTGATCGTGTTCCTAATGTCAACAACCGGTCGGGGAAAGTTTGTAATAGTGGGTAATTTTGTACAGCGCAAATTTAAGAGCTTCGATTTTCACCGTTCGATTAAAAGCTCTCATCTTTCCGCTTTTCTTAGCCTTTAAGTCACCAAACTTTGGACACAGGCCTCGCCCAGGTCTATTCGTTTCTGTTGTATATTATCTGGAGGAAACCTATTTTCCTTTTTCCCAGCCATGGGCTCCATTCTTGTACCTTTGAGTTCCAATTGTTGTCATTATGTCCAGCTACGCTCTATCTATAAATTTACCTAAACTTTATAGAATGTGATAGCAACATTTAGCTAGTGGTAAGCCAAATAACACGCAGTCTCAAATAATCACTGCACGTAGCTGTCAGATGGAAGCGATTTTCTAATAAGTAACGGTCAGGGTTCAGTTCCGTATTTTCTATGTAATTTGAAAATAAATGCCAATTTACGCAGATTTTTGACACTGATGGCGAATTCAGACTTTCAAAAATTTACTTAAGATAAAAAAGTTATTCTTATGTACGACGGTAAGTCAGTAAGTAAAGTGAAATTGAAAAAATCTATATATTTTATCGTACTTGCAAAAATGATACTAGCATTACTTTTCAACAAAACGTCTAAGTGCATAGACGTAGGAGGGCTACGTCTATGCACTTAGACGGTTGTACATCTTTTAACCAGCGTTTGAATTCCTTCCTAGAAAAAGGTTTACGGTCTGGTGTTCAGAAAATTTTGCACCGCTTGTATAGCCTCTTTATCAGATCGATAATGATTCCCTCACAACTGTTCTTTTAATGGGTCGAAAAGATGAAAATAGCTTGGAGCCAGGTCTGGACTATATGGAGGTTGGTCCAGCAGCTGAAAACCGATATTTTGAAGACATAGGACGGTGTTTTAGCCGTATGAGGTCGAGCGTTATCCTGAAGCGAAATCACTCCTTTTGAAAGGTTACCACATCTTTCGGATTTTATTTTTGATTTCAGTAAACGTAGTAGCTCACAGTAACTCTCACTATTTATTGTTTGACCTTTAGGTTTGAACTCAACCAAAAATTGAAACTTCCATATCCCAGAATATCATCATCATAACCTTTCCTGCAGACAGCTGAGTTATGAACTTTTTTGCTTGGGGAAGAATGTTTCCACACCAAATTTTGTCGCTTGCTTAGTGGTTCCATGTCTCATCAATGATAGACCCATGTCTCATCAACGGTTTATTACATGCTTAAGAAATGAATCTCCTTCTTCTTCGTAACGTTCCAAATGCTTCTGGGAAATTTTGAAACGATTGTCTTTGTGATTGTCTTGTGGTCAATTGACGTGGAACCCAGCGAGCACAGACTTTTCGAAAGTTTAATAAACCAAGGATGATTGAATATGCTGAGCCATGGCTTACATTCAACTCACTTACAATATCATCAACTGTAATTCGTCGATTATTGAGAATCATTTGTTTAACCGCTTCAATATTATCATTAGTCTTTGAAGTGGAAGGCCTACCAGGCCGCTGTTCATCACACATACCACTTTTAAAGCGATCAATCCATTCGTAGATCTTGCTTCCACTCAAACAACTCTCTCCATATTGCTGCTGCATTCGACGAATAATCTCTGCTGGTTTTGCACCATCTGAATTGAGGAAACGTATCACTGCTCGCATTTCATTCTCGGTGCAATCGGACAAATGAGAACTCATTTTACACAGTCTTTTAAACACGATCACAATTAGCTAACAATGAAACAATACTTTCAGTGAATAGCTGGTAGACGTTATGAGTTATAGCAGAACAATCAGTGCTGACATAAATGTGATTCGGAGGGAAATTTAGATTTCCCTTGATTTACCCTCGTAATATGGTGTTACTTTTTTGGAAATCGGTTTCCAAGGTCAGCGCGACATCTGCGTCTCTGTTGACTGGGGACGAAGTTTTTACGGTATTTGATTTCGTTCAGTGAATCACAAGCCTTGATTGTAGCCTAAACATTTACAATTTGATTACTGCCACCCTCTAGGCTAGCTTATGCAATGTAATCTAATAAGGGGTGGGGGTTGAACTACCCCCTACACACGTGACGAGTGTAGTAGCGGCGGTCAGAGATCTCTTATATAGATTTACTACCGTAATTAACTTTTAAAATTTGGTTCGCCGAATTGTGTTATGCATCGTCCTATATTATTTCATGCAACACATTTCATATTTTACGCAACTCCGATGTTTGTAACTTTCATCGTTGCAATCATGTCAAAAATTCGTTGCCAGTTTTACAAAATATTCACTTCCTGTGGCGCCTAGTTGCCCAAATAATCACGGTACACACACATATCGCTGACGTGATGGAATCAATTTTGTTTGTATCAAATTTTGAACGCTGAATTTAGATTTGTCCATGCTGTAGCTCATTTTTTAACGAAAAGAAGCGAAAAAATTATCTTATAACAACTGTATTTGCTTAAAGAAACTGGAAAGTCTCGTTATTTTGGCGGATTACTGTTTACATGCTTCCGGAACACCAGCGCATCATCCACGTGACCTGCAATTTCCTATATATGCTTTGTATCAACTATACTAGACCTATCGAAAGTGAAGTAATCGATTTTGTTGGTTTTCCACGATCCATTTAAACAGCCGGTCTACAGCTAGATGGAAGCCAGGGTGGAAATAAAAATTAGCGCGGGCCTAATAAAATTAATCTAACGCAGTGAATGAAGCCATATGGAAGACATATGGGAAACAGATGGGCTCAGTGTGGTGAAGAGCACGTGCTGATCTTTGGATCACATTTGGCGTCATCTTGGTGCTAGCCTAGTCCGGCTGACTGTTAGTAGCGAAAACGAACTATCCGAGCGGCCATCATGGTAAGACCCAGACGCGGGACCTTGAAATGAGCGCCGATCCTGACGTCGAGATCTCTTTTTCAGGGATCGTTAAAATTTGTAAATACGAGTATAAACCAATTGTTCTTTAAAAATTCGTATTTTAAAAAAATATTTTAGTACTGTATAATGTTGAAATAAGAATTTCAAAAAGAGTTTAAGACGACTTTCTTTTTGTGAAATCTGCTTCCATCACGTCAGTGAAGAAATTGCGTCCCTAGATTATTGTAATCATATGTAGAAATAATTCTACTTCTTTACTATACGAAGTGTAGAAATGATTGTTTACAAAAACAATCGCGCTATACAGCTGTGATAGAAGCGAATCTCCAAAATTAATATTGTTTGTCTAACCTTTTTTTTTTGAAACTCTGATTTCACAATCATAACCTACATTAAAATCTGCACATTTTAAACTTTCAAATTACACTGAAAATACGAATATAAACCTTGACAGCCGACAAACTGAATTTCCTAATATCAATAAAAATTTAATGAAATCGTATTTTAAAAAATATTTAAGACAACGAAGTTATGAATTTTCAACGATTTAAAATAACCGCCAATTTGAAACCATTGAACTAATTTTTATGCTTAATGAAACTGTCCAAGTTGTTGTCAAAATCGACTTTTTTTTGCCAAATTTGAATAAAATCGGTTTAAACTTGCCGACAGGAGCGCCCATTTTGGCAAATATAGTCTTTGTAGTGACCAGGAATCCAAGAAAAATATTTATAGCAAGTTATAGTGCATTTAAATTGGGATACGTGTGTGAGGATTTGAATACGATACAAATCAAATTGACAAATCACGATACATTACCTTACACAAATTAAATAAGCTTCAAGATTTCCTCACGCATTTTGTATGAGCAAAAATTGCTTATACTTTTATGAGTTTATTTTCACGTGTTTTTAGATTATGGCAGTGTTTGTTTATTAGTTTAATCAGCTGTTTATTCAGCTGACAGATTTTGATTTGTTGGCATTAAGTTGTATTTAATAGGTTATTTTTTTTAAATTGTCTTTTTGTACAGTTTGTTTGACTATTTTGTTGTACAGTTTTAAAATCCTGAGCCATCTTCTAAAGTGTAAGTTCATTAACCAGTGTACCATGAGTTTTTCTTTTTTATTTTCTTTAAATCAATGCACATGTTGATAAATATAAAAATTTCTCATTATTAGACATGGTTTTATTGTACAAATTTAGAATATTTGCACTTAAAGGTACTGCTACTGACTCCATTTGAAAAACGGAATGAATTACTTGTAAATTAAGGGTATACTTTTACAAACTATTTGACATGTATGAGGACTTGTATGATCGTACGTGTATCTCATGCAAGTATCCCAACGTAAAATATTAGAAAAAAATCTTAAGAGCTAAAATACTTTTTATTTCAATTTATGTAGTATAGGTTGTTCAAATAATAATTTATCATAGGTTCAAATAATATTTTAACACTAGCAGTAAAACAAATTCCTAATTTGAAAGTTTTTGCACACAGAGCCGCCAATCTTTACAAATTTTATGTTTCCATGGTAACTAAGTATGTATCCATGATAACTTGAACATGTTCAGAAAAATTTTGAACAATTTATAAACCTAGTTTGAACAAAAAATATTTTTCAGGATTTCTCGATATTTTACATAGTACATGGATCTCAATAAAAGCATGTTTTGAATTAAAGGGTTTTCTTATGCCGCACTACCTTTTAAAATGTAGATAAAAGTAAATACAATAGATTCAAAAGTCCTGTTTATGTTTGGGCATCAAATAGGTTTCAAAAACACATAAATCGTACGCTACATGCGGCTTAGTCCACGTCGCGCTGTGCAGAAGACATGGAAGTCAGCTGATAATGTGTTTGTTTAACCTATATTTGAGACGAGGCATCTACAAAATCTCAATAAATGTTTTCCAATGATTTTAGTGCCGTCTAACTTTCTCTGACAACGTGATTAAACCATTCACACTGAAACATGTCGAGTACGGGCTGAGTTAGTACTATGACTTCCCCATGTGCCGTGATTGTGATTACACCATGTGTCTACATTAGTCCAGATTAAACCCGGGGATGAACAACTAAAAGCTTGGCAGTTGGTGTTTTCGCCATCTGTCCGCCATATTGTCGGCAGTTGTGCTCTACGTTGTACGATGCATTTACATTTAGATTTTACAAGTGTTATCATCTGACACAGGTACCGAGTCAATCGATCCGGCTTGCAATGTCGGACGATTATAGTCTGTTCAAACTGAGAAAGCGGTTGTAGGGTCGTCTGTTAAGCATTAGTCCGGTTAGATAGACAATAGCGCAACTGGTATCTAGGAACAAAGTTCTGCGACTGACTACGGGAACAAAATGGTTGTCTGAACTCTAGCAGACAGAAATACCGTGTCTGTGTGTACGCCATCTTGAATAATAAACGAACATTGGAGCGTAAAAGAATCTTACGCATGTTTAACCCTCAAAGTATTTAGTTTTTTATTGGTGGAAATTAGCTCTGTTCCCATTCTAAATAAATTAAAATAAAATGGTGAAGCAAATAGTTTTAAAGCTTTTATTGAGATATAAACTTGTTTCCAAATATAACCTATATACTAACAAGAATGTATCAGCTAATTTCCATTTCGTCTGCACTGCAGCGACGCGGACTGTACAGCGTTTAACGTCAACTTAAGTGGTCTTTTTTAAATATATTTCTTGCCCAAACGTATCATAAAAATGGCTTTTGAATCGTATTCTACTTATTTTTACCCGGACTGCAAAAGGTCGGACGGCGTAAAAAAACTCCTATAGGGTAATTGTTAATTTCTCAAAAGACTCTTCCGTTGTTGAAGTACATACACACACACACACACACACACGCGCGCGCGCGCTTGTATGTATGTGTTCAGTGTATGTATATTACTTCTCATTTCAATCAACATAATAATGAAAAACTAAATAAAAAATAGTTGTCCCTTAAGATTTTACCCCTTCACTACCCTTAAGTCAATTTTTACATCTTTTACAAGTAAGAAGTGCGTTACTGATACACGGACATGCGCGCGGATTCATAAGAACCTTTGGTTTTGCCTACCGACTAGAAAAAGGAAATTTTGTTCTGGTTATTTCCTAAAGATAAAGTAGAAAATCTGTTTTAACAACACCGACAACAAAATTAAATTGCCGGAAAATTTGAAAAAAAATTCGAACAAATATTTTTATTAGTTACTTTTCTTTGTTTGAGATTCTCATTTCTCTGACCAATTCTTTAATGGTAACCTCAAAACGACTTCTTCCTTTTGAGTACTTACCTACCATTTACAATAAAATAACACACGTTGTTACTAAATTTTCTTAATGTCATTCAACTTTGAGAGTTTATAGTCTTTGTTATGTTAAGAAACAGATTTTATGCACTTTTATACGAGTATATAGTTCTGTATAGTGTATCAAAGCATGTTTTACGTTTATTTTGTTTATGTTTAGAGGAATTTGTTAATAAAACTTAAGAAAAATTTACTATTTGTTGACACTTCAGGGGCTCACGCTTTGTGAGTGCGGGTTTGGCAATCCCAAGGTGCCCTAGCTGGATCTAACCTTTCTTCATTTATCCGCTCTTGGGTTAGAGTTCTTCATCCCAAGCCAAGGTGGATCAGCGTGCACAGAAGACTGCGTGACTAAGTATGTGGACTCTGGATACCGGGCGACCTGCACATTTAATTTACCATTACCTATCAAAGCGTAACCGTTCTGTTTATGGGTGGACATTTTATTCCTTAACTACTTGTGAGATCTGGATGGCTGGGAACAAACATTCAAATCTCAAAAAAACTCTGGGGAACTGGCAAGAATGGACATTGGGGAGTAAAAATTCCGTGAAGGAAGGAACTGGAGCTGTATCTAACCCATAAGCAGAGAATTTTTGGAGGCTATAAGGACGCTAGGTGGAAGAAGTGAGAGATGAGGTTAAACATTTCATGTTACCAAGGTGACGGACTATCAAATCAGCCAGTCATTTGAAGATTTACACACGTCTGTCGAGAGCAAACAGAAGAGAGTAGACAGTAGCAAAGCGGCTTCTAATGAAACCTAGCAGCAGAGAACCTCACAGGGATCAACCTTGGGCGTGAGAAACATAAGCCTTATAGAGTTGCGATGACAGGTCTGACGGAAACCGAACTTCAAGGCTGAGTGGTTTTCAATCAGCAACTTAATGTTGGGCTAACGGCAGCTCAAGATATACACGGCACTGTAGTCTGAGGGAGTGTATGAACAGGATATGGATGTGCCATGGAGAAACCGTGTGTAGGTTGTGCAGGAAGATGTACTACACTACAGGCCACATAGTCTGTGATTGTGAGGCTCTTGCTGGCAGGAGGCAAACCCTGAGAACATCCAGCACAATGACCTTGTCAGTGGTCTGCTGAACTAGAATCCAACAGGCTTAGTTGTACACAGGTCCTTTGATCGTGATTCCAGGGGCACCGTATCCCATAACCTAAAAATTTATCTAATCTAATTTACGACTTGTTGCGCATTTTTTAGTAGCGTGGAAACTTTAGTCTCTTCAACTTAAGTGTACCAACTCAGGTGCGAACTAAAATGAGGTCGTATGCAATACCATTAAAAGTGTAGATTATGTCCAGTGCTAGGAAAATACTGCAGTATTTGTACACGTTATTTTCTTTAAAGTTTATAAGATTTTCATTTTTTGCTTTTTTCACATTTTACTCACCGGTATATGTCATTATTCCACACGAACGATTAGCCCACAAGTTAAGCAAAATCTGTCAAACCGATTTTGTGAAATCGCAACATAGCCACCGGACCATATTTAAGTAATTAGGATTATGACATATTCTTCCCGTCAGTGGTCTATTCACTCACCTAGTAAAGGCTACCGCGGTTTCGAGAATACTTAGAGATCACTTCTGAATTTGAGAAAAATTAATGCCTGTATTTTATTTTAAATTAAAGCTTGTTACAGTATTTCAGGATTATTATGACTAAGGCAATTCAAATAATAATTTTACTTCGGCATTATCACTTATATCGGTTACATGGCCCCTGAGAGTACACAGTAGCGAAACAGCTGCGTGCGGTTAATAGCACCGTGACCTGACTGCTTGTTGACCCGCTGCACGCGTCACACTCGCAAATATTTGCTACCGACGTCGTGCCGCCCCCTTCCCTCAGGGACCTGGGATTATTAAAAATTCTTGTTCCTCCCTCAACATCTGGGAATTGCACCCCCTCACGGCACAAATTAAATACTTGGTCGCCCTCCCTTAGTCAGGGCAATCAGCTCGATTGAGACAGGTGGACTCCGTCAGTCTCTCTCTCCCCCTCCCTTCCTCCCGCTCTCCTTTTCTCTCTTTTTTTCTCTCGCTCTGAAAATAAGTGTGCCAAATATTAAAGAAAATAAATTCACGGAAGTAAAATCCTACTATTTCTTTTCTTTTTAAAAATTTGATATTGAAGTTTTTTTTCAAATTTCTACAACTTTTTCTGTTACGAATAAATTTTCTATTCTTTATGACATAAATTAGAAAACTATTTTGATCGGAAATTAAATTGCCTCCGTTGGTGATTTTGGAATTTCTCTTCAGCTGAATCTGAAATTTCTAAGCGATAAGCTTTGAATTGGCTGCATTTAAGATTTTGTTTTTTGAGAAAATTTATTTATTTTTTATACTTACATTTTTAATGAATAGAACGCTAAAAATGTTTTCTCATTACATGTCAGTTGCGGTTGTGCAACGGTTTTAGGTTAAGTTATGATTATTTTAAACTAAACATATTATAAGAAACCTTGATTATTACATGTTTATATTTACTTAAGGAAAAGAGAATTTCGGAACACTGTGTAATATACGTAAAACTGCTGGAGGATAGACTCTACTGTGCAATGAAAACTAAGCCATTTTCAGTGTTACGTAATTGAAACACCAAGAACCCTTACAAGTTGGCTACTATCTATCCGTCTGTCTATCGGTAAGGCACTGGTTACTCATAAACGATAAGGCCGATTTCTATACATTTTGGTGAAAATGATCTATGTAGCGGCCCGAACCATATACGATATAGTGATTAACGGCAGCAAATAACCCCTTGGAATTATGTCGTATTTAGTTTTGTAACCTGTGTTAACTGTATAACAGTGACGTTTTATACGTTTATTATGTATATTGGTACGTGTGAATAATAAATGTATAAATTATTTTAAACGCCATTATACTACTTACCCATTAACGCTAAATGGAAGGAAATATAATGTAACAGCGTCCTAAAATAATGCTTTATTCTGTAACCATGATTGCAACGGGCAAGGACAAGCGGCCGTTAATAAGGGATGTTAATTAACTGTAGGTAGAATTGAAGATGGAGTGGTATCTTCAATTCGCAGCAAGGCAGAACCTATGACTCTACTGACACAAACTCCGCTACTTCTTTTCTACTCCTACACTTATTCCTAATTTATATTGTGTAATTTGTTTGTTTTGTTTTTTGTAACTATTTAACCCTACCTGTATTGACCAACAAATTAAATTAAATAAGTTAATCGATTTTACGTTAATACTTCCTGTATCCACCGACAACCCAATTGATTGAGACAAAATCTACATTCACACGAGCGAAGCCGCGGGCAAAAGCTAGTAAATCATATTCACAAAACTTGTCACAAAAATTGATTTTGTTAATACAGAGTGTTGAAAAGTGGCGCAATCTTACAGACAGATAAGAAACTTACTGTATTCTATTAGTTAGATAGAGAAACTTTTGAAAGTGTTCAGTTTTCAACAATTTTTGTAAATAATAGAAAAAAGTAACTTTCTTATTTCCACATAAGGGTGCGTCACTTTGCAACGGACATGGTCGTTAACCGTCAAAATCCGTTTATAACCTTCGCAGTCATTCTTTACTGAAAAACATATATTTAAATGATTGTACAGTGAATTGAAAAATATTAACAACAAAATTGAAATTAATTTTATTAATTAATTATTAGAAACAATAACAAAAATTTACATATTAATAATTTTGTGTATTATAGTTAACAATGATACATTTTATTTTATTTCTTAAATGTTTACATTATTTGTATTATCATCTTATTCTAAAAGTGAAACAACTGGTTTGTGATAACTGAAGTATAGCATTAAATAAATATTGTCGAATGAAATTTATCCAAATATCTTGTAAATACTGCGTCTATTGTTGTGCCATATCTTGTAGTAGGCTACTTATCTTTTTAACGTTTAATTTTTCTTTTAAAAAGTCTATTAGTGGCAGCGATGATTCTTCAGCAAAATTAATGTTGAACAAATCTTCACTTAAAACAATAGCCATTTCGTGGACATTTTCATTATAGTCGAACGTTAAAAAAAAAAATTAAGTAATTTTGATTCTTCTTCAGTATATAAGTAAATTTGTATGAAAAAACTTTATAATTTCTCGAATATTATTTCTGGTGAAATATAAACTGCTATCATCAAAACTGTTTGTCCATTCAAATCTTCAAAACTGGTGCAATACGCGTAAAATACTGTTTGAGCGTGTTATTTAAATTTTGGCAGATAATTTACTCAAATGGTATAGACGATTACATTTTGCATCACCAGTTTTGAAGATTTGTTGAAAAAAGAGAAAAAATGGAAAGTGGTCACCTTTCCAGTAGTTATTTTTCCGACCGTTTTGGCGCTGCTAAAAAGTTGCTCGAATCGCCTATATATAGGCGAAATGCTGGTCTTGGTTATTTCTGTTAAGATGCAAGAGATGGCGCTGATTGATGTGAGATTATTTGAATAGAGTTAAAAATTATCAAGCCCTGCATAAGTGTGAAAACGAACGCTATAGCGATTAGGTTAGGTTATGCGAAAGCATTAAATTTTTTTTTTTTTGGAAATTCTGTCCCACCTCGTCAGCGAGACAGCTGCGTGCTGCGATTATTGTAATCAGTAGTATTTGCGTATGTAATATTTTCAAAAGTCTTACTTTATGATCTTATAAAACGCGTTTCCACGACACAAACTTTTAAGCAAGACATTCTAAAATTATTAATTTTCCCTTCTGTTGGTGTTGCGGGGTATTAGCTAATACAGTATCTCGCACAGCCTGCGCCTATTTAACACATGTTAAAGTCAATAATGAGAGCTAGAGATTTATTTTGTCCTTAATCCTTACTAAGGGGTGAAAAGAATGGGACGAAGTCCTGAATAACAAGGGTGGTAACTTTATCTGTTGGCACTGTTGTATAATATTCTACGGCTACGGCTATAGGCTATAGTACTCCCCCTGTCGGACCACAATAATGAGAAAGTCTTGTAAAGCGATATGTTTTAAAAGCCGGTAAGTTGGAAGTCTAGCGTATAAGCCTCTATGTTTTTAAGATAGTATCTGACTAATTTCGAGTTTGAAAAAGTCTTTAGGCGGGCCTAACCCTTTTCCATATGAGGGATAAATAGGCATTCGTGATAGCAGGAGTAATAAATAAATAAAACGTCAGGCTTGCCGTATACAAATTATTATTATTCTACCAGTCTACCAGTGAGCTGATTGTGTCTAGCGCTTTTGTGGCTCTGTACTATGATTCTGCTTTTGAAACTAAGGGACTTCAGTTTAAAATGACCTATAATTTCTCTATTTTTTAAAATTTCCTTAAAATTATGCAAGTAAGTTGAATAATAAATATTGAAAATATAAGTAACGCCTTTGTACTAAATTTATTAAATCCGACCCGTTTAACACAAAATTTGTGGTTAGCCGTTTACAGTTTTTGTGGTTAGCGAGCTTTTTTTACGCCAATCAAACTCAATGAGGACGAGGTATCAGCGTTAACGGAAAGGGTTAAACTTACTGCAGTAAGTGCAAGTCTCGAACCCACGACCTTAAGGTGCACAGTTCAGAGACGAAGCCGATTGATCGGTGTTTTATCCACATCCATCAACAAGCACTGCGTTTACAGTTAGAAAAAAATATATCTTCCACATTCTATATAAATTAATTCACTAATAAATTTTTGTCATGACTCACTAAAGAAGTTTCTCAGAATCATTCAACGGAGAACCACAAGCTGTGTGAAGGAATGTGAAAGAATGGCCGAGGAATTGTTGACTGTTGGCTGGATCCCTCCTATTTCCTCCAGAGCAAGTTGTGGTGTCTTGTGTAGTTGGTCCGGGTTTTGAGAGACTGCGTGTAGTTCTGCAAAGGGCTGTCCTCCTCGATGTTCTGCCCAACAACGATTTTTTACCTGTACTTATACTCGAAATTATGGCGAGAACCATAATTTCTCAGAATTCCATTGATAAAACTAGAGAAAAGAACGAACCAATCAGAATGAAGCTTTTGTATACAGGAGATGCGAGGAGATGCGCCGGTAGTTATACCTGGGTAGAAATGTTTTAAACGATCGTGGTATAGACCCGAGATACGCGTGCACTGCGAACCAATCGGAAGTTAATATTGGTTGATGTGAGTGCATTAGGTTTCGCAGGCTTACGATGGCTCCAAGCAGAAGTACGGGGATTGTTAGCGTGGTTGTGTGATGTTAGTAAGCCGAAGGTTGTGTAACTCAGATCCTATGTTGTTTAGGTATTAGTAAGCGGAACTAGGTTGTGTAACTCAGATCTTATGTTGTTTAGGTATTAGCAAACGCAACTAGGTTGTATAACTCAGATCCTATGTTGTTTAGGTATTAGTAAGCGGAACTAGGTTGTGTAACTCAGATCCTATGTTGTTTAGGTATTAGCAAACGCAACTAGGTTGTGTAACTCAGATCCTATGTTGTTTAGGTATTAGCAAGCGGAACTAGGTTGTGTAACTCAGATCCAATGTTGTTTAGGTATTAGCAAGCGGAACTAGGTTGTGTAACTCAGATCCTATGTTGTTTAGGTATTAGCAAACGCAACTAGGTTGTGCAACTCAGATCCTATGTTGTTTAGGTATTAGTAAGCGGAACTAGGTTGTGTAACTCAGATCCTATGTTGTTTAGGTATTAGCAAACGCAACTAGGTTGTGTAACTCAGATCCTATGTTGTTTAGGTATTAGCAAGCGGAACTAGGTTGTGTAACTCAGATCCAATGTTGTTTAGGTATTAGCAAGCGGAACTAGGTTGTGTAACTCAGATCCTATGTTGTTTAGGTATTAGTAAGCGGAACTAGGTTGTGTAACTCAGATCCTATGTTGTTTAGGTATTAGCAAACGCAACTAGGTTGTGTAACTCAGATCCTATGTTGTTTAGGTATTAGCAAGCGGAACTAGGTTGTGTAACTCAGATCCAATGTTGTTTAGGTATTAGCAAGCGGAACTAGGTTGTGTAACTCAGATCCTATGTTGTTTAGGTATTAGTAAGCGGAACTAGGTTGTGTAACTCAGATCCTATGTTGTTTAGGTATTAGTAAGCGGAACTAGGTTGTGTAACTCAGATCTTATGTTGTTTAGGTATTATCAAACGCAACTAGGTTGTGTAACTCAGATCCTATGTTGTTTAGGTATTAGTAAGCGGAACTAGGTTGTGTAACTCAGATCCTATGTTGTTTAGGTATTAGCAAGCGGAACTAGGTTGTGTAACTCAGATCCTATGTTGTTTAGGTATTAGTAAGCGGAACTAGGTTGTGTAACTCAGATCCTATGTTGTTTAGGTATTAGTAAGCGGAACTAGGTTGTGTAACTCAGATCTTATGTTGTTTAGGTATTATCAAACGCAACTAGGTTGTGTAACTCAGATCCTATGTTGTTTAGGTATTAGTAAGCGGAACTAGGTTGTGTAACTCAGATCCTATGTTGTTTAGGTATTAGCAAGCGGAACTAGGTTGTGTAACTCAGATCCAATGTTGTTTAGGTATTAGCAAGCGGAACTAGGTTGTGTAACTCAGATCCTATGTTGTTTAGGTATTAGCAAACGCAACTAGGTTGTGTAACTCAGATCCTATGTTGTTTAGGTATTAGTAAGCGGAACTAGGTTGTGTAACTCAGATCCTATGTTGTTTAGGTATTAGCAAACGCAACTAGGTTGTGTAACTCAGATGCTATGTTGTTTAGGTATTAGTAAGCGGAACTAGGTTGTGTAACTCAGATCCTATGTTGTTTAGGTATTAGTAAGCGGAACTAGGTTGTGTAACTCAGATCTTATGTTGTTTAGGTATTAGTAAGCGGAACTAGGTTGTGTAACTCAGATCCTATATTTTTTAGGCGATGGCAGTTGTTCCAGCGCTGCCGGGTGAACTATGATATTTTCACCTCTTTTAATGACTATCAGAAGGCGTTCGACAGAATACAGCGTGAAAAGATGATGGAGGTTTTGAAGAACACGGGAATGAATGAATCAGTCAGCTGCTATTAAAACCAATGCAGTCAACATTCTTCGGGGCGTTAAGTAAGGCTGCATCCTTTTACTACGTATCCTCTACTCAGAAGAAGTCTTCAAGGAAACCCTTGAGAATACCGACATGGGAATCCTGTTGAATGGAGAGCGCTTGTACAACATTCGATACGCAGATGGTACTGTAATATTCGCCGACAGCATGAACAGCTTACAGGAACTAATGGACAAAAAAGTGACGTCAGCAGTCAGTATTACTTAGAAATTAACATTAATAAAACCAAGTTCATTGTAATTAGTAAAGGAGCAGTTGGAAAGTACGACTTAGTGGTCAAAATAACACCAACAGATAGAAGTGGCTAAACTATTCAAAAGTCATAACCTCAACATCGATATCAAATCAAACTCCTCCGATGCTCTATTTTCTTGATATTTTTCTATAGAATGGAATCATGGACACTAACTGAGACAAAACATAGAAGACTCGAAACTTTCGAAATGTGGCTTTATAGGAGAGTGTTGAGGATCTCACGGGTAGACAGAGTGATCAACTGTAGTTATTCGGTGATGGAATAACTAAAGGAAGACCTAAAAGTGAAAAACATCATCAAGAGAAGAGAACTTGAATATTTTGGATATATTGTGAGACACGAAAGCAAATACCGCCTTTTGAAATCCGTTCTCCAAGGGAATGTCTGTGGGAAAAGAGGGCCAGGAAGAAGAAGGATATGGCTTAATAACTTAAGGACATGGTTCTTAAAAACACCACCAAACTATTCAAAGCAGCCGTGAACAAAGTTATCATATCCAGGATGATCTCCAATATTCTGAACAAATAGACACCCGAAGAAGATTTTTTTTAAAGGTTCTTACTTTATGCTTCTTACTTTAAGGTTAAGTATGGACTTTTGGACTAATGAGGATGCCATCAATTGTAATCTTAAGGGAAAACAACGGGAACAGCTGCGGCTCGAACTAAGAACCTTGAGGTGCGCAGGTCAGAGACGCAGCAGACTGACCGGACTTTAGACACATCGACCACCGATCCCCGAAGAAGAAGAAATATTCGCACTACATTCCCAGCTCAACCAGCACAGTTATGAGAACATTAACAGTTGGATATATTGTACAAGATTGATGTTTTATATTTGTATATGATGTACGTAAGTGTCCATTCTCTTTAATGTCAGTTGTGTATGATTTCAATTTAGCAATAATATCATTAATATAATTGTACCACTACAAACCAGCAATAAACAATGATTACTTCACTTTTTTGGAATTTTTTTCAGGCAGTCATCCGACTGCCATATTTTTTTATTTTTGTTTGGACATATTTAAGGTAAATTTGACCAACATTGTAAAAAATTTTTTTGAAAAACTATGACTTTTCTTCATTTTTAAGCGGTTTTACGAAAAAAATGGTTTTTAGAACAAATGTTTTTTTAATAACATCAAAATCAAAATTGAAAATGTGGTATCAAACATAATTTTATCGTAATAATTAGCAGATTAATCTATATCGTTAATTAACATTAATCTTTTGGGAATAGTTTCAATATGGTGAAGGTAACTGGAGTGCTCTGATTTTGGGAAAACTGTTCCAGGATGCATTCGACAATTACGCCACTCATGCAATGACTGCATACACACCGAAGTTACTTATGTTTTTAGCAAGAGTAGTATAAACGTCTAATGTGTTTGGCAAGTACGTCACTTATGCAATGATGCGTACACGCTGAAGTCAGTAATGTTTTTAGCAAGAGTAGTACAAACGTCTAATCTATTTAAACAAGCTAAAAGTAAAACTCGCTTCTGTTGTTTAATAAAAATACTTAACGCAGCGCATGCTGTTGGTCGCTACGCCCAAAAATAATTCGACGACAAGCAAACAGCCGCATATTAAAGGAAAACAAAATCCCCGTCAGGCCTTGGGAAAGACACACAGTCACAGTGCACGTGTCCCGCGCACGTGTTCAAGCCTAGTCGCCATGGCAACCGGCAACAGAAATATTAAACGTATACCATTGTTGTGTTTTATACGTAGGTTCACTCATCGCGTATTGTCGCGCGGCGTCAAGGGTTCTGTTTGCCGAATAATGTTATTATAACACTGTAGTGTGTTTGGTACGGAGTGGAGAGGGGGTACGAAGAGGAGAGGGGAGAACAACAAAGAATAGAACAAGAACAAATGGAAAATTATGAAATAGTAATTAAGTAAAAAATTGAATTACAGCTGATAATAGAGATATAGGGCATTTGCCTATTTTAAATGAACATACCTAAATATTTTTTGTCGACAGTAATGTTGTGTAACTGTTCCAGCTGTTTCAACATGACACATCTTCAGGTAGTCACAGAAAAGACCAAACGTGGAAACAATATATTTTAAAGATCAAAGATGAAGAATGAGGAAAATGGATGGGAAGTGGAAAATTTCCTACAGAAGTATTCCAATGTAAGAAAGTTTCTGTAATGTTTTTGCTCTTAAAAAATCGTTCCATGTTTTAAAGGTTAAGATTGCCAGTTCCCCTTGCTCCGATGTTTACGAGTAAATGATTTTTCCGACCTATATGGGGGTGGGTGGCAACTGGTTAACTTAATTATTAAACATTGGTCTGTATGAGTCACCTAAGTGGTGGGGGGCTAACTACATTACTTTAATGGAACACAAACAGTACGCAGTGATTTGACGCATGCGTGTTGGCCTTATTGCATTACCTAGCAGTCGACCTGCTATAAACATTAACCGTTGAATTGTGAATAACAATTCTGCCGTTTTAATTTAAAATCATATAAATTAAAATAATAAGTTTTATAATTACTTAAATTATAAGTAACTGCGTATACTTATTTTAAAGAATTTAATTTGAAAATTAAGTTTTTTTAAAAAGGGGAGGAGTGTTTTCAATTTTAAGTTTATAACGCGTTTGAAATTACAAATTCATGTGTGCCAGTGAGTTAGTTGTAACCATATATTAACTTACAGAATTTTAAGACGCAGGAAAAATCACTTCAAGTTATAGACGTAGTTTAACAAAGAGTTACATAAATTCGAGAGACATCAGCTGAAAACTATATAGACTACTTCTTTATATGCAAATAGAAGTTGTGTTTAAAACTTTAATACATGTTTAATTTCTCATTAAACTTCTATAAGTACAGACAAAGTATGACTATCGTGTGAAAAACAATCTTGAGATTTTAATGTTTTTGAATCCATTCTTAAGCTAACTGATTTCTAACAGTTTTTACTTAATTAAAAGTCTGTGCGCATCTGTTTAATGCATGTTTGATGTATGATTTTGTTTTTAGGACTCAAATTTGTAAATATTTCAGAAATGTTTATTTAATCACGTTTTTAGTAAACAAAAACTATTACAATATTTTCGAAATCGACTGACACAATTTTCATGAATTTTTGCTCGAACGTAGTTTAAAAATACCCAAAGAAAACTTCTTTCGTCGCTATATCCCAAAAGTTCCAGTTCCATAGCTAATGAAAAACAGATTTTGTTCATATGTAAGATACGGTAAAATAAATCAGTGTAGCGTATTTAAATGGAAAAGGTACAAGTGTGGAACTCGGAGAGTTACCTACAGAAGCGAAGCTTTTATTAATGATATCTTTGCTGAATATATAATTAGTTTGAAGATATGTTTACAAATATCTTGTTTTGTTAAAATAAATGAATACGTGAACCTAGCTTACATATTATTTACTGTGGTTATAGTAAAAGAAACAGTTGTTTTATATTAATTCGTAACGATCAGCTGATTTCATTGAACAGCTGATAGGCTATAATGAGTTTCAGGTTGTGTTGTTAAAAACTAGCAATATTAACATAAATTATTATAAACTTTTATATTAATTTCGAATGTATTATAAACGGTTACAACGTGCACATATTCTTCAACTAAGAAAAAATAAGGAAACCAAAGCAACACGTTTTCTTATATACGCGTGTAGTGTTATCGAAAAGGAGGAAGAAAAAGAAAGAGACAGAAATAGAGAGACGAAATTCGTTTACTAGTTCGTTCCTTATTTTCATTACATTCTTCCGTTCGGCAGACTTTTGTCCTCTCGCCAAAGCTAACACTAAAAGCTTTGCATCAATAAATTACATCAGTGTAGCAAATTTAAATAAAAACATTATTATCGAAAACACCAAAAAGAAACCTGACCTCCATCGGGTGTTTAACGATTCACTCCCTAACGATAAATTTCTATTATTTTAAATTTGGTACCGATTTGAGGTATAAGTTTCCATATACGTATAACCAAAATTTAAGCAAAAATTTATTTTGAGAAATATTTCCGGTTTTCTTATCAATAGCTTCTGTACCGGATTATTAACGGAAAGAATTCAATGTTTTTTGTGATGAAAATTTGTGTAATGTTTTTACACCGTTTCCTTATATGTAATTCCGTAAGGTCTAATTTTAAAATGATATTTTCAGATTTTGGAAAGTCTTAGAAAGATAGTTGAAGGTTTACCGAATTGTAACGATTAAATGATCAGCTGCGCTCAACATTAGTATATTGTTTAACAGCTGTTTTATATTTTTATATTAATATTTATTTATATATTTTTAGTTTATAGCGTTAATTTACATATATTTTTTGGAGCTAGAGTCGGGAAGCGTTTACTGTTCATCTTAAGTGTTAAAAAAAATTTTAAGGGAATTGTGGGAAGATCCAGAATTATGAGTTTATAAATAAAATCATTAACTATAGACATAACTCCTATTAATATTAACACACACACACACACACACACACACACACACACACACACACACACATATATATATATATATATATATATATATATATATATATATATATATATATATATATATATATATATATATATGGAGGTCCTTACAAGCCACTGGTATTTATGTAAGGTAAACCATATAAGGTAAATGTTTTTCTTTCCTAATTTCTTATTAAAAATATATGTCTAGCCCTACGTGATGTGATCAATATAAATATAAAAACCTTTAATGCGATGAGTTTTAGTAACAACGAAATTAGAGGCAGTTTAAGTCTGAATAATAGGAGAAACTGGAGCTTGGACTTAGAGAAGAGTGAGAAACGGACGTTATGTAGCGAGCTGGATTTGGATGTGAAATATCTGCAGTGAGATGTCGACGGGCATCTGTTGAGCTGGTACATTGAAGCAAGAGCGGACATATTTATTTGAACAAGTACTCTTACAAGACAGCTTCACGCTACAAGCGTGCTCTTTGTGTAACGGACAAGAGGAAGAAGACATTGAGCATTTTGTAGGAGTTTGTCCCGTTTTGAAACACATAAGATTAACTTACTTCCAAAAATGTGAGCTCAGTTTGAGCTCTTTAATCTTTAAATGGTATCTTTAAATGGAATCTTTAAATGGTAGAGACTGGATTTTGTTAAGCAAACATTGCAGGGCAACTTGGCAGTGTCGTCATCAGTTAATTGACGAATTTAATTATTAACCTTATTTTCTTTTTCTTTGTATTAAAATATTTAAATTTTAGTTTTGTTTTTATCAATGTTCTTTTTGTTAGAGTTTGTACCTGAAGAAAGTCAGCAACTCCTCAGACGGCATTTCGGCCATGAGAACTGTGCTTTGTTTAATAAGTAATATTTATACTCATGTTGTTTGCAATTGGAATTTTATTTCTTTTATGTAAATATTCTTTTATAATTTTTGCCAAATAATGGACTTATTCTATTCTATATGTCTAACCATAAGAACAATTCACTGAGTGACAAGTACAGTGTCATATTTGTACGTTCTTTTGAGTGACATATAGCGAAACGAGTAAAATGGCGGCATTCAGAAAGTTGTGTTTCGAAGGAAACGGAGGCTCGTATTTTCGCTGATTGCTTGGAAAGGTCGCGGAATTGATGACGCTGTCAGTTCATTGTATCGAGTAGTTTGGCTTGCATCATTCGGTTTTGCTGATTTAAATTTTTCATATTTCTCAGGCAACTGCAATAGAAAGGTTCGCCATTTTCTGTGTAATATTACGTTACCTACCGTTCAACTGAACCACGAAATTCTACACAGTATTTGAATAAGCAATGACAGATTATAATAATCGGGCGCAGCTGTCTCGCTGACGTGATGGAGCGAATTTCCAAAAATATAAACTCTTGATTTCAGCGCCTTAATCAGCATTACAGTTTTATTTGGCATTTTAAATTTTCAAAATTTCGTTGAAAATAAGAAAAGAACCATTACTGTCGTCAAATTCAAATACTTCTTAATTTCAACAGATTTTGAAAATTCAAAATGCTAATTCTTAACGCTTCCAAAAATCAAGACAAAAAGTTGTGAACTTTTAGAGATTTGTAATAGCCGCCATTTTGGAACTATTGAACTGATTTTGCTGGGTAACGAACCCAAGCAACAGCAACCAGAAACTAGAATCTACTAACCCACTAACCAACCAAATGTTAAATTGCGAAAGCGCGCGCTTCCAATTCATATATATTTGTTTGCATAACTGAATGTGAGAAAATTTGTTTAAATGTATTGACATATTGAATATTCTGAGCATTGATACGTGAAGGTTTTTTGTAGTCATGTGGCAGTAGAGAGCTAGTACAGTAGCAGGTAGACAAGTTAGCAGCCGTGAGAAGTGATTTTCTGTCACATTTTACATCCCCTCAGTGTGCACAAAAGTAACACGTAACACTGGCGCTATCTGTACCAAAGTACCCAAAATGGAAAACCTAGCACTTTTCTTTCCAACTTGCACGGAAACTCTACGACCTTCGTAACATTACACATGGGCTAAACTATTATTTCTCCATAATAGGTTACTTCGTTTCAGCTACCTCGTGGTAGTAGGTGATTGGAGTGATTGATTTGCCTCGAAGAGTGAATTGGATCGGATAACATGTTTGATATGCGATGTGTTGGTTATTGGCTGGTAACTACATGCACAAATCTTGCAAATTGAAATGTTAGTTTATAAATAATGTAAATCAATGTGTTTTTACTTATAAACTTGTAATGTGTTTACAATTGTGTTCCCTTAAAATGTCTCGAACGCTTAGTAGAAAAAATCCCAAACAGAAAACCTTTGCCAATTCTTACCCCCCGAAAATATGTAAATAAACAAATATTACCAACAAAATATAAAACATCTGTTATTAATAATACTGATATTGAACACAGCTAATCGTTGTCATCATTTCTTGTAGACACTTCTGCCCTTATCAAGGATTTTTTTAAAGAAAAGTGTTTAGTTTTTGTGTATATAGACTATGTACTATGTTATTTTAAACAGCGACGTTATAAATAGATTATGTATCATGTTATTTTAAACAGCGATGTTATACATAGACTATGTATTATATTATTTTAAACAGCGACGTTATAAATAGACTATGTATAATTTTTTTTAACAGTGTTTTTATGACCGTGTATTATGTTATTTTAAACAGCGACGTTATGACATTATGTTAAACAGCATTATGTTAAGCATTATGACCAACGTCATTATAAATAGACTATGTATAATGTTATTCTAAACAGCGAATCTACAAATAGACTATGTATTATGCTATTTCAAACATTTATTTATTTATTTATTTTTTATTTTAAGGTGAAAAGCACATTGAGGCTATTATCGCCTCCCTAAATGTAAGTGTGAGTGTAAAGTGTTAGAGTCGTAAGTGTGGTGTTGTAAGTGTAAGTGTGTGTTAGACTCGGGTACCATGAGGGACGTCTAAATCTTCTCAATAGGTGCAGCTAAACTGCACTCCCTGCGGGGACTATTTTAAACAGCGACGTTATATGTAGACTGTGTATAATGTTATTTTAAACAGCGAATTTATAAGTGGACTATGTATTATGTTATTTTAAACAGCGACGTTATAAATAGACAGTGTTATGTTAAGCACTATGACCAGCGACGTTTTAAATAGACTATGTATAATGTTATTCTAAACAGCGAGTCTACAAATAAACTATGTATTATGTTATTTTAAACAGCGACGTTATAAATAGACAGTGTTATGTTAAGCACTATGACCAGCGACGTTTTAAATAGACTATGTATAATGTTATTCTAAACAGCGAGTCTACAAATAAACTATGTATTATGCTATTTTAGACAGCGACGGTATATAGATGTATATATATATATATATATATATATATATATATATATATATATATATATATAGACTATGCATAATGTTATTTTAAACAGCGACGTTATTTTGACCTAATCACTATCACAAATCACAGTTTCGCAGGACCCACGCCAGAACGTGAGAAGTTGTACGCTTGGCCGGGCGCCCGGAACGCCATTCACTGTCCAGTGCGCGGTGCTCGATGGGAAGTGGGCCGTCTTCACTACTATACAATACTGCACGCTCTGGTGGGCCCGTGGTGAGCACGCCGTCTTTATGTCTGTGATTCTACTTCACAAAGAGAACAATGCGTTTATTTACCACACAAATATTTCATTGAAATACATTGGCTCGTCAAAATAAATAATCTCTGCACGCAGCTGTCTCGCTTCCACGAAATATGTGTTTATTTAAATATTTACACTGTTACCATAAAAACCAATATTGTAACTTATTTATTATTACAGCTGATCATAACCATTCATTTCTTATTCGCCCTTCGTTTAATTAGGAAGAATATATAGTTTTCCTCAAGTTGGAGAAGACCTTTAAAATTAGCCTTAAATCATCTTTCTACTATTTACCAGTCTCTCAAAAATATTTTTTTAAATTTGACATACATATACATATATCTGGAGTTATTATCACTTCTAGTTTCAAATTATAACCTACACTACATAAATGAAAATAAATACTTGTGTTATTAAGTTTTAACCCTTAACATTTAAGGGATAGTTAAGAGGTTGAATCGATAAATGCTAACCAGTAATAAAATAGGAAACTCTACAGTTTTAAACATATTTTGATCAAAATTTAATATTAAGACTGGTAATTTTCCATAGGCGTGACAAGTTTCGCGAATAAAAACCAAGAAATACACATCGTTAACAGTTTACAGTATCTCCAGCTCAGAGAAGCAGATAGGCCTTACAACTATCTTTCAGTTCCAGTGCCTTGGGGATTCATTAATTGACTATTCATTCAATGACGTGTTTCAGCCTATTGCTTCATCATTTTGGTGGCTGGAGTTCTGGTTCAATATATTTTACCACTGCCTCTAGAATTTAGCAAAACTGTGCTAACATCAATAGCACAGCGACAAGCACTCGTAGCTTCATGATTGCGCCACTCGCCAAACAAGGGCGGTACAATCTCATTACCCGACAATTACACAACTGTCGCCGTCGACTTGATCACATCTGCCGTGGCAGTGGCTGCTCTGCTCGCCCATCTGTCACGGCCTCGCTCTTTAGATTTGTTTAGCATTGGTCTGTCGCGAAATTGGTGAAAGTATCTTTGAAACAAGCAACTGTTCACGCAGCTGTCTCGCCAACGTGATAGGTCACGCAGTTTGTAACAATCAGGCAATCCTATCCCCTGCACTAACTATCTTACATACTAAATCGACACGTAAGCACTAACTCTTTGATTTAATGACACACCGTTGTACTACAATCTGAAAATTTGCGTAAACTCATCACACCTTCCTAACTTAAAGATCCTTTTTTATCTACGAGGATCTATGGTGTCGAAGGTAACGCCATATCGGCTTTATTGAAATATAGGCTGCTTTTGTACCACGCTATTTCGGATGCTATTTATAGTGGAGAAATTAATTTTAACACTTTAAGCAAGATTTATTGCCATTATTTGTTAAAATAATGTGGATATTTAGAAATCATTTCAAGAAACCTTTTAAAGAAGTCAAATTTTACTACATTGATCTGCCTTCCCTAGCTTCGTCAATTCTACTTTCGTTGACGCGTTTCGGAGAACCTCCATCTTCAAAAACTATATCTCTAGGCTATATATGAGTATAGATATAGTTTTTGAAGATGGAGGTTCTCCGAAACGCGTCAACGAAAGTAGAATTGACGAAGCTAGGGAAGGCAGATCATTATACTGAACATAGTGATAATAATCCTAGCAGAAAAGAAGAAGAATATAAAAAGAATTTCAACTGTTTTTCTGTTATGGAAAATACACAACAAAAACACGCGTATCACAAATAAAATGAAACAACTATCCAAACAGCGTATTGCGGAGTGAGTGTTTTACGGGAGATGTAAAAGACTTTTGTTGCTATTCCCCCCCGCATTTCCGACAAAAAAAAACATAAAATTATTCTAATGTCTCTAAACCGGTTCAACAATTTTACTGAAGTTATGGCCACTCAAAGTGAGTGTACCAAATTTTAAGTAAAACAATTTATGTTTTGAGAAAAAAACTGTCGGTTGACAAAAAACTTTTAAATTTTGCACTACTTTACCATTGTTAAAAAATTGTATTTTAACGAAAAATCAACTGCTTAAATGATAACAATCCAAATGAGAAGGAAAGAAGGGTTATTGTATTCGTGAAAGACAATTTTTGAAAACTAAATATTATCAAAATCTGTATACTGGACTTTAATGAAACAGATTACACTTTTTAGGGCAATGAATAGGTTTGTGTATTTATAATAACTAAATTTTAGGTAGCTTACAGTTTCACAATAAAGTATATTTCACTGTTTCTGTAATCTGTAAAAGAACGTTTTCCTGTTTCTTAAAAAATGTAATAAAAAAATAATGAACACAAATATTAATTTAGGTTGATTATTTTAGGCGGCACCTTAAAAAACTAGTTTATCTTAATAAATTTCTTATGAAATATTATAACGATACCAAAACTCAAATTTAAGTAATTATATAAAATCATTGCAGGGTAAAATTCCGTCAGTCATCAAACCTTGACCCAATAAAAAATATTAAAAAAAAGTACGTAACCATTTTCGATCATTACTTGCAGTAAATTAAAATAGCATACATATAATTATTGTAACCATCATTTAATTTCAAGTATCCTGATTTATATAATGAATACAAACAAGAACCATAAAGGTGAATAATTAATCTATATGCAATAAAAAAGAAGAAGAAAAAGTACAACAAACTGGAATAATAATAGTAGTAGTAGTAGTAGTAGTAGTAGTAGTAGTAGTAGTAGTAGTAGTAGAAGAGACTCAACAATGGAAGAGTCCAATAATAATTGACTGATTATTGGATTTATTCTGTTGCTGGTTTTGAAAAGGAGAAGATTAACAGATTTGGAGAAAAAACAACCGAGTAATTACTTTGGTGAGACTAACTAAGGAAACAATTGAAACTCTATTATAATATATGTATCCATGTTTAAAAAGTAATAATAAAACGAAATATCTGGTATTGGGTCTATAAGTATAAAACAAAACTTGGTGAATGATACTTTTCAAAATTCCTCTAGTAGTTTCAGTCATGAGACTTAAATACATATAAGACTTTCTATAAGCAGTGAAAATGTACAGATTTCATATTTTAGGCTATAAAGTAGTCTTTATTTCTATCATAGCCTAAATTTCAATTAATCATTCTACCTTGTTAAATTATCCATACATCACCTCATTTCTGTTCACTTGTACGCCTACATGTTTGAATTTTCAAAGTTTATAAGGAAATTTATAATATTGTTAATTTATTTGTAAAATTTAATTTGCAAGATTTTTTGAAAAATTGTTTAATCAATACTAAGCCAAAGTGAACAAACCATTAATATCAAGCCGCAACATAAACAATCTCATCTAGAACCGAGTTCTTAACGAATTATAAGTTAAGGTAATTTATAAAAATACAGTAGTGAAATAAAAATTTGTTAACTTCATTAAAACATATTTCATCTATTTATTTATTTATAATATGTACTTTCTAATTCTCATTAAACCAGCGTTATTTTAGTTACACATAAAACAAGTACTGACCGTTTATATAACACCAACGACATCTAGTGAATTAACATTAAACTAATATTTAGTTCGAATTTGTGGAGAATTTTCGTGTTTCAATATTGCTAGCACTGCATCGTCAACAACCGGCATTCATAGTGTCGTTTCCATGGCAACGACAAAAATAAGTTTCACCACACCATTCTACATATGGACAGTGGTTTTGATAACTTGTTTTGTATTTGATGTGCTTTTTCATTTATTGAAATCTTTATATTGTCCATAAAGTATTTGAATATCGTTATCGTCATCTACTTTATGTTCATAACAGAAAATGTTTCTTCCAAAGTTTTAATAGGCTAAACATCAAATTATAATTTAAGGCTAAGTTTATGAGATTTTTTTTTTGAAGGAAAAGTATTAAGAGTATGTCAGAAGAAGAAAGTGAATCTGATATTGTTATTATCGAAAGTACTAATCAATTACAAAATAATCCAGTAAAGTATAATTCTCCCAGTAAATTGATAAACACAGACAGACCTACTTCAAGAAAGTCTAGTTGGGTAAGTTAGCCAAGGTTACAAAAAACAAAGTTCTACATTTTATATAAGTAATAAAAACTTATAAATACTGTAATACAGATATAGTGGTTTAATGTGAGGTAATTACTGTAAATAATTTGTTTTAGTTATTATGCTTCTTAATGATGACAGCTTTTAATATGTATTTCAAATGATTTACATTAAAATACATAGCCTGTGCTTATTTTCCCTCATCTCAATAATTCAAATAATTTTAAGATATTCTTAATATTTTAGGAAGAAGTGGAACTGATAAGCATTCTACCGCAGAAAGATGAAACAGAATATACAGAATCAACTTTCAATAATAATGACAGAATAAAACCATTCCCTACGACAACAAGTCACTACAGGAGAAGAGAGAAGTTTCAAAATCCAGTGCCACTGCCTCGCAGAAAATCATTACAAAGAGAAATTGATACCAGCACTAGTACTATAAATGAAATTTCATCTTCTGCTAAAACTGTATATCCAAGACCAGAGCCAAGGACAATGCACACACCTCAGTCCCAGGTAATTAGCTGAAGTTTATTTGTAACTGTCAATTTAATAGATTAGAATGTAGGCATAATTAATAGTTTAATTAGATTAGAAAGGCCTACAATAAACAATATAATATAAGCATATAAATATGCACTCTTGTTATTTTTCTGTGGTAAAATTGTAGTACATCTTGTTGTTTTATTTTGAGTCACTAAAACTGTAGGCCTTGTGAATATCGAAATTTTTATAGGCCACTACATACTTAAAGCTTTCACACTAATGGTTGCAAAGAATCCAACTATGGAAAATCGAATCTTTTGTTTTTTATTTTTCACATTTTAAGACTCATAAAATATACTAAGTATGTTTATTTATTGCAGTATGTACTGTATGTCTTGGTAAAAAGAAATAGCTGTTGCTTACAATAATTGTTCTTTTCTAAAAACAATTAAAAAAACATGTATTCTAAATATTTTTAGACCTTTGAACTGTTTGGATACAGTGTTTTGCTAATGCATCAGCTAATATGAAAAGGTTTCTGGCCTATAACACTAACATAACACTATAACATAATAGTGTCAGCTAAACATATTTTTTGGAAACTCTAAGCGTGATAATGTGTAATGTCTTGATATTCTTTTTTGTACAAAAGTTATTAGATAATTGCAAAACCTTTTTACTAAAACGATATCCACTTATAGCATAAAAATGGCTTGACAGAATACTTGTGTACTGAAACAGGGTTGTCCGTTGTTTTTAATATTGTTTGCTTTATAGCTCAGTGACATTTAAGACCAACTAGGAGGAAAGTATAAGCAGCCAATTTACAATTAAGTCCCTTAAGGACTATATCAGCGATTATAGTGTTTATAAGTGGATGGATAATTGCCAGAAATCAGCTAGTAAAAGTATCTAGGGTATTAAACTAACTCTGCAGGTATCATTTAATAAATATCTGAAAGAAAACCGTGAAAAGGCCTAAGTAGTTGTAAATTTGGTATAGAACCGGATGCTAGAAAATTAAAATTTCTTTTTTTTTATGGCTAAAGAGGGTCTATTTAATGCTGTTAATGTATCTGTCTTGTACTATGGTGTGCAGGTCTTGGGTAGCACAAAGTATGAAGAAGTAGAGAGAGTACATAAATATAAATATTTTCTCAAGAGGCTTATTATACTGCTTTATTAGTGATAGAAACTAGTGTACAACCTACACTTTCTTCTTCTACTTGCATACATTGGATATGTACTTAAATTATATAATTAAGATCTCAAGAATGCCAGAAGAGAGAATGTCAAAAAAAATTATTAACTTACTGTATTCAGAAAAAATATACTGGTTGAATGAAGTAAAGAATTTAATTAGTTAGTTCAGTTTGAGAATAGCCATCCCAGGGGATACTTTGGAGCGTGTTTTTGTGATTGTATGTGTTGGAGTTGAGCAGCATGTGAAACAAATCTCACACACTCACATAATGAACAGATTAAAAACTCATTAGGAACTGAACTATACAGGGAATTGAAATTAGACTCAGTAACTAAAAAGTATCTGCGTGTGACATGGCTTAGGAGAAATGCAGGTGGTTATTGAAATTAAAGTGTGACTTTGTAAAACTTAACCTTTAAACGTACTAAATTACAATGCTGCCTTAGACAAAATAGAAGATCTCTTCCATTTCCTTGTTCTGTGTCCCATTTTAATTGAGTTTAGAAGATGGTTAAAGACAGACTTGCTAGATAAAGGTGATGCTATTCTTGAATGGGAAACACTGGAATGGAAATACTGGAATTCACTTGTTAACTACTGTAGATATGCATGGGCAGAACAGATTTGGTGTAGTGAGTGAATGCAATTATTGTTTAATTTAAAAACAATAAAATATTAACAAGGGATTATTGTTCATAAACTTTGTTATTATTATTTGAGGTTTTAAACTTTATATATAAAAAGAATGATTATTTGTTAAATTTTGTATAATTCTTTTTTTGCAAGGAAACTTCCCTAATGGTTATATGCCATGAGTGTGTCTTTTTATATTTTTGTATTGTAATTTATATTTATATTATTATATTGTGTAAATTTGGTTACAATAAAGACTTTATCTATCTATCTATCTGTCTGTCTATCTTTTAGTTTTTTGTAATTATTTAAGTAATATAAGGAATAATTTTATAATTTCCAATTAGCCATGATGTGAGCTCAACACTTAGCGAGCAGTAGTTTCCCACGTTGAGCAATAGACGTCTGTAAGCGTGCTTAGACATGTCTCCTCAGTAGGTGGAGGCCAGCTTGAGGTGTGTCACTAATTCCTTGACTTTTGTGACAAAACTAGAAAAAGTTAGCCTATACTTACAACAAAATAAATATAAATCATAGGTTGAGAACAATAAAAGGGCAATTTAAGAAAGTGTATGTATATAATACTTTTGTTGTTTTATTAAAAGTATGTGTCTCCTTTAGAAAATAACCATATGGAAATTACCCACTCAGAGTGAGTTTACATGTTTGTTGAAAAGGTTAGTTATGCAATTATTAAGTAAAATAAAGGATCATGCTGCCTTTCCAAAATAAATAATTCTTCTCATAACAATGAAAGTTATTTTTAAATTTGTACTACACAGCTAATAAATTTTTACATAAAATTTCTACCAAAATGTAATTTTACTGCTTCCTTCTTTCAGATGAATAAGAAATTGCATCGTGATTTACAGACACATGATGACATTCGTCACTCTATGAAAGATATTTCCAGCCTGAGCAGTCGCAGACAGTCTATCGGTGATTGGAGTGTTGGAAGCGGGCGAAGTTTGACTTCACAGTCGGACAACCGTTCTTACCGAGAGAGACTTAGGACAGGATACAGAATGTGAAGGTGAGGTTAGGTTTCATTGCGTAGTTTTATTACCTGCCAAAACTAATTTAAACCTACAGATAATTACTGAGTTTTACTATGGTTTCAGGAGAGGGCCAGCACCTCGGTTGCTGCAACGCATTCAAGATTGAGACAGGGTCACAGATTAAGATCTCCTGTCATCACAAAGTTCCATGATTTGGTAAGTACATTATCATCATTTTCAGTTAATTAGTCTACTGTTGGACATTAGCCTTCCTTAAGTATGTCCATTTACTACTTTTGAGCCTCATTTCTAATAAACCATGTAGAACAATCAATGGAAATGCAAGGGGTCTGCCCAGCTACATTTCAGTTTGGTTATAAATTCTTTCAGCTTGGCCCTCCTTCAAATTTCTTCGTTTGTTAGTCTATTCCTCAATGATACTCTCAATATCCTCGTTTCAATTGCTGTTTGTGATTTTTTTAGACAATTTATACTTTCTTTGTTTAGGGCTCAAGTTTCAGGTAAATATGCCAACACTGGTACTACACATTGATCAAATGTTTTGGATTTTAGTGTATTTAAAAGAAAGATATCATACAGTTATAAACACTAACCAACAAGCTAATGATATTCTTCTTGATAAATCTACCAATAGGTTTGCTTTGGATATGACTATTTTTTTCCAAAATAAAATATGAATCAATTCTTGTAATTATTCATAATCATTCATGTTCAGCAACACCTTCTTTACAATTTCTATCATTTGATATAAATATGGTTTTAGTAATGTTTATCTTCAGTTCAATCTTTTCAGATTTGTTATTAAGTTTGTTGCAATTCCTACGGTTCTTCTATTCTGTTAGACACAAGAACAATGTCTTCTGCGAGTCAGAAATGATTGTCGCTCACTTAACCCTTATGTGTCAACTGGAGTTGCTTGAATAGATTTTCCAACTTATGCAATTTTGGTGAGACAGTATCCCCTGTTGCACCCTGTTTTTATTTCTATCTTTTTAATAAGTACATAACTGTTGATAATAAATCTTTCAGTTTATAATATATTTTGGAATGCCATAGACTCTTCATTACAAATTTTCACAAGAGATAACATTTAATTATATGAATATTAAAAAAAATATTTTTAAAGTGAGCACACTTATAAAGAAAGAAAGAAATATTTCTTTAATTTTCAGAAATATTTTGGAAAAGGTAAACTAGCCTATAATAACTTACTGATAAGACATATTAAATGTAACACAATAAAATATAGTTTTAGCTAAAGATGGAAAATTATTGTCATAGTAGACTAATTTTTCCACAAGTTTGTACACATTCCATTGTATATATAAACATAAGTTAGCTAATCTTTGATGCCGATTTACTAATGTTTTTGTCTGTTGCTCCTGGTACGTTGAAAAAGTAAATCAGAAAATTATAAAACTGAGCAGTGGTTGAGCCCAAAACCAAGTAAAAATTAATATTTTCAGACCCATTCCACATTATCAGTACAAAACTGATACTTCATTAGAAAGTAGTGTAGTCATGAAAAGAATCACACTCGATTAGATTTTAATAAATCCCCTTCAAAAAAGCGGTTTTTAATTTAGCATCTGTTCATTTGTCCAGAGGTGCTAAGGCAGAGGGCACATGGCGCAAAATGCACCATCAACATTTTTTTGGGAGTGTGGGGTGTGGAAATTTATTTGTATCACAATTATTTTATAAGAGGATAAAATAAATATTGTTATAAGAAAATCTTTTCACAACTGTTGAAAATATTGATGTAAGTCAATAAAAATAATAATTTACTTCATTATCTTAAAGATTTTAAACCGACTTACCACGGGGCAGCCAAATATACGGGACTTAAAACACACCCGTTATAATAAATTTAAACCTACTTACCCTAGGGGTAGCAAAATTAAAGTTTTCAACAATAGTATTTTAGTGTCCTTTCACTAATATTCATTTTATTATTATCTATATTCCAACTTTTAAACTGCAAAAAATCAAATATAAAAATATTTTGTTCTAAACTGATGAAGTGTATTTAATATTTAATAGGATAAAAAATAAAACTTGACATTTTGTTCATTTTATTTTTTTTCTCTTAAAAAATCTATTGAGCAAAAAATAAAAAAAATTTGCCACTTAAGGGTAGTACAGGAAGTTATCAAATTTCGAGGGAGCATGTGCATTTGTGCAAATTTCAGGGAACATAGCTATAGTTGGCGTTGGCACCTCTGCATCTGTTTACATGTGTGTCTGTACACATTCCCGCAGGGGGGGTTGCAGACTAACTGCACCTATTGAGAGGATTTAGACATCCCACACGGTACCCGAGTCTAACACACACTTACACTTACAACACTACACTTATGACTTTAACACTTTACACTCACACTTACATTTAGGGAGGCGATAATAGCCTCAATGCGCTTTTCACCTTAAAATAACTCACACAAAAAATGTTTGTGCACATCGCTGAAGACTAATTGACCGATTTTGATGAAATTTGGTGTGTAGATCTCATTTGTCCATATCTCGGAAACAATTGTTTTTAAGTTCACAAAAAAAGATTTTTTAAGCCCTCTTTCAATAAAAAAGCTCAAAAATCTGATTATTTCAAAATCAAATCCAGAAATTTTTATCAGATTTTGTTCAATTGTAGTCCTTAAGTACCCAAACAAAACTTATAGCTCTGAGAAATCTGATTTAGGAATAATAATAAACTGAAAAATCAGCCTAATTTCTTAAAATCTAATCCTAATTGGTCAGATTTGAATTAGAATAAAAGTGAACCCAGACAGCTAGCTTCCTTTTTTCCTGTTTTTTTTCTTCACTCTTGTATAATAAATTTCTTTTTGAAACCTTGTACACTGACTTAGTTATGAATTTACATATAGTCTATAATTAAAATTTTCACATAATATGATTAACCAATTAAATTTTTTTAAATTATTATATTCTCATGTGAGAAAATTTGTATAATGTTTCTTTCCAAATTTCATCTATTTTCAAATTGTGTTGGGTAAAATATGAATTTTAGTGTAACAGGTAAAAACGAATGGATTGCTGATTAAATTAATCCCCCCCCAAAAAAAGCCAAGGTATGAGGGCAAAAAAGTTGGTAAAAATATTAAGAAAATAAAAATTATAAGTGATTTTGTATAAAATTAAGAAAGAATAATTTTTTTAAATGAAAAGTTTATTTTAAGGAATCAAGGTATTTATAATTTCAGCATGTAAAGTTCAATTGTGAGCAAAATCATTTTAACTGTAGACCTATCAGCTGATTTTGTTTGTTAGCTGGTTAAACATTCCAAGTCTATTCTAGATAAGTAAAGAAAATACTTAAACATGGCTGCATCTATTTTATAATCTCTTTAAACAATGCAAAAATTCATAAATTGTTTGTATTCTAGTTGCAGAAAGAAGAAGCGGAGATTGACTCAGCCTTGGAGCGGCACAAGGAGATGCGGGTCAAGTGGAAATGGGCGGCTAATGCTTCTTTAGAGGTAGGCCTAGATATAACTTTATTATTGCAGTTTTTTGCGTAGTTGTGAGTTTGAATAAGCGCCTGATTCGTTGACTAGCTTGGTTGGTTGGTTAATTTGTGTGCAATCAGTGTTAAATTCGCAAATGTGCTCAAAATATTATGTGTTGGTAAATTGAGAAACTGTGATTGACTGAGAACTCTAGTTTAAAATGCTGGAAACAAGGTCATAGAAGTTCATTCGGTGTCAACTGTTCAAGAACGTTGAAAAAATATTTACGAATTTTTATATACATTCCTAGCATATACCCTCACCTTCCATGAAAAAAAAAATTACAAATTAGCGAGAAATAGCGTAAAAAAATGATTTGAAACAATTTACTAATTCTCTTTTGTTAAAATACATTGTTGATTAAAAATATTTGATATATTAATATATATATATATATATATATATATATATATATATATATATATATATATATAAAATAAATACCCCATATGAATTTTCCATTGTTCAAATCAGTACTGAAAGTCCGCTTCTGTCAGTTTGTTGAGAACCTCTGTTGCTTTTGCTTATACCGCTTCCAAACTGTGAAATCTTGTCCCCTTAAGATCTGATTTGAGATAAAGAAATACAAAAAGTCACAGGAGCTAGGTCGGGTGAGTGCAGTGGGTTGTCCAACATGGTGATGCTGTATTTTGCAAAGAATGCCCACAGACAAGGCGGTATGAGCAGCTTAGGTTTTGGGGATATACAAAATTTCACAACTCGATTGAGTGTAACAAATTTGGAATAAGAAAAATATCTGGTTTGACAGCAAGTTGTGGTTATCGCCGTTTTGAAATCATTTTAAAGTGAGTTACTACATATATTATTTATTTACTTTGTATAGAAGAGTAAAAATTCAACCAGTTATGTTATACAGACGCATTTCAGTTAGGTGTAAGCAGGTGTTACCTAATTATCGTGGGACTGCACGCACTGGCATCTTGAGATCTCTTCGCGCCAGTACGCTCCACGGATCCACCTGCCCGGGGCCGGAATCACGGCAGTGCTCCGCGCTGTGGCACGGCACGAAGTCTTAAAATAAAATAATCGCCGCACGTAGCTGTCTCGCTCACGTGATGGACGCGAATAATCAATTTATTTAAATTTTATATTAAAAAAAATCTGATTTCACCATTGTAAGCAGCGTTAAAATCTGCATAAATTAGCGTTTTTAACGTTCAAATTGCATTGAACCCTGACAAGTTCAGGTTCATTTTCGTCCTTTCAATGGAATATGAATATTTTAAATGCTAATTTATGCAAATTTTAACGCACAGATTCATACTGCTACGTACCGTCATCATAATCATATGACGGTGAAATCATTAAGAAATGCAAAATGAAAAGTTATGATTTTGTTTTTAAAGTTTACAAAGTCCATTGTTTTGAAAATGATCAAGGAATTTTATCGGGTAACGAACTTTCCAAAGTATTACAAAAATTTGGTTTTTGGCTCAAGTTTGAATCATATAGGATCGAAATCATGAACACACCACTGCGGGACCCTGATCCCCGCGCGCAGAGCTAAGCTATTGTAGTCTGTTTTTAACTGCTTTAGTATTGAGGAAGAGCGGGCCTTAGGGTAGCTGAGCGGAGTCAAGTGATATCGACCGCACTTACATAAAAAACAATTGGTTCGGTTTTGAATGTGTATTGTTCTCCGCTCAACGCAACTATTCGGCAGTAGGCCGTGTGACCATTAAATACGGAGCGGAGGTGCACTGAGTTGATCCGATCGGAATAAAGATGAAGGGCAACCGGAAGAGGAATTCAGTCAATTTAAAGAACGCGTTCGTATCTTTTAAATCTAAATATTTAAGTATACTATTTAAAAAAGACGAAAAACGTATAAATGATCACCTCCTCGGATGGTCTAAGGACCATGAGAATGTCTAAAACCTTGTTCTAAATATGTAAGTTTTCATGCAAAAAATGAAGAATCTATTGTTATTATTATTATTATTTAGGCCTACTATAACGGACTGTTGGAAACTACTATGTTTAAAAACTGTAATATAGTTAACGGAGAAATAATAAGAGCGGGAGGCCATCAAAAGCGAAGCGGAGTTGTGCTAAGCGAAGCGCACTATGCATTAAAAACCGGAGTGTGGCCACTGAAAGTCCAGCGACGACGCTCAGCTCCGTTACGCTTTCACTGGCAGCGAAAACAATAGGTTAAGTTTTGAATGCGTAGTCCGTTCTGCTCAGAGCAACTCCACTCCGCACTTGGTGGCCGCCCTGCCGTAGTTTGCAATCTATAGGATAGCGGGGCAGTTCGCAAAAACTAACCTGCACACAAGTTCGAGTCTAATTAGTACTGTTAGGTTTTCTTAGCGATACGTCGATACCCTGTCTACGTTAGTTTAACTGGTGTAGAACCCATGGATCACCTTGGCCCAGGTTACTGTCCTCCGGATTAAAAGTTTTTTACTGGCCCAGGTTAAAAGTTTTTTTATGGTCCGTAGGCAAAGCCAAGGATCCTTACAAACTCGCGTGTCTGTCTGTCGGTAACCCGAATCTTACACGTAAACGATGTGACGGATCAATTTGTCGGAGCGACCTGAACCCAGGAAACATTAGGAATTGGCGACATTAGGAATGAAGATAAGGAGTTTATATAGAGCCGCTAGACATCTTCAAATTTCAAGTTTACAGGATGTTTCAGGTCAGAAAAAGCTCGAAAATTTTAAAACCTTGTTTGGATGACATTAAAAAATGACTTTACAGGACTTTTTCAAAATTTTACATATTTTTTGTATTTATTGACTTCACCGACAACCTTATAAGTTTTTTTTACCGCCGCTCTGCCTTTTGCGGTATGGGTAAAAATAACTAGAACACAATTCAGAAATCATTTTTATGTTTTGGCATCGAATGTGTTTCAAAATAAGCACTTATTAAACCTTAAACTACAAGCGGTAGAGCGCGTCGCGGCAGTGCAGACGATTCCGAAGTCGGTCAACCGTTCTTATTTATAGGCTAATATGTAGTTCGTATTTGAGAGATTCTCATTACCTTCTTTCAAAGCATATACTCGGCGTTTTATTAATTCTTGGCTGTGATTTAAGCTAATTTATTTGCTAATATTAATTTTGATGATGACATCGAGTTCTCTCCCTCCCACTCTCTTTCTCTCTCTCTCTCTCTCTCTCTCTCTCTCTCTCTCTCTGTGTGCGCGCGCGCGCGCGCTCGCTCGCTCGCTCGCACGCGTTTACCATTGAATACTCGATATCAGAGGCTAAAGTCTCAGTAATTGGACCATCTGCCGCTACGAACGCTGCAAGTTGCAAGGACAGGGGGAAGACGTTTGAGAAAATAGACAGTACTATTATCTTTTAAGTGTAGCTGAATATTCTGTCGCAAGATGCCATCAGCAGCGAGCGTTCACAAAGCTCTCTCTATAGTACGTTTATATTAAATGATAGAACGTCCAGCTGAATAGGTCAGATAAAGTTTATCGTTAAGAAAATATTAATCCCAGGCCGTGGCCTGTATGTAATTCGTAGATAAAATTGTTGTAAGAAGTGTGTGCAACCATTTAGGGTCTATTTTCCAAAACCTAATGAGCCCGGTGTAATTTACGTTTCCGGGATTGATGTGTTTTGTGATCGGAATCAGTCGGTATTCCCTGCAACTGTCGGAGGACAGCTGGGCCGCACCGGGCAGCAGGAGTGCAGCTGAGTCTTGCGCTGCACCTTTCTCAGTCCCCAGCACGGCCCGGCCTTCACACCTGCGAAATCCTACAATCTGCATAATTAATCCTTATTCATTTTTCAACCGTTAACGTGCGGCCTTTTTTAAAAAACTACATTCAAATTCGAAAAAAGTGTTATTGAAGCTGTGAAAGTAGCATCCGGATTCGGAATCACGAAATGCACACAGATCCTGACCGGTAGAATTTGGTCCGATACAGATGTAACGAAATTGCTATCGCTACTTTAGAATATGGCAGCCGAAGTACACGTGTTATTTATTAGTTTCCATCCGAAAATGAGCCATTGAAGCAGCCATCTTGGTAAGATTCAGACTCAGGATTTTGAAATGAGCGCCGATACTGATCTCTAGATCACTTTTTGAGGCGTCGTTCGCATTTTTGGTCCGTTTTGATACAAACGTAGACGAAAATCGATTTTGGTTATAACTCGGACAACTTGTCAGCTAACAAAATTCATATAACAGTTCAAAAAGTGGCGACAATTTCAAGTTTTTACAAATTCATACAATATTTGTTTTAGGTTAAAAAAAATCTGATTTCACCGTCGCAATCACTGTTAAAAACTGCCTAAATTAGCATTTTATTTTCGAAATCAGTTGAAATTAAGAAATCTAATTTTTGACGGCGGTCAGGGTTTATTTTCAAATTTTTTATGTAATTTGAAAGTTTAAAAAGCTAATATATGCAGATTTTAATGTTGTTTATGAAGATGAAATCATAATTTTAATAAAAGGGTAAGAAAAAACACAACTTTTAGAAATTCGTTTCCTTCACGCCAACGAGACAACTGCTTTCCGAGAAGCTATGTTTCAGTGAACACACAGAAAACGGCTTTGCTGCTATTTTCGATTTTCTCTTAGATTAAGAGCCTTAAAAACCACGAAATCTAATTATCCCCCCCCCATGGACCAGTGGCGGATCCAGCCAGAGGGCGGGCTCCCCTCCTGAGGATTTGTAAAAAAATATGTTTACTATTACCAACCTTAAAGGCAATTACTGAATTTAGCCTAAATTTTTTTAAAGTAATTTCATTTCGTTATGAAATTATGACAATTTTTGGTTTAATGCATGCGATCTTAAATTGAATATTAGGTACTCAGAAAGCAAGTTCATATATATATATATATATATATATATATATATATATATATGAACTAAAGTCTATAAAGAATCTAAAAGACGCTTGAAATGAGTGACTTAGAGACTCTGCACAAATCTATCGAGCCTACAATATATGCGAATATTCTGATCTGGTATGGAAACTTCGACGATGACAATGAAAAATTCAAGCAAATAAATCGAAGCATAACAGCGTATGCTTATTGCGATAAAAGTTCTTATCCAATTATGATGCCATTGTGAAGTTGCTCTCAACGCTTCCCTTTTCCGTTGTAACACCAGAACATATTCTTAAACACTGCGCATACTTAAAGCGTGGTTAACCACGTTCCCGAATGACTGAAGATCGTTTGACGGAACTTGTACTGCTTCACGTTCAACGGGATATTAAAATAAATACTGACGATATCATAAATCGATGCAAGGAATAAGAAAAGAAGACTTTATTTTCGTTTATAAAATAAGTATTTTCTCATTTAAAAACTACTTCTGTATTAAGCCTAATCCAAACGTTAATTTTCTATACCTAACAAAAATTAATTTGTATAATTATAAATAAATAATATTTTTTTATTATTTAAAATTCTATGTTCGATTTCTATGATAAATTTAATAAACAATAATTTAACTTATTTCTCATATTGTTATTCTTTTTATTCTTTTTGTTCTCTTTTTTCTTCTTATTATTGCCAACATGATTTTTATTTTGCACCCCTCCTCGAGAAATTCGGAGATCCGCCCCTGCCATGTACACTTTCCCGGCAGCTCGTGGTGCCTCAGGGGCTATATAAATCAGCAAATTTCGGCATGCTGCGAATATCAACAGATAGGCTATACAGCAGGCAGTGGCAGCAGATGACGGCCGCATGTAAGCTATAGGCCGAACTAATAATCACATTTCCCGTTACGACGTTTCGACTCAAGTCAGGTGAAGGGATGTTTAAACACCTGTAAAACATATGCCTATTGGTTACATCTGCTGTAGCCACACATGGCCGCTGTGTTGGCTTTACATAAACAATTATCAACATGTTGCGGGACAGCTGACCCGAAATGTGGCCAGGACGTTGCACAAAATTTCTTGTGTATAAAGTACAAAGGCTGACTTGTTCCTCAGGCTGCCCTAGTTTGGATTCTAAATACTTCATTTTTTTTTTTTAGAATAAATGTACGCGACCCTTATGTTTTCCCAAGGATATATCTGTCGTTAAAACCATAAAACGGTAACACACACACACACACACACACACACACACACACACACACACACACACACACACACACACACACACACACACACACACACACACACACACACACACACACACACACACACACACACACACACATTTGTGTTAGCACTGCAACGTGTGCAATTTTGGTCTGATTTGTTTCAAATTCAGCATGAAAATGGATTGTGGTAATAATTTGGACTAGTTTGTCACCAATCAAAACCACCTGTGCAACCAGTTTCAAAACATTCAGAATCTTAAAAAAAATCATAACTTGTTTACCTTAACTTTTTAAAAATTGTATTTCATTATGAATCTACAAATTTGCATAAATTAAAATTTTCAAACAAATTTTAATGCTGCTTATAATGATAAAATCATATTTTCAAAAAAGTATAAGATAAAATACGATTTGAATATACAGTGACATGGTTCATGTTTGTATTTTTGTTGTGTGGTACAACTATTGCTTACACAATATGTTTTTTTTAGTTTTTGGAAATATGCTTCCATCATATCCGAGAGTTGGTTGTGTGCAGCTATGCTAAGCCTGCATTTATAAATATTCCTATTGACCTTCTTCACTGAAATTTATGTTTGCTGTGAATTAGTTAATTTATAGCCTAATGTTCTGTTTGTTTGCAGGCTACAGAAGCTTTGGATTTCTTTACAAAAGTGTGGGACGACAATGACAGCAGCCCTGACCCTAAACCGCTGTTAGAAGTGTCTTCTCTGACACCACCTCCTGCAGGTACTGTACAACCGTATGTGTCGCTTACCTTTACCTGTAACACTCTGGTTATATAACACACATAACCTTAAAGGTTAATGTAACAAAGGATCAGATAAAGAAATTACAAGAGTTATTTAGTTTTTTTTAGTTCTTAGTAGTTTATGTTTATTGCACCTCTGCTGGTAAAATTGAGTGCTCTTGTTTAAGTGAAAAGTTCATGAATTTAATCACATGGTTTCTCTAGTGATAGATTGACTTGATATATAATAAGGTATCACAATATGCTAACAAGAAAAACAGTCATCTCAATGAGCTGTAATGACAAGAGTTTATACATTTTATATTTATTGATTAAAAAAATTATCGGACCTTTTTTCTGTTTTTAGTTTTTTTTCTGTTTTTAGTGTATGCATGCACACATACACACACACACACACACACACACACACACACACACACACACACACACACACACACACACACACACAAGAAAGAAAGAGAGAGAGAGAGAGGAGAGAGAGAGAGAGAGAGAGAGAGAGAGAGAGAGAGAGAGAGAGAGAGAGAGAGAGAGAGAGAGGAGAGAAAGAAATGCACACATTGCCAGATTCGAGGAATGAGCAAGCCAAAATTGTTAGCACTGATAATATTCAAGACAAGGCTGCAAAATTTTTGTGTACATAAAAAATAAATGTAAAGAGTAAAACTGAAAATTATTTTGATTGACTGGTAATCCTTGCATTGCATACATTATTTTCAAAAGCTTTTTTCTTTATTCTGTAGTCCCCATAAAACAAACTAATAAAGAAGGAAAATAGACATAGAGTTTCTTCAGTACAGCAGATCAACAAGGTCTGAATCATAAATAGTGAGTGAATCATGTTATTAGTAGTTAGAAATTGTGGCTAAAAAAATGTTGCAACTTGCATATCTGTGTGCAGATATTGGAAGTGCAGAAGGTGACCAAGTAAAGTTGTTAACCAAAGATTATTTGGGGCTGACAGATGACTGGCAAGTCTTGCAACCATATACCCCACCGTCTTTGGAAGAAAATGCTTTGAGAGTTATCAATGAGAACAAGCTCTACTTCTATCCCTCTGATAAATTTTGTAAGTAATTTGTTTAAACTTTAGTGCTTGTTTTGTTATTGTTATTGTTCGCAATGGTCACTTTCCACCACAGGTTCTTTTTAACTATTTGCAAAAAATACAAGAAAATTCAATATATTTCCTAATTTTTCAAATTGCATGGTTTATATATTAATATATAAAAAGTTCGTACAATATTTAGGATCTGTAGATAAAATCAAGAACATTCATGAATTTGTGAGGGAGTCCTGTTTGTCAATAGTGCACCTCTTTACACAAAGTTGGTTTCACTGATCACTATAAAATTTGGCAAATATGGTCTTTGTAGTGGCCAGAAACCAGGAAAAGTATAGAGTTGATGTCAAAACATATTTATGGGTAATTAAGAAAAAAAAATTTAACAGCAAACCTTTTTTTATTTATCTAGTGTGGGATTATCATTTGTAACTATATATATATATATAGTTTTTATAGAGTTGTAAGATGTCTAAAAAAATTTTTTTTACTTATAGATCTCAACAAAAGTGTGTTTTGAAAAATTTATAAACTTTAGAAGGCTATATTTACTTGCCTAGAAATTTTTTTGTGTAGGTATAAGTAAATAGAACATAACAAAAGACAATTTTTATTTTGTGTATCAAATACATTTCCAATAGAGTACTTAAAATCACATTGCGGCAATGCCGATGACATGGAATTCAGCTGATCCATTCTTGTTAGAAGTTTGTATTTGATATGTAAGCCATCGTAAACATCAAAATACAAAAATGTGTGACTAGTGAATTTTAGATGTAAAACACTCGAGTTTACATTTCAATGGTCGATACTGATTTACAATTACAAGACTCAAGATGCCTACTGACCCTTAGTATTTTAAAGGCATATAGTTCTTAACATAACATACAAACAGCACTAGCAGTATTAGTAATTATTATAAAAGATTACATTTTTTCTAACAGTTTGTGGTTCATTATGATTACTAAATAGTATTTGTTGCAGTAAGTTTGGAGGAGAAGCTAGGAGCAGATTTTGTTGCAAGGTTTGTAGAAGATGAAGGCTTGTATGTAGCTGATAAACCTGAAGTGCCTTCTAAGTTTTACAATAAGCTACAGCATAGACTGCTTTCAGCCGGAGGGAAGTAAGTTTTTTTTTTTATTTAAAAATAATAATACATGACAGTATGGTTTACACATATCTTACAAGAAATCTCACTATAGATACTTAGTTGTCCATATTTGTGTATGTTATTTTACTGTCACTTGCATCCATATTGGTAAATAAACTCTATAAATTTTTCAAATTAATGTCTGTTGAATTTGAAAATTTAGAGGAACTTCCTTAATCTAGCACAAAATGTTAAGAAATTAATTATTTTAAAGTAAATTATCGCACAAGTGTCTAATATATTATTTTTTAAATTCAAATCCTGGGAGCATTGTTTGTTATCAGGCGTTTGTTTGTACAAGAAAAGTAAAGATTTGAAGTGATTGGGTACGTTCTTGGTTTGCAGAAAGTGGTTTGGAGACGATGGAGAGATGATGGCCCTGACAGATCCACTGTTGACCGTAGTCTATAGGCTGGATTATTGTGACCAGCCAGAAGAGTCACAAGTAGTTTATAAACACGTAAGTTGAAATAGTAAAAATGAGTGATTAGTTATTAATGTTAATTACTTAGGTAAAATGCTATCACTAGAAGCAACAGAATTAGAATTTTGAAATGTGTACCAATCCTGACCTTTAGACCATGTTTTGAGTGTTTATTTACAACCTGGTAGGTTGTAAATGTAAACTAAGGTGCTCTACCCCTAAGCAACCCTTGGCCACCAAACCAAGGGTTTATTTAAGAAATCTTAAATAAACAATTTCTACAAACTTCAAATAATTAATATCCATCTGCAATCATTTTAATTACTTCCAGCGTGTTTAGACTTAACTCATAAACTCATTTTGAACTTCTACTACGAGGCGTGTCCAGAAAATTAGTACCATTTTGTTATACATCTAAAACAGCACTGCTATGGCTAAATTTCCTTATTTGTTTCTTCTTCATCGATGCCATTATGAATAATTTGTGTAGTGCTTCAAGTTTTCTTTGTGCATTCAGAATGTTTATGATAATTCATGAACTCGTTGACTTTGAAATTTATTCTGTCTTTCAGTTTTTCAACACAAGTAACATTATGCCAGCCGAAATTCATCACCAAATTCAAAACATTTACAGAGAAAATGAATTTTTTTTTGTGTTTAACATCCGACGATTGTGCACGCTTGGGCTAATGCAGACGATGGGATGATTTATAGTGTATGAAATTGCCAAGCCCTGGCCGGGAATCTAACCCGGGTCCTCGGGGTGAAAGCCCTGTATGCTATCAACTAGGCAACTGATGCAATGATTGTTGGAATGGTGAGAAACTGAGTTACAAAGTTTAATGAAAGAGAAACCAGTATCCATTATGAGGCACAGAGTGGGCAGGCTTCTGTTGTCAATGATGATTTGGTAAGGAAAGTTGATGAGAAAATGCATGAGAACAGATGGTTCACAATGACAATTCTTTCTGAATTTTGACTGCTTAGATTATCAAAGCTGTATTCCCACAGGTTTCCAAAAATAAGCATTTACTTTGGCTCACTGGGGTCCACAAATCCCAGTGACTTGACAGTACGTTGACATTTCTTGATCGGTATAGTAATGAGGAAGTGGACTTAAAACCAAATCGTAACTGGTGACACAACTTGGGTTCATCATGTCATCCCGGATTTGAAACAGCAGTCAGTGGTGTGGAGACACACAATCTCTGAAAAAACAAAAATTCAAAATAACTATGTCAGCCCAGAAAATCATGTGTATCGTGTTCTTATCAAATTCCTTCCCAGGTGTCAAACGATTGACATTGAGAGATCTTGAGAAACCTTTGGTGCACATTGCAAAACAAAAGGAGAGAGCTGCTCAGCCAAGGAATTGTGTAGCTTTTTGACAATATTCGAACCCATGCTCCTGGTGACACTTAAGCTCTTATTCAATAGAGTTTAATAACCCCACCATTTCAACAACCACCATCCCCCATGCCCAGACCTGGCACCATCCAACTACTACCTGTTCTTGCATTAAGAACTTTGTGGTAAGTTCTTTGAAACTAACAACGATAGTTTTGGCTGTCATCATTTGGCAAGATAATTCTTTGAGGAAGGTCTGAATAAGTTGGTTGACCACTAAAACAAATATCTAGACAAGTAGACCAGTAAGTTGATGGAAACTATGTAAAAAAGTAGTTTAAAGTAACCTCTTTCATGCAAAATTCTTTTAAACATTTTACAATTTTTCTTTTCAAAGTAATAGTTACTTTCTGGACACCCTATATGTATACAGTTATCATGAAACTTGTTAATTAAAATACAAATACTACATTTACTATTTGTTTGTGTCATCATAGTTAGTATTCCTTGTAGTCAACACACAAATATTGCAATACGGTACTAACAATTTAAATACAATTAATAATGATTTGTTATTACATATGTGTATATATATATATATGTATTATATATGCATATAATGCACCATATATGTTATGTGGCATGAACATTATCGCCACTAGCATAACAAACATTTTTTTTTGAATGTCATAATTTTCTATGATGTTATAGACCACATGTTTTTATAATTTCAGACCAGATATGTTAGCAATCAGTCATTCAGAATTTTGGTTAAACTTGGTCTATTGTCAACCAATAAAATCTAAAAACCTGCTTTAACAAGTTTTGTGCTAGGAAAATTGTATCTAAGCTTTTGATGTATAGTTAAGGTTTATGGTATAGTTAAATTTAAGGTTTTAACTTTTATGAAAATACTTGTTAAAATTCAGTGTTTTGTGCGATTCAGTATAGACTAATGTTTACACCCAGTGTTCACACCATTTCTTGTTACCATTTAAATGCTAGATCAAGAGAATGAACTACAAATCTTAGGTTGCCTACATAAATATAAAAAAATACAATAAAAAATAAGTATCAAGCATATTTTATTATTAAGACATTTATATTAATGCAGTATAGTATAATTTTTATTTCTTGTATAGCACTCAAATTAATGAGAAAAATTGTTAAATGTTGAAATAAGAAGTCCATCTCCCAGTTGTCATACAAGACTCGTCATTTTCACCATAGTATACTTAAGTTGTTTTCTTGTTTTGTTTCATAGAATCGAACATCAATGATATATACCTCATTTAAACATCAACATACATAAAAAGTAGCCCTGCATGATAATCTTATGAATGATTAAGCAATAGCCTATAATTATTATAATAATTTTAGATTATGAATATTATAATATTTATAAATAATCATTTTGTAGAATTAAAACACCATTTGTTATAAATCTTATTTGAAAATTTTGATAAAGATTCAACATGATTCAAATTCCTCTGAATATTATATAACCATCCCTTCTGTTCATAAAGGGTCAACTTGTTTGATACTGCTTTGAGTGTTTAAAGACCTTTTTTGTTAACGTTTTTTTAGCTGTTAACAACTAAAGAATCTTTGTATTGTAGAATCAAAACACATTTAAATAACAAATCAGAAAAATGTCGACCTGTTACAAAACAATGTTTTGTAGAATTAAACACTATGGTTTGTAAACCACATTTGATTTCATAAGTTAATAAAGAGTCTTTTTGATAATTATTATAACACCTGAGTTTTAAAATATACTGTTCTAGAAGTTCATAAGAAGACCACTTTAAAGGACTTTTTTCTCAATGTTGTTAGAAATATATCTTTTTTTTTGTGTGTGTGTGTTGAAAATAACTAAGACAAGTTGTGTTCTAATTCATTATTTGAGGATAACCAAGTAGGTATCCACAAAGTAGGTGTAATCATATTTGATACTCTTCTTTATGTTCATGAAAATACATTTTGTCTTTTTTTTTGTCGTTGACAATAATTAAGACAAATTATGTTCTAATGCATTATTTTTGGATAACCAAGTATGTAAAGTGACATCCTTCTTTATACTCGTCTCAATGTTCATTTTTGTCAACTATTTTTTTTTTGCACTGTTTACAGTCATTGTTATTTCTACCTATTTTTGCCTTATTTAGGTTTTCTTATTTATTAATATTTGAATATTTATTATATATTCAATGTTTCCGGTAAGCATATTTTAAAATACTTAGAATTGTGAAGGAGATACAAGATGTCCAGCTTAATATTTTTTAAAAATGTTTAAATAAAACTTTTTCTATTGATTTTTTTCTTTCATTTTTTTACTAAAAATACATGTACATTTATTTTCAACCTGCATTTTTGCCATTATATATCCTTATTTTGAAATGTTTCTAAGAAACACACATGTGTATTCAACAACACCGTTAAATCATGATGGAGATACAAATTGTGCAATTTTGGTGCTTAAAAAAATTTTTTTTTTTAATAAAACCTTTTTGTAATACTTTTATGATTACTTATAAAATATGTATACATCTGTTTACACTACTAATAGACTGACCTGAGTGTTCTCAAATTTGGTTTGAAAATGCTTTTAGATGTGTTGTAACCTTTTTTTAAAAATGTTGTTATAAGTTAAATTTTAGAAGCTAAGTTATAGCAATTATCTAAAAAAACCTAAACAATAGATTTAAAAAAAATGTAATTTATGGACTCTAATGGCTTTACTGGTAGTTCTTCAAAATTGTTTGCTCAAAATATCTGTCTGCCATTATATTCATGCCACTTAGACTAATGCATATTTTTCTCATCTATATTTTGTGTGAGAATTATGACTGACATTTCATTTGAAAGCTTTTTTTTTAAATATTATGTATTGGAGAAATCACTAAAGACACTTGGATGTGTATTAGGAAAGTTTTTTCAAAATATCTGTCACATGTTAAAATATCTGTCACAGTTTTATGTCAAAGTATGATAGATAAAACCAGTTTAACATTATTCTTACGGTAGACACAAAATGGCGGCTAGATATAAAACAAGCATTTTAAGATCTATGTTTATATAAACTGTTTTCTTATAATAATGCAATAAGTATGCTGGCAAGTTTTTAAACTACGTTTTTTCAACACTCAGTGTAACTAAAGTCTGATTGTAGGCAGTTCTGATGCCGCTATCGCAGAAAGCGATCCCTGATGAGGAAGTGCCTGATGATGCTACATATTTGTTAGAATTGGAAGTAGGAACTGTCGAGTGGCAGCACCATCCATTGTTCAGTCCAGAGCACATGTGTGCCCAGAGGGTAAAGGAAAAGTTTAGAGACTATCATTGTAGAGTACAAGGAGGCGTCGGCAGGAGACTGGCAGGTAAGCTGCAGGCACTCAGAGTGGCTCGGGATAATTTGAAACAAGTCCTGCAAGCTGGAGATAATGCTTTGCATCTGGATAGGCTAGTCAGGTAAGTAAGAGTGAGTCAAACAGTGTTTCTTGTAAAAAATATTATAATTTTAATTTCATCAATTTTTCAAAACAAAATTTCTATAACACAAAATTATTTACTTTCTGAATAATTTGAAACCAGAGAGATCAACTGAAAAAAAATAATAAAATGCAAAAATTTTAATCTAAAAAATGTATACAAATATAGTGTTTTACTGTAAATATTTTTTGCCTTTTTACTGCTGTCAACAGATTTTTTCCCCAAAAACACAGTAAATAAACAGTGCATAAACATTACACAAACATTCCTACATTCGATTATTTTCAAAAAAAAAATCAATTTCAAAAGTTATTTACAAAAAACTAGAAAATTGGTCTAATTTTTCAAAATGTTTTTTTAATCAGATTTTGGTGGAATTCTGATCATATGCAAAGAGTTGAATTCTGACTTTTTTAATTCAAGTCAATGCATCAAAGTAAAAAAAAAAATGCATGTTTCATGAGTAAACTGGAAAAACATAACATGGTCACTGTTTATTTATGGTTTATATCAATTTTTTTGAATTTCCTAATTTGCTACCACTAATTTAAGTTATGAATTTGTATTTCTGACCAAAGTTTCAGCAACATCTCGTGAAACTTAACTAGTTTTATTAACTAGGCCAATTTCTTCATTTTTTTTCTTAATATCTTCCAAACTGGATTATTTTAGGGATATAACAGCCCACATTTTGTTTGGATACTTATGGATACATTTAAGCAAACTTTTTTCAAAATTATTAGAGTTGGTTTTGAGAAAATTTGAGTTTTCATAACATACTACCTATGACAAAATCTTTTCACTATTCCATTAGCTTCATATTAGTTTAAAATATCAAAACTTATGGTGACACTGTGGACAGTCTATGGTTAAACTTTGTAATTATTGCTTTAGATATAAAAATGAAATACAACAAACTCGGGAGCTCCGCCTACAAGAAGGTGAGAAAGACAGGAAATGCATTGTATCTGTACTGAATGCTTGGAAGGAATTGAAGAATTTACGACAAGAACAAACTTATAGCATTACTGGCATCAAACTGAATATCCTACAGTTGGAAGCCGATAGTGATATGTTTGGTTTGGCTTCTGAATGGGACTATGAATTTAAAAAGTAAGATGGTATTTTTGCTTCAAGTTATTGTTTGTAGATCTTCATAAGACCCTATGTTTTTTGGTTTCTTTAACTAGTTAAACAGTACAATGATAATGGTAAACAGTAACATTCTAGTACCTAAATATCAAATTAAAAAATGTTGAAACTTAAAGTTTCAAATACATTTTTACTTTCCAAATTTTGAGGAAAAGAGAAGGGTTAGAAAAATAAATGTCTCACAAAAAGTTCAGTATTGGAATAAATTGGACAGATGTTGATTACCACTGTTTATTTTCAATTTTAATAAGATATTAGAAAGTTTACAAATTATGTTGACATTATATTGATATATGTTTTAGCATATTATTATTTTTATACTTAACCATATTATTATTATTATTATGGTTTATTAAAAAGAAATTATTTGATTATTTAATTGTATTTGAATTAGTACATTTAATAATAGCATTTAATTATATATATATATATATATATATATATATATATATATATATATAAATAGCCCAATTATTTAATTAATTTTTTTAGAAACGTTGGTTTTAAACTTTGTCTTTATCATAAAATAAATCATTACCTTCGCAAAGACTAAAGTTATATATTATCACTAAAATATTGTGTTATAAATATTTGAATATAGTTTTTGTTTCAAAATAGCTTATAAAGGAATGTTAGAAAAAAGAGATATTCTTAATCAAAATACATTCAATTTTGTTTTTGTATTGTGGAACAATATGTGAAACATTTTTCTTCAAAATTTATGACAATTTGAAAAATGTGATTACGAAGTGTTCATTTCAATATCCTCTAGGAAGTTTGTTCTTTATTTCAAAGTCTGTGTAGAAATATACAGGATGAGTTAAAAAATAACTTTATAATTTTGAAAACATAAACATTTACTGAGATAACTTACAGACATGTCATTTTGTAGCAAAACAAGGCCGCCTCGGTGGTCTAGTGGATAGCGTACTAGGCTTTCACCCCGAGGACCCGGGTTCGATTCCCGGCGAGGGCTTGGCATTTTCATACACTATACATCATCCCATCGTCTGCATTAGCCCAAGTGTGCACAACAGTCAGACGTTAAACACAAAAAAAAACAAATTGTAGCAAAACACTTGTAGTTAATATCAAAGTGTCATCTTGGTTTAATGTCACTGCCATTGGTGATGCGGCAAACATCCTACTGGAAATGAATTTCTTGCCACATTCTTAATGAAACCCCAGAGGAAGAAATACATAGGTGTCAAGACAGGGGAGCAAGGTGGCCATGCAATTGACCCTGCTCGGCCAATCTACTGACCTGAGAAGTAAATATCTAGGAAATCCCGAACTTCCTTAAGGAAATGTGGTGGTTCATCACTTTGCTGGTGGTAGAAAGGCACATCTTGTTAATCATCTTATATAACTGATGAAGTCAATAAATTTTCCAAGTCATCAAGAAATACAATACCATTAACACTTTTCTTCATGGAGAAAAAAGAGCTATATTCTTTAAATTTACAAAATATATTAGTTTTGGGCTGTCATGAACATGCTGAAGTGTTTCACATAGGTTTTCACTGTCCCGGATTCTGCTGTTGTGGGTGTTCACCCTTGCCATTGATATGAAATATACATTCATTGCTGAAGATTATTGTAATCAGTAATGTAATCAGGAATGTCTTGTCTTCTTCTATCTGATGCAACATTTCTGCACAGAATTCTTCACAAGCAACCTTATCTAAATCAGTAATCTGTTTTACCACTCTTAAGTCTTTTTGGCTCCATGATTTACTTTGCACTCGCCAAACTTTCTTTTGTGGGATGCCAGATTTGTGAGAAGCACATCTTGTTGATTTTTTTAAGCTACGGACGTTTTCCCTAATCTGTTTGACAACAGCATCAGCAAAGTACAGTTGACCTGGTGATCCTGCACAGTGAACAGAACAACCAGTATCAACAAAAAGTTCTTGTGCCATCTGTAAATTGTAGGCCTGCTTGAAAAATCTTTTCTATGTTCAGTGCAAAATCTATGATGAACAGCTTTTGCAAAGCGTGTTTCATGAAATAATAACATACAGCAAGCATGTTCCACACCAGTTTTAACAATGCACTACACTGGCACTAGCGGTGACTGAATTTGGTACTACTGCACTGCACAAGTGAAAGTATAAGTTTTTTTCTACAAAATAGTATCTCTATCAATTTTGTAAGTTATCTCAGTAAATTTATAAATGCTTTCAAATTTTTAAATTTTTTTTACACACCTTGTATTATTTTGAATGGTAAGGAAATAAATGCATTACTTTGGTATTTTGTTTGCAGTCAGTGTGAGGAAATAATGGAAGAATTAGAGTCTGAGTATCAGAAGCATACAGAGGGAGTTCAGCAAAGTGGTGATAGTGTAAGTATATTTGTAAAGTGAATAATTATACAGATTAAAACCCCTCAACCAAAATAAGAAAAACCTTTACATATAAAATTGTTAAAAAACATATGATGCAAACAAGGGAAATGTAGATGTAAGGAAGACGTACTCTGTAGAACTAGACTGGATTGTTTTGGAACTGAGGTATGCGCAATAAGCTAAAAGGCTTAGGTGCTCGAAGGGTAACACTCGCTTTAACCATTATGAAAACAAATTTTAATGATAAGTTACATGACAGGAGCAATGTGAAGATGCTGCTAAAGAGCAGAAACCCCTGCCAAAGAAAGCGACACAACAAGAAGTGGAAGCAAAAGTGTTGCTAAACATTAAAGAAAGAATAAGACCTGTAGATGAACCTGTTATTGCATTGGAGCTTATTGATGAGCCTCGACTGAATGAAGAGGAAATAACTGATCAGAGGTAAATAGATTTAAAAATATTAATGTCTTTTAAGCAAATTCTTTTGTTCTTATCAAACTTCCAGCTCTGTGATGCAGGGCTAGGAGTGCATGCAAGGTTGTAACACCTGATTGTTATTTAGATTTTGGAGTAGAATATATCTTATTTTTAAAATTTCATAATTTGTGTTGTGGAAAATGTAACAATATTGACCCCCTATGTATGTACATGTAACTATGTATGTAGTATAAATATTTTATTTAACAGAGAACTAAACAAAACAAGTTACAGACTGATCTTGTGCTGATGCAGTAAACTGACTCAATTGTTGTGCAGTGTTCAGTTTAGAAAATTTACAAAACCAATCTAATTTATGTAGTTCAGCTTCAGCTACACACACACACACACACACACACACATATATATATATATATATATATATATATATATATATATATATATATTCTAGATAGATAGTGATTCCTTTGAATTATGCGGATGATAAGCACTGATTAGAAGATATGTTGTTAAGTTATAACCCTCTCTCTTGTGATACATATTTCAAATTTGAAGATATAATAGCTTAGTTTGTTTATTAGACTTATCAGCACTGGTATGTCTGTAATTTGAGCCTATCAGTATCTAAATTGAAAAATATGCCTGATATTTTTTATTATAACACACACAAACACACACACACACACACACACACACACACACACACACACATACACACACACACACACACACACACACACACACACACACACACACACACACACACACACACATATATATATATATATATATATATATATATATATATATATATTAATTTTAAGACGAAAAGCACATTGAGGCTATTATCGCCTTCCTAAATGTAAGTGTGAGCGTAAAGTGTTAAAGTCGTAAGTGTTTGTTAGACTCTACATCTAAGTAGAGTACCTGTAAGTGTTTGAGGACATCTAAATCCTCTCAATAGGTGCATCTAGTCTGCAACCCCTGCGGGGTATTATAACATATAATTCAAAATTGTTGAACAGTAGCCTACTGTTTTTTTTAATTTCAACAAACATTTTTGATTTCTAAAATAATCAGAATAGTTCATTACTGAAATCCATTATGTAATGTAATTCTTGACACTGTTTAAAAGAAATTATTTGTATAGAGAACTCGATCGTCAGACTGCACAGAAACACTGTACCGTATGTGTCAGAGTCTACTATAACCAGCAAGAGGTTTGCCGTTCCCGCTCTCACACACTGACGTCACACTTCACAAGTACCATTAACCAGAGGTTTGCCATCAGGATCCTCCACTGGCCACAGACACTGTCAGTCCAGGTTGTACAGGAGGGTGGGCTGGCATCCAGGAAATTGTATTGCCAAGTGTTTATACCTCTGCCTACTTGGTAAGTACCATGTGAGAATACATTAATTAATGTGTTTGGTGTTGTTCTTGAAATATAATTCCATCCTAAAAATAATTTGACATGACTGAATAAACATGCAAAACATACTCTTTAGGTAAACCAAACAGTTGCAAAAACCATTATAAATTACAATAGTGTTCATTTACCAGACTGCAGATTATCTAGTGACATTTAAAAAATAAAATAATAATAATAATAAATTTTGACACAATAAATCATGAACAATCTAAGTTCTTGCCATTTAGATTGAATTAATATCTAAATTATTAATTTAGATTCTAATTTAGATTATTAGTGTTCGACATTCTATACTCAATGTTTATTGAATGTGAACAGTTATTCCCTACTCTTTCTGCTGCCTGTTGCCTGTTGCGCTGGCTTAAGTCTTCTTCTTTTACTGTACAGTGCAAAAGTGATCCTCAGCAATGAATCAGTTATTTTTTTTTGGACATGTTCAAGTAGACGAACATGCTGTACTCTATAATTTTATAATATATATAATATATATATATATATATATATATATATATATATATATATAATGTACTGTATTTTTATAATTAAAAAATGTTAAACCTACTTAAATGTTCCAGTTATGGTAGGCCTATAACAGTGACATACTGTAGGTGTACAGTGATGTAACATATAAAATTAAAAGTGTTTTGTGATTTTTTACTGCTTTTTAAGTTTTTTTCCAAGTATTAAAAATCGGACCCAATATTAATTACTGTAGTCTAGGTGATCAGCGCTGTACTATATGCATTTCCTCAGAAGCGTTACTTCAGTAACCCCATTCTAAAATAAAATAAATGGATGGCATTGCCCGTTTCATGGGACTACCCTAATTGCCTTCTACTTCTGACTACTCACAGCTGAAAAGGCTTGTTGCAGCATGTTTATCAAAAATTAAAAATAAACAAGACCAAAGTTGGTGAACAAAGAAAAAACTATTGCCCAAAATAACAGCTTTTTGTTTAAAATACTCAACTTTTTTATCACTATAATATTTATTTTTTCATATACCTTGGTTATATGATATTATTAGATTTTTCTTTAAAAGTTTTCGGAAAAAAAATGAATAGCGGTAGGTTGAAAACTCCTTGTTTGGGTATTTAAGTATTACATTTCAGTAAAATTTTATTGTAATCTTTAAAGCAATTTTAACAACATTCAACTTAAGAGTGTTCAAACAAAAAAAAAGGTTTAAAAAACTTTTTTAAGCTTAAAAATGGACCTGAGATATGGGTAAACCAGACCTGCATACCAAATTTTATTTTATTAAAATTGTTCAATTAGGTTAGTCTCCAATCATTGCACTGACACATAGACTTAAACATGTCAGTAAAAATCACTTTTTCGAATCAGGTGACCTTAAAAGGGATAGCTGCATCAAAATCTCAAGATAACAATCTATAATTTTTTCATAAATGTTTTTATATTTATTTTATTTATAGTAAAAGTAAGACAGATAATCACTTGCATTCGACCCAGATTTGGTCAATATGTGGCTTTTGATGTAAATTGTATAAGGAACAAAGACATATTAAGGAAATTTAAAATTTAATGTATCTTCCAGCTCTATGACAATTGAAAACTCGCTCTCAGAAGAGTTGCAGTTTAGCAGTATGGAGAAGTGTGGACCGTACAAGCACTGTGGAGTAGGGAGTGGAATCACAGTGGGCAGTGAGGTACTGCACATGAACGGGAGTATTACATACAAAGTGGGTTGGGGAGTATTAGACGGCCAGGTGTTAGCTCCTCCGGAAAAGCACCTCCCTGTTACTAGGCAAAGGTGAAGTTAACTTATTAAATATGTCAATCTTATCTTAGTACAAGAGAACAAACCTGCATGGTATAAACTAGCTGTACTCAATTAAAAATTTGAGCAGTAATAATAAAACGTATCCTTAAAGTTAATACAATCAAGAAACAGCTGTTTGCTGGTGATGAAAATGTCAGCTGGTAGATTAGTGTTTGTGTGATAGTTTTTGTTTGACTCTTGTGCTTTTAAAAGCAATAATCAAGGTAAATAAAGTGTAGGTTTTAATGTCAAAATTGTTTGTTAGGCCTGTAGTTAGAGTTGTATTGTAGCACAGTGAACACAACAACAGGCAGCTGTCACAAGAAAACAAAAATAATTAATTTTCTCTCAATGTAATTTTTTTTACTTTTACTTCACACTGAATCAATTTCTGGGAGAATTAACACAAAGAAATGTAAATGTACATTGTCATATTAATTTAATTTTAAATAATACAAATCCGCTGGCAAGGTTTTGGCAATGGTCTTTTGGGATTCCAAGAGAGTGTAGTTGATTGATTATCTGCCCATGGAACCACGATCATAGCTGTTCAATATTATGAAATGTTGAAAAACCTCAGAGGACAATTCAAAACATAAGGCAGGGAAGTTGAGCACACAACAAACAAATTATTTTGTTTAATGATAACACTCATCCACATGCTGCTTGTAACACTCAAGCTCTGCTTGAGCAGTTTTGATGGGATGTTTTCGGTCATCATAAGAAGTACATAGATACATTAGAAGTACAGATGGAAAGTAATGGAAAACCGAATACGTAAACAGTAGGCAGGGTGTTAAGCACAAAATATGCGTATTGAAAAGAGAATTGTATTGAGGTGAATATGCGAGAGAATCGGTCCGAGTCAGCAACAAATATATAAACATGGGATTTAAAAATTGGCCCTGTAATTAAAGAAAATTAAATTAGAAGTAAAGTTAAGAATTAAATTAAATTTATAGGTATATAAAAAAGGAAACAGAGAAAATTATTTTTAGATAAGGAAAATTTCTGTTTGTGAATGTTTTTGGCGATATTAAAATATACTAAAAGTTGTCCTAGTAAAGTTGTCTCTACTACTAGTAAGTAGTTGTCTGTCATAAAGACAGAATTTATAAATAGATAACTTGTGTGCTGTATTGTGTTTTATGAGAACTGTGTATTGTGTATGGAAATACAAGGACATATATTGAAAAATGTAAGTTAAGGCATTTTCTTAAGATTAAGTTTATCAATTACCTTTATTCTACAACTTTTTGACTTATAAACTAGCTAAATTTTACAAACTGTGGAGTTAAAGCTTAAGTGAGTTTGCCCGGATTGTTAAGTTAGAATATGTAAGGAACTAAAATATACAAGGAAGAAGAAGCTGTAGAAAAATGGCTAGCCAGTTTGGCAGATAAGTGGTATTCAAGGTGCTGTATTAAAAAAACTGTTTTCACGATAATAAAAATTTATTGAGATTAATCGTGATTATATAGAAAAATAATGATTAAATGTACTTTTCAAAATATACCCTTTAATAAATATTTGAAAGTTTTTTATTAAAAAAAAGTGTAACTTACTTTTGAGTCATCTCTCATAGTTTGCAACCGGCAAATGCAGCTATTTCAGTTAATTATAAAAACAATTGTTTGTAATATATTCATTAGGTATTGTGGTTTTGCAGTTAGTTTTGTAATTGGACATACATAGGCATCATTATTCTTCAGCAAACTAACATGTTCTCTTTTTCTATTAAAGTTCATTAGTTGGTAATCCTAATATAAGCTCTAGCTTAAAGTACCAAAGATAAATAAATCACTAGTTTCATATATAAATTTGCATCGATCTGTTATTTTCTAAAATTTCAGAAAAAGAGTACAGTTCCTATCCGATGTGAACAAGCTACGTGATTGGGCAGAAAGAGCACAACTCGACCCTAATGACCCAAGCAATGCTGCTGTGTTTGATTATCTCAAGGTCAGTGTAGAAATGCATAGGGCAGTGTAAAAGTCAACTGTCTCAGAGGTAAATTTATAACTGTATGTGCCAACACTGTACAGTATAACTTTTTTTGTAAGGTTGGTAGAATCAAAATATATGAAATCAATTGCATAGAATTATTTTTCAATAAGTTTGTTTTTACTAACTGTTATTATATTGTATAATGTGCATAATTATCATGTACAGTGCAAACAGAAAACCCTAAAATGTGGTATCTGTAGTGGTGATTCAAAGCTAAATATTAAGTCTTCTTAATATTAGCTTCTAAACTTTAGAATTCTTTACAATAATACTTAGTATGTAAAACACCATAATATTGATTTGAATTTGTATGGTATCAATAATGATTAAAGTATTTAATATCATTTGTTACCTTGTTTGGTCCATCATGTGACTTTTTAGTTGAGATTTAACATGTTTCGGAGCCATAAGTCTATCATCAGGAATTGCTAATTACTCTGAAAAGATCGTCAGACATTAAAACAAAGTACGTATGTTACACTGCACAATAGTTTTCACATATTACACATACACTGATGTACCTCAGTGTATATGGGCACATAAGGGATTGTCCTTGTAAAAATAGACAAACAGCTTTGGAGATTTGTTGTATTACATATATCAAGTTGAAAATGTGAAATTTTAAAATTTTTCCTCTTAATGTTGATAACAGAATGCTGATAACAGCTCCAAACAGAACCCTTTACAAGCAGAATTTGAGTTATGTACTGAAGAAGAACTTGACACAGATCCTCGACTGAAGCTGTTGACACTGCGGGACAAAGATGTGCCAGAGTTCAGAAACCTTCGTGCAATACCTCTACGTTGCAGAGAGATACCTGATGATATATTCAAAGTAAGTGGAATGCCTTTTATGTTTTGGATTAAATTTTATTTGGTTTGTTTGAGATGTTTTTGTATTGGAAAAAAGCCGGTGGAGGCAGCTGAAGTGAGCAGCTGATGGGCTTAGCGACCCCAACATACCTCTAGCTCATTCTACTCTCACTCATTTACTCCACATACACACAACACACATATACACACTCACTCACACACACTCTCTCTCTCTCTCTCACACACACATATATACACCCGCAGGGGGGTGCAGACTAGCTGCACCTATTGAGAGGACTAGACAAACCTCGCGGCACCTGTGTCTAACACACACTTACACTTACAGCACTACACTTACGATTTAAACACTTTACATTCACACGTACACTTAAAGATTTGCTGTTCTTGTTCTGTTATGTCTGGGAGTGGCGATACTGCTTGGTTTCGTTTGGTGGGGCCAAGTATGTGGAGCCTGATGTGTGCCTACTTCCGGCCGAGGACCTCTGATGGGATATGTTCTGGGACCGAGCAGCCTATAAGCGCCTGGCAAGCACATGAATGTTGAGTTATGGGTATCGGAGCCCATAGCTGAGTCTATCGAAACAAGTGGTTGCATTCTGTGAGTTCATGGAGAGCGGCTGCCAGTGGTACTTGGGTTTGGGGAACCGTAACTTTGTACCGGAACCCATTCCTAAAGATTCTGGAGTGCTGACAGACATGTATTTCGGCTCCAGGATATTGGAGGTCCCCCCCCCCAATTTATTGGGGATTCTCGCTTTAGTTCGAGTATCCTGGGCTACTGATGACGTCTGGGTGCACCCTGTGCCACTTGCTCGAAACATCTTTGCTCATGAATCGCTCGGAAAACAAAGTATGGAAACTACAAACAAAATCGCTGAAGGTCTGTTAAAGAGGCCCCGTTCGACTTTGTCAAACAGGTCTGTTGGTTCAGTGGAGAAGGATGAAAATGTGGGAGGCAAGGAGATGAGTACTGAAGCACTTCAGTTACCATCTCCTAGATATTTAATTTTTAAAAACTCTGTAGAAGGGGCGGACTTACCTAAAGTATCGCCCTTTTTGATTAATAAGACAATTGTGGGAAGAGCAGGTCCTGTTGCTTCTATTAAGAAACTGCAGAACGGGACCTTGCTAGTGCAGACGAACAGCGACAAGCAGAGCTCATCACTCCTAAAGAAGACAACTTTTTTTGAAACGGTCAAGGTATCTGTGGAATCCCACAGAACCTTAAATTCTGCTAAGGGAGTGGTGACTTGCAGAGATCTCCTCCATGTTGACCTAGAGGAGATTAAATCAGAGTTGGCAAAGCAATCAGTTGTAGAAATGTGCCGTATTACTCGTAACGATAAGAGGCAAAAATCCCTACGGCCTCATTGATTTTGACTTTTGGTAAACCAACTGTCCCAGACCACAACTATGCCGGATACCAGCGCCTTTCCGTATGGTGTTTTAAATGCCAGGGTTTTGGACACGTTAGCTGGGACATGCCGGAAGGATCAGGTATGCGGTAATTGTAGTGGTAATGGTCATGATAGTGAGCAATGTAAAGACGATCCGAAGTGTTCCAATTGTGGTGTAGACCATCCCGCTCGTTCCTTCGACTGCCCTAATTTTAAGGATGAGAAAGCCATTCTTACTATCATGGATAAGAATAAGATATCTTTTTCGGAAGCAAGGAAGGTTTTCAAAAGCTCAAAGTCAATAATTGAAGGCAAATAGTTTGCTGCTGCCACCTCGAGTAATAAAACATCCTGTGCTAATTGCGAAGAGCTAACTAAAATGGTAAAAGCATTATCGGAACAGGTAGCTCAATTGCTAACTCTGATTTCTGCGGGTTCCATTCCTGATTCAATGTCTAAATCATCTGAAATGTCTTCCTCTGAAGTGTCTTCAAAAGGAAAGGATGCTCACCTTTCGAAAGTCGCTACTAAAACCCTTGTGACAAAGAATCCGAGGCCTGTAATTCAGGAAGCAAATCCATCTTCTTCCAATCTAGGCGTAAGAACTAAGTCGCAAGTGTTAAAGTCTTCATCTAAAAACGTTCCTTCTGGACTAGTCCATTTTTTAAAAAAATCTAACACATACCCACCAGTGGTTGCGTCAAAAAAAGAAAAAATACAAACATAGGAGGAAAAAAAATCAAAGGAAGGAGTTGCTTCCAAGGTGTCTCCTTCCAAAACTACTATTTCTACAGAGTCTGCCATCAATCACAGTAGTGATTCGATGTCCATTGATTCTGATAAATCAATTACTCTGAATCCGAAATGAATCCAGTTGTATATTAAACCTAAGCATTCAATGTCTGCATGTTCAAAAAATAAAGTGATACAATGGAATGTTAATGGGGTAAGAAGCCATATTGAAGATCTTAAGGTTCTTGTACGAGATATATCGCCTTTAATAATGTGCCTTCAGGAGACTCACTTGCGTGAATCTCACATTTTCAGTTTCAGGGGTTTTTCTGTTTTCAGAGCAGATTTCATCGTTGAGGAAAGAGCCAGAAGTGGAGTAGCCATTCTGGTTCACAACTCAGTCGAGTCAGTTCTTGTGAATATAGTAACTCATTTAGAAGCTGTTGCCGTTCAAACTTTACCTTACCATTCAAACTTACAATCTGCAGCCTATATTTGCCGCCTAATTACAATTTCCAAAACCATGAAGTACGTGACTTAATATGCCAGTTTCCACCGCCGATATTATTATTAGGTGATTTTAACGCTCATCATACTGCATGGGGTTCATCAGCCTGTAACTCTAGAGGAATATGCATTGAAAGTATAAGGTCCGAATTGAATTCATGTCTTCTTAATAACGGTTCCCATACGCACTTAGCAGCATCTACTGGCAATTGGACCATTGTTGATTTGTCATTCTGCAGTCCAATTCTGATAACGAAGTTTGAATGGTCGGTATTACCTGATCTTTACGGCAGTGATCATACTCCCATTAATATTTCATTTCGTAATTTCCCTCGTCTGGATGAGCGCTTGCCGCGTTGGATTCTGAAAAAAGCAAATTGGGAGGAATTTATGAAGAAATTTGTATCACCAGACATTGAATATAATGACTGTATAAACACAATAGTGTCAAAGTTTACTCAACACATTTTACAAGCAGCAGATAAAACTATTCCAAAAACTTCAGTACGCTCTTCACGTCCACCTGTCCCTTGGTGGAACGAGGAGTGTAGGAAGGCTTTTACGTCTACGTAGAAAAGCTCTGAGGAGATTCAACAGAAACCCTACAAGTGAAAACCTTGAGCAATATAAAGTTATTCGTGCAAAAGCTCGTAGAATATTCAGGCAAAGCAGAAAGGATTCTTGGACCCAATACATCGGAACAATATGTAGAACAACACCTACATCTGTTGTGTGGAAGAAATTACGTTCCATTTCTGGTCCGCCTCCATCTGTAGGATTGATGGGACTTCAACAGGCGAATGGATCATTGGTTTCTGACAGTTCCGATATTATAAACCTTTTAGGGTTATCCTTTGCAAGTTTTTCCTCTTCTGCAGCCTATAACACTGCCTTTTGTAAATACAAAAGTGCATTAGAAAAATTGCCTTTCACTGTCGGTACTTCTGATGATGATCCTCTGAACAGTCTGTTTACTCTACATGAGCTAGAATCTGCACTGCTATCCACCAAGGATTCAGCTCACGGTCCTGACAACCTTGTTTACTCCATGATTAAAAATCTTCCACCGTCAGGTAAGCTATTTCTTCTCGAAATATACAATCGTATGTACGAGGAGCATATATTCCCTGGTGATTGGTTGGAAGCAACAGTAATTACCGTTCTTAAACCAGCCAAAGAGAAAACTGATCCAAGTAGCTATCGTCCTATTTCTCTCACCAGCGTGCTATGCAAGCTGGTAGAAAAAATGATAAATCGTCGCCTTGTTTGGTATTTAGAAACTAATAAATTACTATCCAAAGAACAGTGCGGTTTCAGACAAGGACCAACAAAACCAAAGATCGCTTCGATGAATCAGTTGGTTTTGTTAGAATCTGCAATTCAAAATGCCATCCTCTTGCGTCAGTCACTTGTTGCAGTATTCTTTGACCTAGAGAAGGCATACGACATGGCATGGAGAAGAGGAATACTAAACATTTTAAAATCATGGGGTATACAAGGCAGAATTCTTGCTTTTATTACAAATTTCCTGTCTAATATATACTTTCGGATATGTCTTGGAGCTACAGTTTCAGATCAATTCCACTTAGAGAATGGTGTTCCACAGGGGAGTGTACTTAGTGTTACCTTGTTTGCTATCGCAATCAATGGAATTACCGCTAATGTGCAGTCCCCTGTTCAATGTTCGCTCTTTGTGGATGATTTTGCTATTTATTTAAGCACCAGAAACATGGAAACAGCTGAAAGAACTCTTCAGCTGGTAATAAATAGGTTGCAGACATGGACGAGATCTACTGGCTTTAAATTCTCTGCTGCTAAAACTCAGTGCATTGCCTTCAGTCGCCGTCGACAGATCCATGCTCCTACATTATTTCTAGATAGTACACAGCTCTGGACCTCTCCATCTGTTCGATTCTTGGGTCTAATATTCGACAAAAGGCTATCCCGGAATTCTCACTTGCGTGATTTAAAGTTACAATGCACCAAAATCCTCGATATGTTGAGGGTTCTTAGTAGTTCTCGATAAGACCAGTATGCTGATGTTTTACCGTGCTGTAATTCGTTCACGAATTGATTATGGCAATATTGTATATTCATCTGCTCGACCATCCACTTTAAAGAAACTAGATCCCGTCCATCACTCTGCAATCCGTCTTGTTTCTGGTGCTTTCCGCTCAAGTCCCGTCGTGAGTATTCTCGCCAATGCTGGCGAACCATCACTCTCTCGTCGGAAACAACAGTTACAACTGAGTTACGTATGTAATTTATTATGTAAACCGTGGCACCCTGCTTATAATACAATTTTCCACAATCAGTTGCTTCAACAATATGAATCCTGACCGCATGCTACTGCGCCTGTTGGCATTAGAACATCCCGGTTTTTTGAAGACTTACGTATTGAACTACCCCCAATGTTTGAAAGGTCCTTTTGTCTTGTCCCTCCATGGAAAATCAATATGCCGACCTTTGATTTCTCCTTGTGTGCATACCTGAAAGACAACACTCCTAACATTGTGTATCAACGTGAGTTTTCTCAACTGACTAGTTCATATCCATCTGCTAAATTTATTTTCACATATGGTTCTAAGATGAATAATAATGTTGGGTGTGCATTTTACTCACTGGACGAAATGTATAAGTATGGATTACTCTCAACTTTTAGTGTCTTTACAACCAAACTCTTTGCCATCTTAAAGGCTTTAAACACTATTGAATTCGATAGCTTGCATTACGTAGTTTGTTCCGATTCAAAAAGTGCACTCCAGGCAATCCGGGATATGTATTCGGTAAATCCTCTGGTTCAAGATATTCTGTGCTCTGTCCATAGACTTGAACTACGAGGTGCAAGAGTATCATTTATCTGGATTCCTGGTTACTGTGGAATATTTGGAAACACTGTAGTGGATAATGCGGCAAAGGAAGCTACTTTTCTGCCACCATGCACTTAACGTGTAATCTTGTCTGACTTTCTTTGTCACGTAAAACATTTATTTCTTCTACAGTGGGAAAATGAATGGGCAGCTACAAGCAGTAACAAATTGAGGGTAATTAAAAATACTGTTCGTCCTTGGGGGTCGTCAATACATGCAAGTCGTAGAGAAGAAGTTGTGGTTACCCGCCTTCGCATTGGCCACTCCATGTTAACACATGGATTTCTGATGGAACATGGGGACCCTCCTCGGTGCGGGTTTTGTAGAGAAACCATCACAGTAAGACATATATTGCTAGACTGTGATGGTTTCCTAAATATACGGCGTGTATGTGGTCTGGGGAATAGTATGCAGAGGACGTTGGGAGATAGTGTCTCGGCCATTGACCGGACACTGAAATTCTTTCATCGTTTGAATTTGTTAAATAAATTTAACTTAAAATAATATTGCAGGGCCTCTTTACAGCCCTGCAACAAGTTGTATATTTGTGGCTATTTATTTATTTGAATTTGTTATTGTTTGCTTTGTTTTCCTTGTTGTTTAGTTATATTTATTTATTTATTTGTTGTTATATTTTATTGTTAACTAGTTTTAGGAATAGTATTTATAGCTGTTATTGTATATTGTTTTAAATTACTGTTATTTTTTATTTTGTGATATTCCTAAATTTTATTTTATTAATATCGTGCCTCGGCAATATTATTAATATTGCCGAAATTTAACGGTTTTTCGCCGGAAAAAAATGTATTGTAAAAATTTTTTGTTCTCAACAATCTAATTATGATCAACTAATTTAGTGGATAAACTGCTTCCAAATTTATAGGAAAGTATTGTCTTGCAAACTCGAACTTGTTTGTATGTAATCATCAGAAGTAAAAAAATTCACTTCAAAATAAAATTCTTAAAATTATACAAAGAAATAATTTTCAATCCCTGAAACACTCACTAAGTATTGAATAGCTTTCTTCCTTTGAGGCTCTAAAATTTTATTATAATGACTTAAAACTTAAGTTCATTAACTCAACAAGTAAAACCAGATGTAAGAGTATTCAACTGCCAATAAAATCTAAGACAATAAGTAATAAAAATAGTATTGTTAAGGACATTGGTTTGTTTAATGATCTTCCAAACTAATTAAAAACCTTGAATAACAATTTAGTGATTAAATCAAAACTGAAAAAATGGATTTTTGAAAATTCATAGATTATATCTTTGTTATGGTTGCTTATTATTGCTATATTAAGTGTTACTAGAATTTTATCTATTTGTCCTACAATTTTATATGATTGTATTATGAATTCTGCTTTTGCTATAGGATGATGCATACTTTTTTTTGTACAATATGTTCTTAATTCTGTATTATTTTTTTATAATTTGATTTTTTTTGTACCAGCCTTACAAACAGGTATTTTATACCTCTGTGGGTTACTTACCTTTGTAAATTTTATTTATACATGTATAATGTAATGTACTGGTTTAAATGAATATATATATATATATATATATATATATATATATATATTATTCATATTATATTTCTGAAAGTTTGTGTGTTTGTTTGTTATTCAATCACGCTTTAACCACTGGACCAATTCAGATGAAATTTGGTACGAATATGGTTTAAGTATCTGAGATACACATAGACCTATTCCCATTTTAAAAAACGTCATTATACTACTTATCTGGACCAAAATAATTATTAGTATTTAGTTTTGTAACATCTGTTAACTGTAGTTAGGTTTAATTACTGTTTACTGAACATGAGATTTAGGCACCTGAGATGGACATAGATCTAATCCCATTTTACAAATCTTAATCTATGTTTTATTTATTGCAAAATTATTGTTTTTAATGTTACATTTTCATCTAATAATCACAATCTGGTATTTTTCATTTAAGACTTTTCAATGTTTTTGAAGCAGAGTGCAGAATATATATATATTATATACAATTTTATTAGGATACTTTAATTGTAAGGTAGTATATATATTTGTGTAATTACATTATATGAAAAAATGGTAAATATGCAGTGCAGCATCTATTGGAGTTTTCGATATTTTTGTTACTAAAATGCTTTCTTATGTGCCCAAAAGCAAGAATCCAAAATATGAAAGCAGGAGAAGTAAGACAAAAATCGAAAATAAAAGTGACCAACATAACTTCAAAATTGCTACCGGCGAAAATCGGTACCGTGTTGTACTGATTGTAGCCGTATTTTTATTGTTTTACTGTTCTACAGATCAGTAAAACAATAAAAATACATCTAACATGGGTTTGGGTGATAGGAAACCCATTTTTTTAAAGAATACTATACATCTTAACTGACACGGTAGTTACGAATAACAAGGTGATGCGTGAAAATATCTTTATATTTTTTTAAAGAATATTAGGCTACATATCCCAACTGTCACGGTTGTTAGGCCAAACACGGTGATGCGTAAAAAAACATTTATATTTTTTTAAAGAATACTACATATCCTGACATGGTTGTTAGGCCTAACACGGTGATGTGTGAAAAAACCTTTAAATTTTTTAAAAGAATACTACGTATATTAACTGACACGGTTGTTAGGCCTAACACGGTGATGTGTGAAAAAACCTTTAAATTTTTTAAAAGAATACTACGTATATTAACTGACACGGTTGTTAGGCCTAACACAGTGATGCGTAAAAAAAACTTTTATATTTTTATAAAGAATACTACATATCCTAACTGATATCATTGTGATGTGTGAAAAAAACCTTTATTTTTTTAAAGAGTTTCCAAACCTTAACTGACACGGTTTTCAGGCCTAACATAGTGATGCGTGATAAATCTTTATATTTTTTTAAAGAATACTCCTTAAGCTAACTAACATAGTTGTTAGGCTTAAAAAGGTGATGCATTAAAAGAACCTTTATTTATTTTTTTAAAGAGTACTTATAACCTAACTGACACGGTTGTTGGGCCTAATACGGTGATGCATGAAAAAAACCTTTATATTTTTTTTAAAGAGTACTCCATAACTTAACTAACACGGTGATGCATGAAAAAACCTTTATATTTTTTTAAAGAGTGCTACATATCCTGACACGGTTGTTGGGCCTATCACGGTGATGAATGAAAAAACCTTTATATTTTTTTAAAGAATACCACATATCCTAACTGACACGGTTGTTAGGCCTAACACTGTGATGCGCAAAAAACCTTTATATTTTTTTAAAGAATACCACATATAATAACTGACAAGGTTGTTAATCCTAACACTGTGATGCGTAAAAAAACATTTATATTTTTTTAAAAATACTACATATCCTAACTGGTACGGTTGTTAGGCCTAACACGGTGATGTGTGAAAAAACCTTTAAATTTTTTTAAAGAATACTATATATCTTAACTGACATGGTTGTTGGGCCTATCATGGTGATGTGTGAAAAAAACCTTTATTTTTTTAAAGAGTACTCCAACCCTTAACTGACACGGTTGTTAGGCCTGACACAGTGGTGCGTAAAAAAACCTTTATATTTTCTTAAAGAATACCACATATAATAACTGATACGGTTGTTAGGCCTAACACTGTGATGCGTAAAAAAACCTTTATATTTTTTTAAAGAATACTACATATCCTAACTGACACGGTTGTTAGGCCTAACATAGTGATGCGTGAAAAAGCTTTATATTTTTTTACAGAATACTCCATCAGCTAACTAATATAGTTGTTAGGCCTAACACGGTGATGCATTAAAAAAACCTTTATTAATTTTTTTAAAAAGAGTACTCCAACCTAACAGACACGGTTGTTGGGTTAAACGGTGATGCAGGAAAAAACCTTATTTTTTTTAAAGAGTACTCCAAAACTTAACTAACACGGTGATGCATGATCTTTAATTTATATTATGATTGCGGGCTAAGTCGTGATGGGTAACAGCTAATCATAATATATTTCTGAAAATTCGTTTTTGTTTATTTAATTGTTATTCAATCACACTTTAACTACTGGACCAAATGAGATTACATTTGGTGTGAACACGTTTTAGGTATCTGAGATAAACACAATACTATTCCAGTTTAATTGTATAATAATGACTTTTTAATAATACTGTATTTTATTAAAATATTACATGACCCTGTTTTAGCGTATCGAGTAGGAAAAATTTATATGTCTTTGCCGAAAACCATAAATTGTATAATATTGTATATAGCAATGTATTAAAATGAAATGACCTATTCTGATTTTGAAAATTGACTTTAAATTTTATTGCTTACATTATAATTGCAGGCAAAGCCGCAACGGGTAACAGCTAGTATATATATATATATATATATATATATATATATATATATATATATATGTGTGTGTGTGTGTGTGTGTGTGTGTTTTGTTTTTGTTTTGTTATTTTAAGGCGAAAATCACATTGAGGCTTTTATTGCCTCCCTAAATGTAAGTGTGAGTGTAGTGTTAAAGTCATAAATGTAGTGTTGTAAGTGTAGGCCTAAGTGTTTGTTACACTCGGGTACCGTGAGGGACATCTAAATCTCTCAATAGGTGTAACTAGTCTGCCCTCCTTGTGTGGTACATACAGATGACCTGGCCATACTCACAGATAATGAAACAACAGCGATTAAACAGATAGAAGTCCTAAAGGAATGTGCAGAGAGGGTTGGTCTACAGATCTCGTTTTTTAAACGAAATCTTCTTTTTTTAAAGAAGAATTAAAAAAACCGAATTCTTCTGTACAAAATTAAATATTCAAGAACTAAACACAAAATATGGTAAGATAAACAGAGTCAAGCACTTCAAATATCTGGGAGAAATTCTTGAACCCACAGGTGGCGAGAAGGCTGCACAAAAGGTTTGGCTACTGAGAATGAAGAGGGCTCTTGGTATAACGTGTGATATCTACAATAAGAGATATATGTCGACGCACACAAAAATCAGACACTACAACACAGTCATAAAACCGGAGGTATTATATGCAAGCGAGATGCTAGCACTCCACACAAAAGCTACCATGAAGGGTATTTTGAAGGAAGAACGCAAAATCTTGAGGAAGATCCTTGGCCCGAGATTAACAGAAGACGGATACATGTTGCACTCCTGGAAGACCACAGAGAAGATATCAAACCTGGCAGCAGATAGCAGAAGAAGGAGGGTTTGGTTCTATGGACACATCAGTAGACTCCCAACAACGAGACTTGCCAAAAGAATCCTTAAGTATACACAAGGAGTCAAATCAACAACGTCATGGATCGCACAAGTCAGAATAGACCTACATGACGCAGAAATAGACCCAACAGACGTTGAAGACAGGCGCGTATACAGGAGAAAGATGCTCGGTTAGAAGGTCCCAGAGAATGAAATCCCAAAGAGAGCAGGGGTCAAATGGACGGAGGAGCGGAAGAGGATCTATGGGGACAGGATGAGGGTGGTGTGGAGGATTAGAAGGAACAAGACATGAGTCGGAGTGATTTGCGTGATCCAACAGGGTCTATACGTAAATAATAATAATATATATACATATACTCTTGAATGTTTAGAGTATAATGTCTCTACCATTTTCCTTTATTATCTTTGCCAGAGCTGTTTGTTTTTTGTTATAAAGTATATATAACTTTGGCAACAGATGTTCGTTACTATGCTGGACTGCTGAAATATATCATGTATTGTACCATTACTACCATGTATTGTATCATTTATTGTACCAATTATTGTACTTAAATTTTAAGTTTAATGTTTTTAATAGAATTTTTAGTTATTGCTTTATTATAATTTTTTTAAAAGTAGTGTACATTTTTTTAACCGAAACTACATTTTGATCAGTGTGTGTAATGTTTTATTTGTAACTGTAAATAAAATTTCAATTTTCACAAAGTACTTTTTTTATGGAACCTCAACTTATTGTACCAAAAAAAAGTGGTACAATTTTTTTTTCTTTTTTTTTTTTGTGTTTAACGTCCGACTATTGTCCACACTTGGGCTAATGCAGACGATGGGATGATTTATAGCATATGAAAATGCCAAGCCCTCGCCGGGAATCGAACCTGGGTCCTCGGGGTGAAAGCCTAGTACGCTATCCACTAGGCCACTAAGGAGGCTGTAAAGTGGTACAAAAATGACTAGATTATTATTTACTTGTATTATTATAAAATGACATAGATAATGACAAGTATTATCAAATAATTTAGGATAATTTTAGTGTTTTAAAAAATAAAGCAATTTTTTATCACTGTTGGTAAAACCTTCTGCAGGAAGGCATAGTAATGCATAGAATAACTAATGTGATGACGCAAAAAAAAAAATATTTATTGAGACAGTATATGGTTACTTGTAGTTGGTACTAACATTATTGTAAAAAGCTTTAAAGTATTGTATTGTGTGCAATTTTCAGGTTTTATAAACTTTATTTAAACTTCTATTTAAATGTTCTGTTAAAAATTAAGTAAAATGGTAAAAATGACCATGCTTTCTATTAAAAGTAGTCATACAATTTTGTATGGTAGGAGTTCCTAATTATCCTTACAATTTTGTACCAGCTGATTTTCGTGTGACTTCTTAAAAATTTGTTTGCAGTATAATCGCTGCCTAAGAACTTCTATTTCTAACATTAAATCATATAGCATAACTAAAGGCAGCGCTAGCTGTTTAACATTACCTTTAAGTGCTTAGAAAATAATGAAAATCAGTAATTAGGTTTAGTGTCTGAGCCAAGACCTGTAGGAAATAAACTAGATACATTTTCTTTTAATACGAGAAGTTAAATGAACAGATAAAAATTTAACGAAATAAATGTTATATATTTATTTTTGTTTTTACTGAAATCAACACCAGAAATTTGCGTAATATATATAAGCAGTTATTGTGTACAATAACATACAGCTTACTGGGATCAAACCTGAATTCTTTTATGTTCAATTGAAAAAGATATTTTAGGTCTTCTTAATGCATGCAATCAGTGCTAGAGGACGTCATCAACATATGCATCTCACACAATCCATCAGCCATCACCAGCAGAGTGACTTGTCCTTAAGAGTTTCTTAAGGTGATATTTCATTGTTATCTTGATTTTCTAGAACATGTTTTTTTCATTTGTGTGTGTGTGTGTGTTTATGTTAGATTTCTGTCAGTGTAGTCAAGAAAGGTATGTTGAATCGTCTCTGGCTCTCTATAACATCTCTTGCAGATTTGAGTTTCTGTAAGCTGGAATTTGTAAATGTATTCTTTGATATTAAGATATCCTGTCCTTGCTTGAGCAACTAAAGTTTCTGTTTCCTGGTACTTTAAGTGTGCTTCATTTGTCTTTTGTTGTATTTTCCCAAGATTTATGAGAAACGAGTGCGCTCGCCGGCCAGAAGTATGCCTGCTATTGGAGAGACAAGTCTGGAGTGGCATCGGGAGTGGAGTAAACATGAATTGAATTTGTTGCGAGACAGCATCATCAGCCATTGTCGGCAAGCACAGCAACAACGTAGCTTGAGGGATATTGTGATAGAGGACCAAGTGCCTGATATAGGGTAAGCGTTCTACCTATATTTAAAGTGTATATATGCAAACTTGCAGAAAAATCATTTTAAAGGTGTCACTATTGAACTTGAGAAAATCTTAGCTGTTTTATATCTTAACTAGCTAAAAATTTTCAGAGCATAAAACTAAATACTAAATTTAAATTCGTCATTAAGGTCATTCAGTTTTATATTCAATTTAAAAATTGTCACTGGTTAATTTATATAATGTTATTAAAGTGTTGTTTTATGCTGTATTAATATTTACTTGTGATGTATAATTGCAGAACACTTGGTTTGACATTCATGAAGTGGCTTCAGCCTAAGCGACCGCTACGACCAACACGCAAAGAACGCAAAAAGGTTCCAGTCAAGAGTCTAGGAGGACAAGAAGTTGAGGTAATGGAACAAATCTATGATTATTTAATTTAAAATTTTGCAACAAAGTTGTGCTACTAAAATTTAATTTCTGACCTTATATTTTACTTTACAGATTTTGACATTAACATTTTTTACCTATACAAAGAAAAGTACATTTTTGTATTTCTAGGCAGAGTTTGAGTTTATAAGGTTTTTAAAGAGATATTATTTTAAAAATATTATTAAATTATCAACTTTCATACAATCTAATAACATAATCACAGGCCACAGCTGTCTTGCTGGTGTGATGGATAAACATTTCCAAAACTGACATAGAAAAAAATATAAAACAAGGTTTTGATGTTATGTGAATGTATTCATATTTATAGAAATAAAAATAAAAAAATGAAACTGAATCCTGACTGCTGTGAAATTCATAAATGCTTTATCTTACTCCATTTTGATAATCGTATTCACAGTTAAAATTGTATAAAATAGTATTTCCAATGAAATTTAAAATAATGATTATGTAGATTATAACGTTGAATAGGATAGTGAAATAAGATTTTCAAAAAATGTACAAGTAAAAAGTTATGATTTCCTTAATATTTCGAAATGGTTGAATAAATTTTGTTGAGTAAGTAATAAGTTTATTATAAAATCAATTTTAATACCAAAACTGAATCAAACTGAACAAAAAATTTTATAGATTTTATTTTAAAACAGATAATAGTGAATGTTGTTCGTGCCTTTGAAGTACCAGTCCGTGTAGACGTCGACCCAATCGAAGGTGAGTTCAACCTTGTTCCTGTACGTCCATTTGTAGAAGTTAGCTTCCAGAATCAGAAGTGCTGTACGACTACCGCAGAAGGAGCAAATCCAACGTGGAACCAGGATCTGCACATACCACTCAAGTAAGTACAGAGTCACAAAAATATTTCTCCAACTTAAAAAGCCTGTAAGACATTACTGTATGATTTTAGAGAGGAGAGTTGTGAAGTATGTTTTCAGAATCAACATTGAAATTGAGTATCTTACACTGTGAAATACGCCTAGTGTTTATTTTATCCATAATTTGTAAATATTGCCTAAAATTCATCTTTTATTTCTACAGTAGCTGATATATTATTTCAACAAATTTCTATCTATGAGGGCTATTTTTTTTCAAGGTCCGATCCGTTGCGAAATAAAAACTCCCGTAAAAATCGGATGAACCTGTGCGCAGATGTGTTGCGCAGCGTCTCTAGTGTGGCTGTCAATCGTGTCGCGTCACTTCCATTTAGTTGTGTTTACGTAGGTAGGACGTAAACATGTCTACAACAATAGCATCTCCGGCCAAGTGTGAAGTTCGTGCGGTAATTCGATTTCTTCAGGCTGAGGGGTGTAATGCAGCCGAAATTCATCGACGAATAAGTACTGTGTATGCTGAAACTTCAATGAGTGACAGCAAATTGCTACAATGGTGCAGAAACTTTAAAGCAGGATGTACAGATGTTCATGATGCAGGCGGTCAGGGAAGGAAGTCAGTGTCAAACAATGATCTCGTTCAGCGAGTGGATGAGGCAATTTGAGAAAATCATCGGTTCACAATTTCTGAATTGAGCGATTCATTTCCTGAAATTTCAAGGTTAGCTCTCTACACCATTGTGAGTGAGAAACTTCAGTACCACAAACTGTGCGCGAGATGGGTTCCCAAGATGCTGTCCGACCATCACAAAACACAGAGAATGGAAGCCTCCCTAACATTTCTCTAGCGTTACCACAATGAAGGAGAAACTTTCTTGAACAAAATTGTCACAGGGGACGAGACATGGGTCCATTACGAAACTGAGGAAACAAAAGAACAATCCAAACAATGGATACATTTTCACTCTCCCAGTAAACCAAAGAAGTTCAAGCGAACCTTCTCCAACAGAAAGTGCATGGCTACTGTGTTCTGGGACTGAAATGGAGTTCTCTCGGTGGAATTCATGGAACGTGGCACAACCATTACAGCAGCCTCATATAGCGTGACTCTTCAACGTCTACGAAGGGCAATTTAGAATAAGCGGAGAGGAATGTTGTCATCAGGCATTGTCCTTCTCCACGACAATGCTCGGCCGCACACTGCAGCTTCAACAAAGACGCTCCTACAGTCTTTTCAATGGGAAGTGTTTGGTCATTCACCATACAGCCCGGACTTCGCTCCATCCGATTTTCACCTGTTTGCTCACATGAAACGCTGGTTAGGAGGACAACATTTTGGCACAGACATTGAGCTGCAGACCAGTGTACAAACATGGCTGAAAACACAGGCGGCTACGTTCTACAACGAGGGTATTGGGAAGTTGGTACCACGCTACGATAAATGTCTAATTCTGAGTGGCGACTATGTAGAAAAATATCGTAATTATGTAAGTACTTGTTACAAATAAATAATTTTTGATTTTTACTGTGGTTTTTATTTTGCGACCGATCGGACCTTGAAAAAAAATAGCCCTCGTATAATATGTTATACAGAAAAGGAAAAGTGATTTTTTAAATTTAAGCTAATGTTATTTTTTTAATGACATTCATGTACAATTTTTCTACAAATTGTTTGTGAGTTGCATTTTTTTTTCATTAAGTAATCAAAAAATATGGCTGTGAAAAAGGAAAATATCTTTCAATGTCACAATGTAAATTTAAACATACTGTGTCTTTTTAACAACTTTCCATTTAAAATTTATATTTGAATGTTATTTAGATCTTTACAGGACACATTGTCTGCTGGTGGGATTTACAATATCCAGGACAGACTCTACTGCCATCTGTATGATGAGGTTATTGTCGATCTCTTGGAAGATGATCGACAACGGGAAACTAACATCCATCAACGCCTACAACGCCATTGGCTGGGTTCTTTGACCATTCCATTCTCTTCATTGGCTATTAATCCTAGGGTATGTTTAAACCAGTGATATATAATCATTTAATCAGTTAAATCAAAAAACCAAAATAAAAAAATGAAGAGTGAGAATCAAACTTTAAAAGTATATAAATGTTAGAGACAGTTTTGCATTTTTATGTAATAATTTTGTATTTTGCAAAACTTAATGAAATAATAATGAGATGAAAAGACATTATCTAATGCACAATTTATTAAGGGCACACAAAAACATTTTGCTGCAAATTAACAGACAATTCTAAAATACTTTACAAAAAAGATACTTAAGAAGAACCTAAGTTAACATTGTTAGGTCTTCTTAAACTTTGCATGTTCAAGAATTAAAACATGCAATTGCATAAACATAATTATATATTCAACAATAACACAGTTTTTAAATAAGTGGGTCAATAATTAATTTTAAAAAAACAAAATATTAATTTTTAATTAAAAATATTTATCTTTGATCAGAGATAGGGATCATTTTTTAATTCGTCCGAGGCCTCAGTATCGGTAAATACGACTCTGACTGGAGTCATTGCAGAGGGTAAAAATCTCCTTGTCAGCATAAAAAAACTGGGGAGAGTAAGCACACTCATCCTAGGAGACTGTTAATTTCTTATTCGGTAAACAAGGGATGGCTATAGTGTTTCCTGTATTCTAAAAGGCTAGCGTCTGTCAGTTTGTCTCAACTAGAATTATCTTTCTTTGTTCAACTTGATGCTTGTAGTGTGCCAATGTACATATCTGATACTATATTGTATTTGAAGTTTAGTAATCAATGGAACAAAATACTGACATAGCTAGACATCGCAGTGATGTACCATATTACTAACTCTAATCTATCGTGTGAAAATTTTATTTTAATTCAAGATGTTTAATTTACATATTCTTAATTTCTTTATTTTGGTGGAGATAATTTTAAACACTGTAAATGAGTTTATATTGTAATGCCAGATTGAAGGAACCTTCCAACTGTACTCACCTTCCATAGTGCTCGGCTATGAGCGAGAGTCGCAACAAAGGCAATATGGTGGAGTGTTGTCTGATATGTCCCATCTGCGAGATAGTACATTTCTGACTTTGTTCATCACTGTCAATCCACCGTTGCATCCTCCGCAACCTTTCAAGGTCAGTGTTACTCTTTACAGCTGATTTATTTCACTATTAGATTTGGTTTTTAAGATACAGCTGACATTACCTTTCAGTTTTATTTCTCAAATATATAAATTTGAAATATGATATCTTTTTAACAATAATTGATGAGACAGCAACCTGGATATTATGTGCAAAGTAAGTAGGTTAGGGATTTTAATTTAGTTGAATAATTAATTGGGGGTGAAGGTTATAAGCAACTAAATCAAGAATGGATGTAATATGGTCACCTAATTTACTGAATTTGTTGATCACAGGAGAAGTTGGTGTGCAGTGAGGAAAGTTATGTAGAACAGCACTTGGAAACTTGGAAAGCTGAGGTCATGGTGCAGGTGCCTCATCGTAACATTAAAACTTTGGTAGTCAACACTTCTGGTCAGTCTGTCTGCATCACCCGGTTCTTTAGGCCGCTTGAACCTCCAGGTAATAAAAACTGTCAAGAGAAGGTACTTTAATTTAATGGATACTGTACAACTTACTAGTTCAATGTTTTAAAGTTTTAAAATGTTTTTTGTATTTGCAGTTATGTTCAAAGTTTTAATTAAAATTGCTTATAGTGCTTTTGTTATTGTGTGTGCAGTGATAGAAGAGGGTGTAGAGACAACAGCAGAAATGGCTGCCAGATTTGTGTCCAGAATACCCATAGTGTCTGGCAGCATGTTGTTCCCAGGACTGTTTGACATTTGGTTATCAGCTGATGTAAGTATATTTATTTATCTAATACTTATAAAGGCTTTGATGGTTGATGTGGTTAGAATACCGCTCAGTCTATTAGTCTTTGAACTGTGAACCTCAAGGTGGCAGTGATCTATTTTATTAACAGCTGTATGACATCATAAACTGTAATCAATCACCACTCAGCAATGAAGGCAAATTATTTTTCATTAATTTGGTGGGTAGAGTGAAATCTTGATAATCTGAACTAATTGGGACCGGAGATTATCTGGATTTACAAACAGAAACATAAATGTGGCTATTAACACAATAATTGTACAGTACTGTGTATAAATGGGGTTTAGAAATAATAACAGGCCTACAGAATGAGAAGTACCACAAAATGACAGAAAATCATTTTATTTATAAAAATTAGAACATTATTTTTATATCACTTTTGGAAATATTGTTTTGCCTAAATATATGATTAACAAAGGGTTAAATTTTGAGAAGCGTGTGTCTGAAATAGACATGTTGTATTTACAAAATGACTTGATTTCAGTATTTGCTTGAAAACACCACTTAGATTTTAAATTATGGCTGATTAAGCAAAACTTTGTTTTACACTATGTATCATTGAAAGAAAGGTAACTTGACTATGCGACTGCCCTTATCATTGCAAAGCAGCGCCAAACAACACCTATTGTATCATCATGGCACTTCCTACATGACACAAGCAGGTACCCAGACCGAAATAATTAAATTACCCAATGGGAAAAGGAAGTTACAAAAAAGATGTTTTTATGTGCAAACACACATGAAAGAAGTTGCTACATTTGTGTGTTGTGAAAGTAAAGTGGGACTGCTGTTGTGAATAACACTGACTGCTTTGACAACATCAATCAAAAAATTTTTTAATTTGTTTGAATAAATTTTATTTATAAGTTTTTCTGCCTAATGTCATTTCTATCAATAGTAAATACAAATTATTAATTTCAGAATATTTTGAAATTATTCTTACTACATTTAGTCATATAACACTTTACCACATTATATTCAGACGTTTTAGAACGGCTATACTTTCTACACAACAAAGAACTTAACACAAAATTTCCCTCTACTGTAGCAAAAATTATAGGGTTTGAACTATCAAGTTTCTACTGTACTTCTTTACAAGTTGTACATTAACTTTATTCCTAAATAATATATACAATTTGCTACTGAATGAATAATTCTAGTAAAAAGATAAAAGTGTAGAGTTAATAGTGAATAAATTTATCAGTAATTACCATATTGGCTACGATACAGTTTAAGTAGGTCTAGGCTCCAAAATACACACTGTTACATGTAGCTTAGTAGCAAAAAGATGTGTTGCAGCAGTACTGGAAAATAGTTACTTACAAAAATTTTCCTAAATCTTTAAAACAAATAGGAAGTAACAATGTTAAATTTACTGAGAGGAAAATGTAGACTTTAATGTTGAAAAAAAATGGATACATAAGCCACACATTTTACAAGTCTTTTTAACATGATATAAATGAGGAAGTGTTATTTCTATTTCAGCAAGTACTCCGCCTGTTGTCAGGTGACAGTGAGGATCATGCCATACTACTGTGCTGCTATCTACTGAAGTTAGGCATGAAAGCGTGGCTACTGCTTGGGTCAGGAGTACCCCATGGTGCCACAGCCTACGTACTGACCAAGCATGAGTCGGAGTATATGTTGTGGGACCCTCCTACAGGCAATAAGTATAGTGTACTTGACAGCTTCTGCCCGCTGCACAAAGTGTTCTGTCTTGTCAATCAGGACAATGTGAGTAACTATCCTATATTTAGTTTTTAGAAACATTTTTTTTTTTTTTTCGGTGAAAAACCGTTAAGGTTATCATTGCCGTCATGCAAAATGAAAGTATAAAAAAGAAAATTAACTAAATTTACTTAAATAGGAAAATAAAACTATAACAAACTATAATAGTAAAAATAGATTAAAACAAAATTTGAATAACAGGTATAAATATATAACAATAACAAATACTTAAGAACTAAATAACAATGAATAATGAATAAAATTTAATAACAATTCCTAAAAGTATATATAAACATAACATAAATAAAGTTATTTACATAAAATAAATAAATTAAATAACACAAGAAATAACCAATAGATAAATTAAACTTTATTTAAAACATTCAGACGATGAAGGAAGTCTAGAACCCGGTCAACGGCCGAGACACTATCTAACAAAATCGTCTGCAAACATTTGCTCAGACCACACATAACACACACATTTTGGAAACCATCACAATCGAGCAATATATGTCTTATTGTGATGGTATCCCTACAGAACTCGCATTTAGGTGGGTCCCCGCGTTCCATCAGAAATCCATGCGTTAACATGGAGTGACCAATTTGAAGGCGGGTGATCACCACCTCTTCTCTACGACTTCCACGTATTGACGACCCCCAAGGACGAACAGTATTTTTAATTACCCTCAATTTGTTACTGCTTGTAGCTGCCCATTCATTTCCCCACTGTAGAAGAATTAAATGTCTTACGTGACAAAGAAAGTTAGACAAAATTACACGTTGAGTGCATGGCGGCAGAAAAGTTGCTTCCTTTGCCGCATTATCCGCTTCAGTGTTTCCAAATATTCCACAGTGACCAGGAATCCAGATAAATGATACCCTTGCACCTCATAGTTCAAGTCTATGGACAGAGCACAGAATATCTTGAACCAGAGGGTTTACCGAATACATATCCCGGATTGCCTGGAGGGCACTTTCTGAATCAGAACAAACTACGTAATGCAAACTATCGAATTCAATAGTGTCCAGAGCCTTTAAGATGGCAAAGAGTTCGGCCGTAAAGACACTACAAATTGAGAGTAATCCATACTTATATGTTTCGTCCAGTGAGTAAAACGCACACCCAACATTATTATCCATCTTAGAACTATCTGTGAAAATAAATATAGCAGATGGATATGAATTAATCAGTCGAAAAAACTCACGTTGATACACTATGTTAGGAGTGTTGTCTTTCAGGTATGTACACAAGGAGAAATCAAAGGTCGGCATATTGATTATCCATGGAGGGACAAGACAACAGGACCTTTCAAACATTGGGGGTAGTTCAATACGCAAGTTTTCAAAAAGACGGGTTCTAATGCCAACAGGGGCTGTAGCGTGCGGTCGGGATTCATAATGTTGGTGCAACAGATTATGGAAAACGGTATTATAAGCAGGATGCCATGGTTTACATAATATATTACTTACGTAACTTAATTGTAATTGTTGTCTTCGACGAGAGAGTGATGGTTCGCCAGCATTGGCGAGAACACTCACGACGGGACTTGAGCGGAAAGCACCAGAAACAAGACGGATTGCAGAGTTATGAACGGGATCTAGTTTCTTTAAAATCGATGGTCTAGCAGATGAATAAACAATGCTACCGTAATCAATTCGCGAACGAATTACAGCACGATAAAACATCAACATACTGGTCCTATCAGCGCCCCATCGAGAACTACTAAGAACCCTCAACATATCGAGAATTTTGTTACATCGTAACTTTAAATCACGCATGTGAGGGCTCCAGGAGAGCCTTTCATCAAATATTATACCCAAAAATCGAACGGATGGAAAAGTCCGGAGCTGTATACCATCAAGATATAACAACGGAGTTTGGATATGTCGACGGCGACTGAAGGCAATGCACTGAGTTTTAGCAGCAGAGAATTTAAAGCCAGTAGATCTCGTCCATGTCTGCAACCGATTTATTACCAGCTGAAGAGTTCTTCCAGCGGTTGCCATATTTCTGGTACTTACATAAATAGCAAAATCGTCCACAAAGAGCGAACATCGGACAGGGGACTGCACATTAGCAGTAATTCCATTGATTGCAATAGCAAACAAGGTAACACTAAGTACACTCCCCTGTGAAACAAGCTGTACACCTAAGCAAATTAGAATTTTTCATAAAAATAATGTTTTTTACCATTCATTGAAAAAATTAATGCATATTCTTGTTGAGTTTAGAAATATTTCAAATTTTTTATTATGGGATGAAGCCTGGAGATGTACATTACTGTTTCTATTTATTTCATTAGAGAGATGCTGTTGTGTTATTTTTTCTAAACCCTTTCAGCTACTTTCTTTTCTTTAACTTTAGCAAATGAATGTAAGAAATAATTACTTATGTTACCTGAAACTCGTTAAGACATAGGATGAATATTATGGTATATACTGTATTAATACTTTGACATTGGATCCTATAGCTTTAAAATAATATGCACAACAGTACCTCGATGTGTCTTTAAAATCATCCAAGAGCACTAGGAGCATAAGTTGCCTAAGAAAATAGGCCTAAAACATAGAATATGCTAATTTAAATTTTATAGTTAGTTATTTATTATGTTATGTGTGATTTAGTTTTTTCTCATTTATGGTACAGCACATTCCAGTTAATTGCATAAATCCAATAACACACAAGAATAAAATCATGGAGTAATTATAAATCAATATGTGGGTACTATAGAGTATATGTGTGAGCAAAGGGGGAACTGTATCTTTTTATTCAGAATGTAAAGGTAACAGGGTACCTTTAAAGTTTGGAAACTTCTGTGCTAAATGTTTGCATTCTAGTTTATAGTTACAATATTTAAATTAATAACCAGTCATGTTCAACAACTATAGACTGACTCAGAAATTATTTATTATAAAAGGTGTTTCACTTATGGTTTGTTTGGTACTTTTAGAACAGACATGACAGTAATATCTCCCCCTGACATTCTCATTGCCCGAGTTGTTTTGTTCATAATGTATAATCTAGTTTGTTAAATTATATCAGAACAAAACTTAAAGTCACTTAGCTTTTGATTAATTTGAGCACTCTATTTTGTGCCATTTATCAACTCAAATATTCACTGAGAATGTTTTTTAATGAAACTTACCTTTTTTTAGTAGATGTGTGTGGTACATCCAGAAAGTAAGTTCCACTTAGTGATAAAACAAAACAAACTGTATTTTGTCATAGTACAGCAGAAGTTTTTGTATGCCTTTTTTATAAATCACAGTAATCATGTTTTTTGAGTTATCATTCCTGTTGAAATTTTTATCACCAAGGAATGATTTTAGGTGCAAAATATATGGAGGTTGCTAGGGGCAAAATTGAAATCAGGGCTGTACAAAGGACAGTCAAACTGGTCCCAGCCCAAGTTCTGTAACAATTGTTGTGTTGTGAATCAAAACAATTTTGAATTCCTTGGTTTTATTCTATTTTGTCCCATCCATCTCCTTATCCTTATGAGTGGTGGTGGGGAGAGGGCTTGCCATAACATATATCATTAAAATCATACGCCATCATGATCAAAAAGTAAACAATAAAAACAAAATAAACTTTGTTTTTCTAGACTAGCAGTAAGCTAGAGATTTTTAGTATACAAGAAATTATAAATTTTTTCCTTACCATCCATTACAAAAAAAAGAAAAATCCTTTGGCAAAAACTCTCTTCTGGAGTGTTTCCTCTAATGTAAAAACTATTGAAACTATTAACATTCAACTTCATTCATTTTGTAATTAGTAATATTAATTAATGTTAAAATAAAACTAGACACTAAACTTTTAGATTAGTATAATTTTAAATAAATGATTCATTCATGAAATAGCAATAAGGCACAACACTACGTTTACAATTTACAGTTCAAACTGAAGTAGTTAACATACATTACAGTCTGTACTGACCCAAAACTTGCCTGATGAATTGCATTGAAATTCATATATACTTTCACACAGTCCTCTTTGCTCTATACCACACATATAGCATTACAACTTGGTTAGGTTTATGACTCATTTCAGTTTATAGCTGCTGAGGTGCTGCATTGAGCTGATAGCATAATACTTTGCTTGAAATTGCTGTTTTGTAGCTAATAAAAGTGTTATCAGCTAAAATGCTAGACACTATAGATTACTCTAACATTGAATAATATTAATATGAAATTATAACACTTTTATTTATTTATACTTTTATTTTCTTATTTAATAAAGAAAACTTATTTTTATATTTATATAATATAAAAATATATAATATTTATAAATGTATTATTTATTACAATAAATAAATATTACATTTTTTATTATACTGTATTTAATAAAAAGAATATTTATTTTAAAATATTGGTGGGGCCTTGGCCCCAATTGCCCTTAATGATGTGCTGCCATAGCTTACCATTAAATTACTCATGGCATATTTTCTCTATAAACGTGACAGATCTATCCATGAATGTCAACTAATCTAATATTCTTCATGTTCAGATAACAAATTACAGGTCTTAATTTCAAAGCAGTGGATTTTTTATCCACTTTGCAATTCTAAACAAGCATTACAAAGTGTAAACAAGAAACAGCAATGTAAAAATGATTTTACCTCCTTCTCTTCGATGCAGAGTAATCAAACAGAATTATCGGCAATCGAATGAACTTACCATAGACGCATCAAACTATGATTGCTGAACTTACTTTACGGACGTATCTTGAATGAAATTGTCCTTTTATAAGAAAAGTACCTTAGTTTTTATAAAAATGCATCCATAGGAAATGCATTGTTTATTTGTACTTTTTTCAAAAGTTAAATGATTGGGATTTTAAGGGTAATTGATATGCAAGGATAGGTTTTTGCAAATACTGAACTTAATATTTTACAGATTTGGGCGAACATTCAAAGAGAAGAAGTTATCAGTCGCACAAGGTTTGATGTGACCAAACGAAATGACTGGTGGCCTGCATTTGGACGCACCGTGAGTGCACCATTGGGCTCAGTGCAGCCTGAACAAATAGACTATGCAATGCTGCCAACACTTCAGACTGACGCATCTCTGTTACAGGATAAATTGGAAAAGTTACTGCGGGATTCCATCACTAAATGGAGACCTATTTCAAGGTACTAAAATAATTAATATGGACAGCAAAATGGCTTTCTTGTACTTCACCTTCTGCTACGCACATTCATATAGGCCTAACAAACAGCTCTTCCAGTATCAATATCTATATATTAGTCCAATTTTGTTTTGCATCTTCACTAATTAAATGGCTGCTGGTATGATTATATTGGTATAAAATATGCAAAAAAATCCTGGCTTATGTAGCTCTGTAAAAGTTTTTAAGACCCCTATCCCTTAATTGAAAATTTTGAGCAACCCCCTACACTTTTGAATTTGCTATGGAATCAATTATCCAAACTTGATGAAACCAATTTTTTTGAATAAGCATGGACACCATACAAATGTTATTTTTTGTTGGGCTTTAGACGACAATTGTTGTCATGAGTTACTGCACAATGGTGTCAATGTCTGATGTAGGTGAGCATGATTTATAGGCTCAAAGACAGTTCCCACCTATCATCAAGTTCGGTCACTAGAGCTGTCAGTAGTGGGTTTTCAGGTGCTTAGTAAAACTTACATTTATATAAGGTAAGATTTATTTTAGGGGTCTGCGGGGCCCCGAATTTTACGGGTCGGGTCGGGTCAATTGAAAAGCCCGACTTCGGTTCGGGCCAAGCGTACAATTCGGGTCAAAGACGGGTCGGGCCAAGTAAATATTTACTTTTATTTTTAGGCAATACGCATAAATATTTTCACTACCAAAATTCGTAATGTACAAACAGTATAAAGAAAGAACAATTTAAATAATCATCGAAGGTCAAGTGTGTAAACACTTACCGATTCTATTTCTTTTACTCGACAAAACCAATTGTTGACCTGTCAGTGAGTGCAGTATTATAGGTTAGTAGTTTTTTTTATTGTGATGCTACAATGAGAAGGGACCAAGTGGACTGTGCATGTTTACAAATATAGTTTCCTCGTCGCGGGTCAACACACTGCCTTGTCAAATAAATATGTCTGTGATTAACAAAAGTACACAATCAGTTGAGAGAATCTGCAGATATCCTTTTTCCGAATGTGTATCGTTTCATGATTATGTCACTAAATTAAAAAATGTAATTTTTTCAAAAGCAAAATTCAAATGAAAATATTGAACACATTGAGCCCGTAATACATCGGTTCGTTGAGTCACATCGTTCGTCACATAACAATTGAGCGCCCATATAATCGCCTCGTGGCGGTATTCCCACGCCTTTTGCGTGTCGATATAATCGCCCCGATGTGGTATTCACACAACTTTTGCACGCCGATGTAATCTTCCAGTAGCGGTATTCACACAACTTTTGCGGGCCGATATAATTGCTCCGTGGCGGTATTCACACAACTTTTACTCGCCGATATAATCGCCCCGTGGCGGTATTCACACAACTTTTGCGCGCCAATATAATCGCTCCGTGGCGGTATTCAGACAACTTTTGCACGCCGATATAATCGCCCTGTGGCGGTATTCACAAAATTTTTGCGCGTCGATAAAATCGCCCCGTGGCGGTATTCACACAACGTTTGCGCGCCGATATAATGTCCCCGTGGCGGTATTCACACATTTTTTGCTCGCCGATGTAATCGGTCCGTGGCGGTAATCAGTCAGACCAACGGCGTCCGTATTATATCGGCCCGTGGCGTTATTCACACAACTTTTGCGCGCCGATATAATTGCTCCGTGGCGGTATTCAGACAACTTTTGCACGCCGATATAATCGCCCTGTGGCGGAATTCACAAAATTTTTGCGTGCCGATATAATCGCCCCCTGGTGGTATTCACACAACTTTTGCACGCCGATATAATCTCCCCGTGGCGGTATTCACACATTTTTTGCTCGCCGATGTAATAGGTCCGTGTATGGTATTCAGTGAGACCACGGGTCCGTATTACATCGGCCCGTGGCGGTATTCACACAACTTTTGCGCGCCGTTATAATCGTCCCGTGGCGGTATTCACACAACTTTTGCGCGCTGATATAATTACTCCGTGGCGGTATTCACACATTTTTTGCTCGCCGATGTAATCGGTCCGTGGCGGTAATCAGTCAGACCAACTGAGCCTGTATTACATTGGCTTGTGGCGTTATTCATACGACTTTTGCATGCCGATGTAATAGGTCCTTGACAGTATTCAGTCAGACCAACAGAGCCCTTATTACATCGGCCCGTAGCGGTATTCACACAACTTTTGCATACTGATGTAATTGGCCCGTGGCGGTATTCACACAAATTTTGCGCGCCGATATAACGGGCCTGAGGCAGTATTCATACAACTTTTGCGCACCGATCAGAGGTTTAAATATGAAATGAAGAAAACAATTTTTATTATTTTTTTTTTTTTACTTTGGCCTAACTAAAAAATGTGATGGGTTCCCCATTTAGCCGTTCAGCCCGTCCCTTACTCTAAAAAACTCGGCCCACAGACCCCTAATTTATTTACAAGATGAAAACAAAAAGAAAATAAATGAATATTATACATTGCAGTATTGGTACAAAATAATACACATTGATAGTCAAATGTAGTTTTTAAAATTTTTATTTTAAAAAAATCTTGCTTTATAAACAAGTCTTATGTTGTAAAAAAAAATATCACTGCTGCTGTTTAAGACATACTTGATTAATTGATCACTCATTGATTCTTGTTAAAAATTATTCCTTTACTTTTTGAAATATTCCTAATTTATAAAAGCAGTAAATTCTGTGTAATAGGCCAACTTTTGTCATCATAAAACTAACAAAAAAAACCTTTTTATTATTTAAAAAAAAATATTTCAGATAGAACTTTGAATAAACATGATCCAGATAATCATGTCAAGTGAGGAACTTGAAACTCACTAAATATTTATTATCTGACAAACCTCTAGTTTCAGAAAATTAAAAGTGCCAATAATATTACCATAAATTTGTTGGTTTGACCCAGTAAATGTTCTCTGTTGATAGTTTTTGTTATTTCTGAACCAGAATTAAAAAATATATATATATTTTAGTAGGTAATAATTTTTTTCCATGTAAAAAGTAGAATTTAATTATGGTCATTTTCGAGAAATGTTAAACTGTGTTGGTATTTTGTTGTGTGGCAGGACTGTATGGAATCGTTATGTAACAGTGACTTTACGTAAACTTCTTCCGAGCTTAGAGAGTGCAACATGGACGAGCAACCCAAATTCTGTGAAAGCTGAACATATGAATCAACTCAGCCACAGCCTGGGCAGTCATAAGGTAAAACATTGCATAGACATTCTCACACATTATTTATTAAAGAAAAAACATCAGCTGTTGAATAGGGTAGCCATATCTGACCATAATGGCAAAATAAAATATTTTGGCGTGTGGAAGAATGTCTGATATCAAAACTAAGTATCATTTTTTTAAATGGCTGCCATTTTGAAATATATTATTTGAACATGTTATTATTACTTTTTCTTTTAGGTCTTACACCAGTAAAGTGTGCTGGATTCCTCATGTGCACCCTGTTTATAAATGTGCAAACATAACAAATTGATTTAGGTATCATATTTAAGTAGCTTTTATCACGCCCTTTTTTTAAAAAATCTGATCACATTATAATCACTATATTTTTTTTTTTAAACGTCCGACTATTGTGCACACTTGGGCTAATCCAGACGATGGGATGATTTATAGCGTATGCAAATGCCAAGCCCTGGCCGGGAATCGAACTCAGGTCCTCAGGGTGAAAGCCCAGTACGCTATCAACTAGGCCACCGAGGCAGCTTCACTATATAAAAATGAACCCTAACTGTTGTCAAATTCATTTTTTTAAAATTAAATTGTAATTAAAAAAAATTGAAGTGGCTGCCATTTTTTAAATGGTAGAATGGATTTTGCTGGACAAACTTGTGTCCATCAAATTACACAGAAGTATGAATATGAACCTTGACTGTTGTCAGATTCATTGTCTTGTTTTCAAAGAATTAAAAAAATTCATAATGCTAATTTATGTAGATTTTAACATGATTACAATAGTGAAATCACATTTTCAAAAAAGTGTGAAGAAAAGTTGATTTGTTTTAATATTTGAAAAGGCTGCTATTTTGAAACTGATTACGGACTTCACTGGGTAATGAGCTTGTTCAGGTTATTAATAAAATCACTTTTTGTGCTAAAGTTTGAATCAAATCGATGATGATACATCGCATAACCAAAATTGCGATATATATTAAATTATTAATGACCCTTCAAAGAGATCAGCACTCATTGCAAGGTCCAGGGTCTCAGTCTTACCAATAGAAATTTGCTAAAAAAACTTATATTGTAATATGAATTGGCCTTTCAAATCAGTTGGTGTGGTGACAGAAAATTGAACTTACACATTATTATCCTTGTAATAGCATGTAATACTGAATTTGAAGTGCAAATACTCAACACAAATTATTTCTTATAGCTTAATAGACATATTATTTTTCAGATGTGTGGATTTCCTTTGAGTTTTGTGTACACCAGTGTGCAAGACATTGTGGAAGCAGTACAAGCCACTGGTATCCATAGCAATGAAGATGCAGATGTAGAGTTTGCGTTGGCTGTGTATGTGCACACTTTTCCATGTAACATCATCTCTATTTGGGTTTACGTTGCATCTCTTTCTCTTCGCAGATAAAAGGTAGAAAAATTTTATACTTCTAACATTTTATTAAAAATAAATCTGTTCTATAATCCTGATTCGACATTAGAAAAAAACTTTAGTGCAAAGTTAAACTGACTTTTAATAATTGCAGCAAGTGTATCACTGACAAAATTGAAGTGGTATCACATCACATTACAACAATTTTGTTACCACATTTTTTTTAAATCTGATTTTCTTAACACAATCGCAATTAAAATTCACATAAATTAGCATTTTAAATTACTGTAAACTTTTCAGTAAATCCATTTATAAAGAATTAAAAAGAACTATAATTACACTCAAATCCCGCATGATTGTCATTCCTAAAATATTTCTGAATCATTTTTAGCAGTGCTTGAAAAATCACTTTTCATATCCTCAGTCATTACTTCCTAAATAAATTATACAAAGCCTAGTAGTAACAATAGCAGTTCTGTATTCAGATTTATTAAGCAGTGTAGGTAGATTTATTAAGCAATTCAGGATACAATTCTGGTTTGAAGCCATACTGTGTGGGGCAGCAATGAAGGATAGCAGGTAGTGTAGCAAGGCACAGCAACAGTACCATGAGGGCTACACACACAGGGCCAGTTTAGGGCTTGTATGCATCTTACACTGCATTGCCTCTGCAAGTGCACATCATACTTATACAGTGCAAAGGTGGGCTACAGATCATCGTAGGTAGAAGCTGCCAGGGCAGGGAGAAATTTGACCTGGCTCTGCACTGCTATAGACTGCCAGCAGGCCCTAATCTGTATCTCACTACTGTTCTACCCTTTTATACATTGCCCTATTGGCTGCAGATGTATGGTCATCATTTCTGATTCTACATGCATGCAGTGCTGTCCTGTAGCCCTTCTATGCACTGTAAGGAGTTTGCAGGAAAGTGCACTGAAGAACTGCAGTGCAGAAGACAGGACAATGAAGGACAGCAGAGCAGTGCTGGGCTGCAGGTGTAGCCAGTTTAGGATAGTAGGCATTACAGGTTAGCAGGGTATGATAAATCAGTAGTGGAGGGTAAAACAGGGTAGTGTAGGACAGTAAGGAAGGAGGGTTGCAGGTTACAAAATATCTACTCACACTAAAATATTTTTTATTCATTTTTGTTCATTTTTTATTTAATACAGTATTTCTTATACATTAATTAGTACAAAAAACCTGAAAACATATGTTCAAAAAAAAGAAATCTTATAAACTTAAACATGGTTTCTGAAATTTACTTACACATATAAACTGATTAAGATTTAGCTGAAACTACATATCTGTAAGCATATTTCTTTCACTCAGTCTATTCAGTCCTTCCTTAATTTCAATTTGCAGTCAATTTTGTGTGCCAAGCACTCTTAACAATCAAAAGTCATACAATATTTTTAGGCTTTGTCATAAATACACATTATATTTTTTTTATTCATTATTCATACATAAATAAATAGTTATTGTATGAAACAGGCCTGTTGTATAGTCTGTAATAATATCCTAGATATGTGGTCTCAACAAAAACCTTTTTAACAGTTTTTTTTACAAAACAATTATTTTATTCAAATTAACAATTTTCTTTTACTTATTTATTAACACAAAAATGGTCAGCTGAATTTGTCCAATAATCATAATTTCAAACTGGTATTTTACCTTGGTATGGCATTCACTGTGATTTTTATGAAAGCACATTGATTAATACACATACTGTTCTGCAATCTTATTAACTTGACTTTGAATTGAACAATATAACCAAAACTAAATGTAATATAAAAATTGTTAATTAAATAAACTAAAATTTTCAATAACAATAACTTATTGATTTTTAAATCTAGTGGCTTTAAATTGTTAATGCTCACATTTACTAAGTTATCAAACAATAAAAGAACCATTAAGTTGGAAAAAACTAAAAAAAATTAACAGACTTTAGGAACTTAAATTCTTCAAATTATCAAACATTATTTTTTCCGCACAACTGCCAGATTTTATTGCACTTCTCATCCATTTCGTTGGCTAAATCTGGATTTAAATGTTTAATATAATAATTGATAGCACACTTTATATTTGAACAAGCAACAAATGGATTTGGTGCAGAAACTCGGCTTTCTTTAAATTTTTTTAAAAAGTCGTCCATCTTTTCCAGTTCTTCATCATAATTTTCTTGTTTTGAATCAGTAACATCTTTACTTTCTTCCTTTGGGATATTGGTTTTATCGTTACAAGAAATCGTACTTCCTTCATTATAACTATTTTCTTGTACGAAAACTTCACCAGTTGAACCATTCAGATTGGTTGCAGTATTATTAGTATTCTGTGGCTTGAGATATGCCTTGGTTCCGTCGCCTGAACCATTTTCTTCAACTAACACTTCATCAGTCAAACCATTCATATCGGATGCAAAACCAGTGTACTTATTGTGTGATTCAAATTCTGCTTCGATTCCATCATTTGAACTATTTTCAGTTACTTCCCCACTTAAATTACTTTCATTAACATTCTTTAATTCTATGTTACTTTTCTCCTTATCACACTCACTATTCTCATTTTCTTCCTTTTCAACCATTTTCTTCTGTTTTGATTTTTTTATAACCTCTCTTTTAGTTAAATTTTTATTTAAAATTTTATTCTTCTCGGCTTTTTCCTTTGCCACAGAGTCTAATAACAGTTGTTTCTGTGTTTTTATCTTAAAGAAACAAAAGCTTTCTGGATCGAGAACGTCCGCTTGGCATTTGTCCAATAACTCGACCAACCAATCAAGCTGTTTCGTTTCGGAGATTGTTTCTTTGATGAAGATGTTGTTGGCAAGCCAATAGACAATGCCAGCACACATAAATGCCCTAGCACTCTTAATAAGCTGCTTCTCTTCTTCAGTTTCACAAGGAGAAATGAAAATACTTCCTGGAGAGAAAGGCCCTAACAACCAAAACACAAATTTATCATTTCTATTATAATATTTAGTTATAGTGTGAATAGGAGAGATACAAGTTTAATTCAGTACTGTTTTTATCTTCTGTAATAGAAAAGATTCTGGATCTGTGTGTTAAATTACACACCTAATTGAAACATTGTTAAATAAATAAATAAATATTTGTCTGTCCCAAATTTCCACCCTATCATTATCATGCAAAAGCGGTGACTACTCAAGAGATTTCAGTCTACTAAGCCCACTTGAAACATCCGTATGAGCATGTAAAAAATACATCAATAAAATAATTAATATATCTAAAAACATAAAACTTATACAAATGACTGCAATATTATCTACCTGTATGTTGGATATATGTTATAATAATTTTAGCATATTTCATATTAAAAGCAGATAAAGTTAATACTTGTAAGGAATCATTTTGTAATCATTCAGTTATTTTAGTAAATCAGCTTTGCCAAAAATTCTTTGAATACTGTTTATGGGATAAAAAAAATCTTAAACTGAATTAAAAGTAAGTACCTTGAGGGGAGAAGAAGTAACAGATCTGCAGTAGAGAAGGGTCAACATCGTGTGTGGTCTGGAACTGATATGCACATGCCAAAGCTCTGACACAATGTTGGAGTGTAAATAGGTTAGGTCTGCCAGCATCATAGTATGTAGCGCACAGTAAAGCAATATGACTGCTTACTATATACCACAGCTAGAACGTGCCAATGATTCTTTTTTTTATAATGGATTATTTATGATATATATATATATATATAATAACTTATCTAGTCTATAGAAATGTATCACTTTGCTCTTACTTATCTATATAGGTTAGACACAAATTAGATTGAAATTATTGTTCATTATTGATTTCTTTACTAAAGTAAACCAACTTAAAAAATAATACTTTTGTTTTACAATTTTAAACTAATATGTTATTAGCAACACATTTAATAACCATTAATCGCATTTCAATTTACCTATTAAAACTTCTTTCACAACCTTTAATAAATTTGTTGTGCTTTATTACCAAGGGAAGAAATAATTTGGATAAAAAAATAATGATAAAATCACATTCTATACATTTTTACATCACCTATAAATACATTTGACATCTATTTTTGAGCTCACACTGTAAATTTAGATATTCTTAGTATTAAACATTAAGAATACATACTTCTTTATCACTAGTCGGCGTCTTCAGCATGGCCACATACTTCATCAGTTTAACATAATCTTTGCCAACTTTGTTGCAGATTGGCTTCATTCTATCCAAAATACTTTCAGTTGTACATTCCTGCTTTAACCATGAAAGATGAAGTTCGTCACAATGCTTTTTATTTTTCTTCATGGAACTCACAATTTGGCAGGCTTCAAGCAATAAACTCCACTCCTAAATACAATGATAATATATGATGTATGATATATATATATATATATATATATATATATATATATATATATATACTGTAAATTCATGGTAAAACGGAGTATATGACATAGCTATTGCCGGAACACTGAGAACGATGTATTATTGGAAAGGAAGAAAAATGATACTAAATAAGTAAGTAAGTAAAGTAATTATAATACAATATGAAGATTTTTTTAATTTTAATAATTTAGCTTAAAAATGGAATTATTTTTTTTAATGAAAAAATTGCAAGTGGTAGTAGCTAGTAGCGAGTAGTAGTAGTAGTGGTAGTAGCAGCGAGTAAGAAGTAAAAAGAAGTAATAGCGAGTAACCAGTAAGAGTAACAGTAAAAAGCGTAGTAGCGAATGTGTGCAATTCTCAGATATGATTGTATACTGTCTATACTATACTAACAGCAATAGTAATAGTAGTAGTAGTGAATATAAGTAGTAGCGAGTGGCAGTAGTACTAACAAGTAGTATTTGTAGAGAATAGTAGTAGTATTTTTTTTTTTTTTTTTTTTTTTTTTTTTTTAACGTCCGACTATTGTGCACACTTGGGCTAATGCAGACGATGGGATGATTTATAGCGTATGAAAATGCCAAGCCCTCGCCGGGAATCGAACCCGGGTCCTCAGGGTAAAAGCCTAGTACGCTATCCACTAGGCCACCGAGGCGGCAGTAGTAATAGTAATAGAAGCAACAAGTAATAATAGCACTAAGGAAAAACAGCGAGTAGTACTGAATACCAGTAATGATCAGTAGAGTAACAAGTAGGATCAACGAGTAGAAGGTGTAGCAGCAAATAGAAATAACGAGTAGCAGTAAAAAGTAGTAGCGTAATACAGAGTAGCAGCCAAGGCATCAACAATAGCAGTAGCCAGGCATCAGTACCAGAAAATAAAACAGCAGTAGTAGACAGTAAAGAGTAGTAGACAACAAACATTAGTAAACAGTAAATAGTAGTAAATATTAAACAGTAGTAGATAGTAGAAGAAAGTAAACAGTACTAAACAGTAAACAGTAGTAGACTGTAGGCTGTAAACAGTAGGATATTGTAAACAATAGTAGACAGTAAACAGTATTACACAGTAAACAATAGTAGCCATTAGAAAGTAACGTAGTAGGTAGTAGACATTAGTAGAAAGTAAGCAGAAGTAGATGAGCAGTAGGCAGTAAACAAAGTAGATAGTAGGCAGTAAACAATAATAGACAGTAAACAGTAATATAAAGTAGGTAGTAAACTGTAATAGGCATTAAACAGTAGTACACAGTAAACAGTAAACATTAGTAGACAATAAAAAGTAGTAGACAGTAAACAGTAGTTGGCATTTAACACTAGCAGACACTAAACAGTAGTAGACAGTAAATAGTGAACAGTAGTAACCAGAAAACAGTAGTAAACACTAGGCAGTAAACATTAGTAGACAGTAAACAGTAGCAAACAGTAAAAAGTAGTAGACAGTAAATAGTATATAGTAAACAGCAGTAGACAGTTGGCAGTAAAGATTAGTAGTGAGTAAGCAGTAGTAGACAATAAACAGTAGTGAACAGTAAAAAGTAGTAGAGAGTAGGCAGTAAACATTAGTAGAAAGTATACAGTAGTAAACACTAAACAGTAGTAGACAGTAAACAATAGTATACAGTAAGAGTAGTAGACAATTAACAATAGTAAAACAGTAAACAGTAGTACACACTCAACAGTATTACACAGTAGTACAAGGTATACAGTAGTAGGCACTAAGTAGTAGTAAACAGTAAAAAGTAACAGACAGTAAACAGTAGTAGACAGTAAGCTGTAGTAGACTGTAAACAGTAGTAGTGAGTAAACAGCAGTAGACAGTAAATAGTATTACACATTAAACAGTAGTACACACTTAACAATAGACAGTAAATAGTAGTAGCCATTAGAAAGTAAACGTAGTAGATAGTAGACAATAGTAGCAAGTTAAAAATAGGCAGTAGTAGATGGATGGTAGGCAGTAAGCAATAGTAGAGAGTAGATAGTCTCAGACAGTAAACAGTTTAGACAGTAGTACACACTAGACAGTAGACAATATCAGAAAGTACCAATAGACAGTAAACAGTAAAAGACAGTAGACAGCTGACACTAGTAGACTATTAACAGTATTGCATTCTATTGTCAACTTTCTACTATCTACTACTGTTTACTATCTATTAGACGACGATGACACCAGCGGCAGCAGCAGCAGAATAGAAGCCTCAATAGCAGTAGCAGCCTAGGCAGCAGCAGGAGCAGTAGGCAGTATATCGTAGACAGTACGTAGGAATCACTAGTAAACAATAAACAGTATTAGACAAGAAGGAGTAGTAGACAGGAAACAATACTAGTCAGTAAAGAGCACTAGACAGTAAACAGTAGTAGAGAGTAGGCAGCAAACAGTAATAGGCAGTAAAAAGTAGTAGACAATAAACAGTATTGAACTGTCTACTAATGTTTACTGCCTACTGTCTACTACTGTTTACTGTCTAGTGCAGTTTACTGACAAGTACTGTTTCCAGGCTATTACTCCTTCCTGTCTACTACTGTTATCTGACTACTGTTTACTCTCTACTACTGTTTACTGACTTATACTGCTTACTGCCTACTGTCTACTATTGTTTACTGCCTACTGTCTGCTACTGTTTGCTGCCTACTGCCTGCTACTGTTCACTGCCTACTGTCTACTGCGATACCTGTCTACTACTCATTAATATGTACGTAATGAGGATACTTATGTATACAGTATCTGTTTACTGTCTACTACTGTTTATAGTGTCTACTAGATTTTATGGCCTACTGTTTCAGTCAAATACTGTCACCTGCCTACTACTGTTTACTGACTATTACTGCTTACTGTCTTTTACTGTTTACTGCCCACTGTCTCTTACTGTTTGTTGTCTATTACTGCTTACCATTTCAATACACTACTGTTACTGTCTACTGTTTACTGTTTAGTACCATTTACCGTCTACTACTGTTTCTGTCTACTACTCTTTACTGTCTACTACTGTTTACTACCTACTGGCTACACCTTTCTCTCTACTGCCTACTAACCTTTACTGTCTTCTATGGTTTACCAGTGCTTACTGTTTATTGCCTACGGTCTACTACTGTTTACTGTCTATTACTGTTTACTGCCTACTGACTAATGCATTCTGGTTACAACTGTTTAATTCCTACTACTATTTACTGTCTACTACTGTTTTCTGTTTACAACTGTTTACTTCGTACTGTCTACTACTATATACGGTCTACTGCTGTTTATTTTCTACTGTTTACTGCTTACTGTCTACTACTGTTTATCACTATTTACTGTCTACTGTTTACTGTGTATGACTGTTTAATGCCCACTCTCTATTACTGTTTATTGTGTAAAACTGTTTACTGCCTACTGTCTACTGCTATGTACTGTCTATTTATTACATACTACTGTTTACTGTCTACTACTGATTACTGTGTACTATTGTTTACTGTCTACTACTGTTTACTGTCCCTACTGTCTACTATTGTTTACTATTTACTAATGTCTAATACTAATTATTGTCTATTACTGTTTACTGTCTACTACTGTTTAATTCCTACTACTGTTTCCTGCCTACTACTGTTTTCTGTCTATAACTGTTTACGGACTACTGTCTACTAGTTTGCTGTCTACTACTGTTTAGTGCCTACTGTGCACTGTCCTAGTACTGTTTACTATTTACTAATGTTTACTGTTTACTACTGATTCCTGCATACTGTGTAATATGATGTACTGCTTACTACTGTTTACTGCCTACTTCTACTACTATCTACTACAGTTTACTGTCTCCTGCTCTTAAGGTTGTGCGATCACGTCCGCTGACAAACTTTGTCCGCTAGATCGCAGGCCACTCGCTCTAGGCGCTGTTTTTGCCAGTCGAACATTTCCCCTCCAGCCGCTTTGTGTTTCGTGGTTCCCCCTCCACGCTCCACACTTTTCTTGGTACCTTCGGTAACTGAGGGCTTTATCAGACCTTGTGCTTACTTGAGCATTTTTTTCAAGGCTGGCTATATGCTACGACATCTTTCCATGGGATTTACGAAACAGAACTTCACATTCATGCGTTATATTTTTCTCTTTTTACAGAATGTCACTTTTTGACTTATATTGTAGTTTGCCTATTCCAACTTGTATTTGTAATTATAGCACACTACTCACTGACCTGATGGAAGCAAATTTCCTAAATATGCTGTTTTTGTTTAAAATAAAAACATTTTAAATTTATTAAATTTTTGTTCTACAATAAAAATACAAAAATGAAAAGCTATGAATTTTGTAAGTTTTTTACGCAATACTTTCTATAAACATTTGATTCCACTATTGTAATCGGTGTTAAAAACTGTATATATTAGCATTTGAAACATTAAAATTGCATTAAATGAAAATAAAATGTAAAATAAAAATGCAAAAATGAACTGCGACGTCAGGATTTGTGTGCATTTGTATGTACAGATAAATATGATTGGAGTAATAAACCTTGAACATTGATGATGTAATAAAAGCTTCTAAAATTTAAGAACCTGCCGAGTATGCTGATCAGAACGATCACTGTTCGTATAGGTAAAAAGGCAATTTGATGATGTAAACCAAATTAATCAGCACGACGAAATAATTATATTGTGTATGATTAGGCTGAAGGAAAAACATTTAAAAAGTTTAACAATACAGGCTTTTCTTTAATCTCCAATCTAAAATTACTTTTTTCCCATTTAACAATTGCAGAACCTGCCGGTATGCTGATCAGATCTTCCTACTTTTAGCCTGTGTGCGCTTATTTATCATTATGGTTATGATCGTCGTGGTTATGATACCTTTCAATGCAAATTGTGAAACAGAACTTCATGCATGCGTTCAAATATGTCACTTAATGATTTATATGTAGTTTTTTCATTCCAAATTGTACTAAAAATCGAGCCATGCAATAACAGCTTAAAAATAACTAGCTGACGTAAAAAAAGTAAAACAATTTTATAACAGCAAATTTTTACAATAAAAATGCAAAAATGAAACCTCCGGTAAATTAATAACTTTTTTATGTACTATTTTTTTAAATCTGATTTCATTATCGGTATTAAAATCTGTATTACTTAGTATTTACAATATTCAAATTATATTAAAAATAAAAACGAACCGTGGCCTCAGTATCGGTGGGTATGTGTGTACGTCACGTTTGTTACTGACACGGGTCCATTTATTATGTTTTCTAAAATGTTTTTGAATCCTATATTGGTAAAAAATGTTATTTTCTTAAAATCGGTTTTAATGATTTTGATCAAATGTAGTTCACAAGTACCTAAACAAAGTATGCGCGCACGCATACACACACACACACACACACACACTCACACGTGTATATATATATATATATATATATATATATATATATATATAATTTCCTATATGCGAATATCAAAACGTTATTTTCTACATGAATCTACACTATCAAAATAATATATTTGATAATAAAGCAGCTTCTGTAGACAAAATATAAAATAACTTATAAGGCATATTTTTTTAAATACGATCACTTGTAAATAAATATAGCCTACATATATCATACAATACAATTTTTAATTAAGATCACTTTCAGTGTAGGGTAATGTTATTTTCACTAAACAAAACCAAAAAACACAAAGGTTGAAAGGTTTCCATCCGTGTTTAGTGTTGTGTTATTTTATAACCTGTTTTAACCCGTGCTATAATATAACCAGTGTTATGTTGTTTTATATTCTAACATTGTTTTGACATGAAATTACTGTATAAATAAGAATACATTATTGTTAATATACACATAAGAAGTTACAATGATCTCTCAGCCACTTAACACCGTAAATTGTAATTTTAAAAAAATGTACTCACATAAGCTTCCTGAGTCTCTAATACATTAGTTTTTTGTTCAAATTAACAGTTGGTTTTCATGGTGTTTATTGTACTAAAAATTGTGCCAATAGGAGTATGGTATAACTATGTTTTTTACAACGGGGGAAATATTTTCTTAAAAATAAACACTTTTATATAACCTAGGGTTATCTACACACTTAACACTATTTACGTTCACAATATTTACACTGTATTTATATTTTCTTTTCTTTCTTCATTTTCAGTAGTTCTTGTGCTTCGATTATATACGGTGGATCTCTGACTTTCAACCCTCGCACAATTCTGCTATCGACAATTTCCGGCAACAAACATTCTTTGTAGAACCGAATAAGCTTTGGGAGCATTTTATTTCGCCAAAAAGTTTCGTCCTTAACAATTTTTTCAATAAATATTTCGCCTTTTCTAGTGTACACAATAAAATGACACCATTCTTTTTGGCAGATGTTTAATTGTCCTTGCACCTGATAACAATATTAAACAAATTATAGTACTCGATAAACATTAATAGGATTTCACAAAAAAGAAATAGCAATACTAAATGTAGTGTACAACATAGATTGCATCAATCTATGTACATCGATTACACTTAAAATAATGTAATTTTTTTAAAGATTAATTATTTTAATTAATTAAGTAATCAATTTAAAGATATCTTCAAATTTATTTAAATTTATCTTTTAAATTTAAAGATAAAGGAATTAATTTAAAGATTAAAATAATGTAATCTTTTTTAAATGTATATATAGTTAATCCTACTGCCATTATGAACTAGTTTATAAAGAATTTGCAAAAAAAAATTTAAACACAGATTTACTTTTAACTAACCTGATAGAAGTAGTTGTGATTTTTTTTTAATTTCAGGATTCCATTTTTGTTCATTTCCAAACAAATGTCTTTCTTCTTGGTTTTTATTTCGTCACTAAGGTAAAGTTCTTTTACAGAATGTAAGCATTTTATTTCTAATAACCCTTCCCTTGAAACAAGGCCATCAGGGCTTGCTCCCAAGAAAGGGTGTTCTTTATCGATAAATAAGCCACATTTGACAACCTGTAATGACAACCACAATCATTTTTTTCTTAGACAAGAACTTGTTGACCAATGAGCTTACGATTTATTCAGATAGTTCATATAATATGGGATTTTTGTTACGCTATTTTTCCCGATATATTTTTTTAAAATAAACATTTTGATTGTTATTTAAACAACATTTAAACATACAATATCAAACGACACTTACCTTGTTATGTGTTTTATCCTCATATAGTTGAATAGCTACATCTTCATTGTCTCTACCAAAGGCAATTGCTTCTGTATTGATGGTCTTTGGGTAGAGAATTGTCTTGACCAAATTGTGACAAGAGGTATGGGGAAGCCGCTTAGTTACTATGCCAAATTTTGAAGCTGTTAGTCTGTTAATTTTTTTATCATGCCAAGCTGCATTTGTACTTTGGCCAACTGTCTCACGTTCTACTTTTTCTTGGCCATTCTCTATATCTTTACGCAGATTTTTAACTATGTTCTCACCTTTCTTCTTAAGAAGTTCTTCATCAATATCCGCTTCAATTGCAAGTGGTCCATATTCTCTGTCACAACCCGCGTGTTTCTTTCTTTTTTTTTAGGGAGCGAAGGCTTCTCAGAAACAAGTAATTTTCTTTTTGCGCGCCTCTTTTCCCTAGCCATGATTTTGGTTTTAAATATAGCACCTGGGCTCTTCTGCTGCAGCGTTTTCCAAGGGCTTATATGCCAACTGGGTCCAGCCGTATGTGCTAATGCAGCACCATAACATCTACGTTGGAAAGAACCTCCAGTTGACAGGTTTAGCCTCTTTCCACCTGTGAATTTGGCCACACATCCCATATACTTTTCGGCAATGTTTGTGGTTCTGTTCAGTACTAAACTTTCACATTTGTTTTCCAAATTTCCAACAACGAATTTTGCAACTACTACGAATTTTGCAAAGGAAATCTTTGTCAAGATGATCTAAGTAGTTTTCTTCAACAGAAGATTTCCTTTTACAAAACTTCCTGCATTTATTGTGTTGTCCAAACACATGGTCTATGGCATTGCGCAAATCTGCTCTTAGTTGTCCAACAGCTTGTGAATTGGTTGACCCACCAGCCTCCTTTATAGCTGATCTTACCCCTTTAACCAACCTTTCAAGACGGTTTATTGTCTCTCCAGGGGATGGTTTGCCCAGGAGTTGTCGGGAGGCTAGGGGATACTTTGTATTATCAACCAACTTGTGCAGGTTATCATTCAGGGCTCGAGTCATGTGGTTGGCACATTCTACCTTCCGCACGTATCTGCCATATCGGCACCCTTCTTGAATTCTAGCGAATACGCTCGAAAACATCTATTTCTAAAAACCTTAATTTTTATTAAATGAACAGGGTAACTTCAACCACCTTCCTTTACTCAAGCCTATTGTTTAGGAGTTTTGCCCCACCCTGCTGGTCACCTTTTTACACTGTCAGTCATGCCTTTCTTTACTTTCTCCCTTTTAGTTTTAACGTCAACTGTATTACGATATAAGCACACTATAATCTTTGACTTCACTATGTCTGAAGATACCTCACGGCAAAACATATGTCACTGAATAAAAAACAATTGTGAAAATAAAATTGTTCTAATTTTCCAGGATATCATGGAGTTTTATCAAGTACTGTGTGTTCAATAAATAATGACGTAACTTAATTTTACATGCTATTTGTCCTATGCTATAAGTGCCGGTGTTAAAAAAATTACTTTTATCTAATAAACTTAGCTGTCAGATATTTATAACAATGAAGATTTAATTTAAATATGATGAAATTCAGCTGAAGATAAAATTTAGTTATCTCGAAAGGCACATCTTGAATATTAACGTACAGTTTCATAATAATTTGATATATCAAGGCTTTTTAAGTACGAGTATATTTTACTCATCCAACTATAATAATTATAAAGTATTCTACAGCTAACTATGAACTTTAAACAAATATCGCGTTAAGCATAATATGTAAATTTAATCCCTATTAACAGCTCTTAACAAATCAGATTCTAAGACCAGCTGTTTCGACTTCATTATGTTGTTTAATTTTCAGAAACAACAATTTCAGTTAGTAAAGAAGGATAAATTAATTTTCTTTGAGAAGGCCCATAAATAGGCATTTGACTGTTAAAGAAACGTTAATATAACGACTTTCATAACATTTTATTTTTTTATTAGATCCTATTATATAAATGTTTAAATATTCAATAAATAAAAATAAATGTAAGACAATAATAATAGATAAATGTTAGAAACATCGAAATATTAATGCATAAATCGTGTTTTTATTTATACAACATTTTATAATACTGTATTCCTAAAATATTTAATTCGTCAAAACATAGTACAACTCCATAGTAGCCATTTATATTACCGAAACAAGCACACATTGATACAGTAAAAGTATACGGAGAAGAGAATTGCCAGTGGCGAGAGACCAAGTAGTGGGGGAATTGACGTACCGGTGAAGGGGAGGGAGCAAGAGAGAGCGCGACTGTTAGACAGAGTAAGAAGATTGCGTGTTGCATCTTTTCATTTGCAGGAGTAAGGCAATTTTTTTAAAACAGTCCCACGGTTAAACGATTTCGTCTAGAACAGATATTTTTTTGGAAAATAAGCTTCAAACCTATCTGCACCTCGCTATGAAGTTTAAATTTTGATTCAATAAAAAATATATTTTTTTCAAAAAAACAGTTTTTTTAAAATTTCTGATATGGCAAAATGAGGGTAATTAAGGTATTGGTCATGTTTAGTAGCATATAACTCCAAAATTTGGTTTAAATTGCTTCTTCCGTTTACACGTGGGAGTGGATTGACTAAAACACAAAAAAGGCCATATAATACCCCCCAAAATGCTTCAAAATTAAAAAAAAAATGTCTATGTGAAAATAACATGTCTCCAAACATGTGTGAGTTATATTAAGCCAAAATATCCATAATTATTTTTTTGATCGCACAACCTTAACTGTCTACTACTTCTTACTGTCTACTACTGTGTACTGTCCAGTAGTGTTTACTATCTACTGTACTGTCTACTATTATTTACTCTCTACTACTGTTTACTGCCTATTTCTACTACTATTTACTGTCCTCTAATCTCTACTGTCTACTTATGTTTGCAGTCTACTAGTGTTTACTGCTTACTGTTTACTGTCTGCTACTGTTTACAATCTTATACTGTTTACTGCCTACAATCTACTACTGTTTACTGTGTACTAGTGTTTACTGCTTACTGTTTACTGTCTGCTACTGTTTACAATCTTATACTGTTTACTGCCTACAATCTACTACTGTTTACTGTGTACTAGTGTTTACAGCTTACCGTCTACTATTGCTTACTGGCTACTCTTTATTACTGTTACTGTTTATATTTATTACTGACTACTACTTTTTACTGCCTACTACTTTTTATTGTCTACTGTTTACTGCCCACAGTCTACTACTGTTTACTGAATACTGTCTACTACTCTTTACTATCTAATTGTGTTTACGGTCTACTGTCTACTATTGCTTACTCTTTATTACTGTTTACTGTCTATAGTGTTTACTACCTTCTGTCTACTACTGTTTACTGGCTACTTTCTACTACTGTTACTGTCTACTACTGTTTACTGCCTACTCTCTACTCTTGATTATTGCCTGTCTACTACTCTTTACTGTCTTCTGTCTACTACTGTAACTGCTGCTACTCTTATTTTTACTATTGCCATTATTATTAAACATTCCAGTCAAGTTACGTTTTGATACCCGTTTGCGCAACCTAGGGGGCAGTGATAACTGACCAATTTGAGGGACATGGAATCTTCAGAAAGGATGCTAAGTCAGCGGTGTTACAGAAAACAAGCAGTACAGACACATGTCTGTCAAATGTCCCATTTTGTTGTTTGGAGTGATCTTAAAATATATCTGTCTTCTGTCTACTATTGTAACTGCTGCTATTGATATTTTTACTATAGCTATTATTATTAAACAGACCTTTTTGAAAATAACATATTGGGGTTAACAAATTAATTTTTGTTTTGGTTATAGAGACACCATTAGAAGCCCAAAGATGTCCCAGGAGTCTACATACATAAAATGTATTATTGCAGTCTACTATAAACTGAGCAATGTGACAACGGAATGCATTAGTTTTTTTTTAAATTTTCAATTACTGGTGATTTGTTGCTGAACCGAACGAATTTATCAAATTATCTGTTGCCACTATTAGTTTTTATATTTTTGTTCATAATATAGTGTGATTGTTGTGCTGTGTTACAATTCTAAAAACTGTTTTTTTTAGTACTATAGATAATTTTTAAGATCTTTTATAATAAAAAATAAATTTTCTATCTTGGGATATAATGCATTATAACCTATAATTAATTGTTTATAACAAATCAAAAACCCATTAGCTGTAAATAATGTTGTAAATAAATATTAATAATAAAGTGTTGCATAAGTCTTATGCTGCTGTAGAGGAGAGGAAGATAAATGTAATATATATTGACCCAAATTAATTAAATGATCAAAAATAAAAATGTGCACTTTTTTAAATATACAGTATTTACAAAGTAAGAAGAGTCATTTGGGTATAATAATTTTTCAGTATTGTAAGTTTTTTCATCTATAAAAGTAAATCTTCCAAATCATAATTTGGAAGATAGGATAGGTTACGGATAGCAGAAATATAAGCAAACTATGAACCCAGGGCAATGACATTCATAAGCGCTGACTTCACAGCACGTAGCCTAATGAAAATAAGTCTTTTTTGAAATAATGGTTTAATTGGTGGGGATGACAAAATTAACTTACAAATATTTCAACATTGAAAACCAAATTTATACATACATCGAGTATCAAAATAAAACATTAGGAAAGGGGTATGTTGAAAATAAAAAAATGAAACAGGCCATCTATAATATACATGCACCTCTGGGGAGATGGGCTGAGCATGTGCACAACGCATACTTGTCACATCAACAAATCTGGGGGGGGGAGAAAGAAGATGGGGAGAGAGGGAAGAGGGGGTTAAGAGAGGGGAGACAGAGGGAAGAGGGAGAGAGAGAGGAAGGGAGAGAGACATAGAATATGCGGCCTAACAACAAACTTGGGAATACAAATAACAAGCAAATTATCTTTTCAGGAGTCAAAATAATTTGCACAGTCAGTTTCAACAAAAAAATCATCTAAAAATACATCAAATTTAATTCAGTAAATTTCAGAACCCACACTATCCTACAGAGAATTGTGGGTGAATATTTGTCCGCAGGTTCCATGGATCTATTAACCCTTGGTTCCTGCCAGGACAGCCATTAACACATAGGCAGGGAGTCAGCTTTTATGAGCACTAACATTAAACCAAGAGTAACTAAATTTGATATCCATATAAACTCCTTTTCAGAGATTGCACGATCACTGGGATAATAAGAAGTTATCAGTACACGTAGAATAAGGCAATCACTACATTATCATACGAGGGATCACTACGCTGATCTGTTTAACAAAACTGTACTGCCGCGTGCCCCACAACTCAATTTGGCCCCTATTTATGGCTCATGACAATGGTCAGCACCCCACGAGGCCAAAACTTAACTGCCCGAGTGAGGAATCCGTGCATGCGCACAGTGCAATCCAGTCAAGTTACGTTTTGATACCTGTTTGTGCAACCTAGGGGGCAATGATAACTGAACAATTTGAGGAACATGGCATCTTCAGAAAGGATGCTAAGTACTCGGCATTACAGAGACCAAGCAGTACATACGCATGTCTGTCAAATGTTCCATTTTAAGTTGTTTGGAGTGACCTTAAGATATAACTGAAGTGAAATAAGTTCAAAAATAGAATCATATTACTTGTGTGGTAATAGTACAGAGTGTTATTTTGTTCAACTGAGATTACTAGAAATAACTGGGAGATTGGTGAGTATATTCATGTCACTAATGTAATAGCCAAAGGGATTTTCTTAGGTTTATGTTTGTTTGCCCTATTGGTTTTTTTTTCAAAAGAATTCACAAAAGATCGCTTGATCAATGCAATGTAATAAACTCACGATTTAAGGATTTCTAAACTACTAAAATAACTATCCTTGTGTATCATTATGAGAAAATTTCATGGTATAGATAAATAGTGTCAGTAATTTATTATTTAACTGTACACTACAGAACTGCTAAACTAGCTGCTTTTAACCGTAGCAGCTAATAAGTTATTATTGCACAGTGCAGGAGAATCAGTTATATCTAGACAGATGTGAGTTTTGTATCTATAGCCAAATAGTGGAAGGTCTTCACTATGTAAAATCTTGTATTAACTTTCTCACTTACCAGGTACTCAGGCTTTTCTTTGATGATTTCTTCAACTACTTTATAATTTGCATGTTGTAAACCCAAAAGCAAACATTCTTCAAACAAAATTTTGGATCTCTCAACAGCACCAGCTTTCTCTGCCAACATTGCAGCTAACTTCAACGACTTCAAGTCTTTGCAACGAACCAATACATCACTTGCAGCTAGGTAATCTCCTGTCGCTATAAAACTGTAACAGTACAAACACTTTGAAAACAAGCTAGGACTGAATAAGTGTGTCTTACCTATAGTTTCCTTAAACATGTAAAAAAACAGAACAATCTGAGTGGGGGGAATAATAAACATAGTTCAGGAAAACAGAATAACAGAAGGAGGGGAACAAAATCCCTCCCTCTCTGCCTTTAGCAGAAACAAAACAGATAATGGCAAGTGTTTTCTAAAAACATCAGGTTTGCTAATGTTGCTGTTGTTGATTGGTTTGTGATTCACTGTTACATACATAATTGCTGTTCCTACCAAATATACTGCCTTGTTGATTAAAAAATGTCACCAAAGAACAACAAGGGCACCTATTCAGTTAATTCCTATACATAAAGAACAAAAATTATTGTCACCATGTGTCTTTGGTTTATAGAGAAATTTTTACTTGAGAAAATTCACCAACTTACACATGCAGTTATTTTTGTTGTATCATTATTTCAAGATCAGATTTATATAACCTACTTGCACTTTATGTAAGTGCAGAACACTTTGAGGTGTGGTATTTGTAACTATACAATAGTGTTGCTTACCAGTGAGCAGCCAACATTAGTTGTCCATTTATATTGGAATATTGTCCCCACTTGTTAAGCACCAGCTCAATAGTTGGGTCATCTTCCGGGTATCTGGACTTGGCAATAGCCAGGGCCTCCTTGTACAAGTTATGTTCAGTCAGTAACAGAATGGCCTCTTCCACTTTGTGTAGAGCCAATAAGTAGCTTGCAGCTTTAACATACTCACCACACTCAATAAGTTGTTCCGCGTAAGCTGAACACATCTCAGACCACATCCTGAAATTTAAAAACACAATTTAAATGGGGAAATGATAGTTATCATCAGAACCCTGGATGTTGGTTTAAAAAAAGAAGAATAAATCATGGTTTGCAAACTATTCAACAATAGAACATAATCTACAGTTAATCCACTGCAAGAAAGGAGATTAAAACACTTCTCTTTTAATATCCGATTTACCTTTGACAAAACAGTTTCGTCATATTTTACACACATAGTATGGATTTCTCTGATAGAAAGCAGCAATTTTCAGGAGCCGCATAACTCTACAGTCACCACTCGATATTTCATACTTGAAGGGACCAAGGAAAATGTCAAATTATTGAGAGTGGTGAAATATAGAAGTTCAGAATATAGAAGTTGATAAAAAGGGAAATTTGAAAAATCTAGTATTTATTTAACAATTTAGATTACAATAAGTACAATATGTTTTTTGCACATGAGAGAAAGGGACTTCTATTTTGATGCATTTATTACCACAAATTACAAGTAACAACAGCTCTACATAAATGACATTGCACTTGAACAGTTTCTACAAGAATTAAATGTCACCTGATACTATCCAATAAATAGGCCTCTATTATCATTTATTATCTAAACATTTGCTGTTTCATCAATAAACAATGTTGTTTCTATGTAACAATCCAGTTTATTTGTGCACCAGCTCTATAGCACTGATACCTGACATTTTTAAGGCATTACTTTTTCATTTCATAATGACAGATGAACCATATTTTATTGGTAATTACATGTGTTTGAAATGAATGGGTTGTATAGTTGTTGATTGCAATAAAGATTTATGACCCAACAAATACACAATATTGTATCTACATAGAGTATAAATAAGAAATATATCCAGTTAGTACAATTTATTGAGGCTAAGGCTGAGCGGAGAACAAATTATTGAATGGACATTGAGCTTCCTCAGTACTGTATAAAGAAGGGAGCATTGTTTTTGTACAGTTTAGCAAGAGTTTTTCAAGGCTCGTCTCAGTATGAATTAAACAGTTTTACGAATTATAGAGGTGCAAATTATCAAGTAATGACTATTTGATAGGAAGAATAAATATATTTCAGCTTTTCATACTGGACATACAATAAAAATATATTTTTTTTACCCTAAAATCAGTAACAATGCAAAGAAAACTTGCTGGAATTCTAAAAAACTTATTTAACAGCACACTGAAATATTCCAACATACTTACTCAATGCCTTGTATGTTTCTCTTTTCTCTGTTACATTGTTATTTCTAGGACCACAAATCTTTAAGAACTTACGTGTATGATCCCATTGGTGCAATAGAAATCAACCAATCAGAGAGTTGTTTTTTCTTGGTAGCTTCTTCCAACATCTCAGTGACATCTCCCCTCCACATCGCATGATGCTGAGTTTGTAAGTGATTGCCTATTTCTTGTAAGTGTGATTCTGAACATAAAAAAATAAAACTGTTTGTTTAACATCAGACCTAATCTTATCATACTAGGGGTTTATAAAATGATTTATTTACAAATTGTTTAAATCAAATTTTTAAAAAGATGCTCAAAACAAACCATTTTGTACCAAAAACAAACTCAGACAGTAGGCAATGTTTTTTATTGTTACATTTTCAATCCACTCCCGACCTGTAAATTTATTAATTTTACATTTTTTATAATAATTCGTCACAAATTCATATAAGACAAAAATCTGAACAATTCTTATTAACCACTTTATAAAAATTTTTGTACATTTTTCAGATTTTATCAACAGCTTCAAAACTGAACTATGGAGGGGGGAACCAATACTTTTTATTCGGTTGTACTTAAGGATTAAAATTTTGAAAATATATGAATTTTGATAAATTTTAAAGGTTATTTTTGATGAAAAAGAAGTTTGAACAAACATTTTTGAAAAACTGAAGTAAGATTCAGTGATGTCAACTACATATAGTCATGCCAAACTTTAGTTGAATCAAGTAGGCTCACCGAAGTGTGTGCATGACAAAAACTAAGACATCATGTAAAAAACTATTTTTTTCTGAAAATAGATATAAAAATCTCAAAATTACTTTGCTTCAATAGCACCATAACTTTCTACATAATTATACTTGTATAGTTTTTATAAACACTGAGTGGACTTTTACCTTCTACCATCAACAATTTCCTCATGGCTTTCTTGTCACCAAAATAGTCCAAGTACACAGCACTGTTTTCAGTTAGTGTTAAGTCCTGTGTCTCCACGGCAGCAGGCATACTGTCTGGCTCTGAGAGTACCACTTGTTATACAGTACATCTACATGTTTAGGGTTTTGTAGAGCCACAGATGAAATGGGGAAGAATGAGCGAGCCCGTTGGCGTTTATTGAAGTCCTCAAAGCCTGCAACATGATTGCAAATAGTTATGTAAACAACTTTTTATATTTTTAACTAAAACACCATGGTCTAAAACATTCTCCTGCTGTAGGAGGCTACTTGAGGGACAGTAAATAATAGCCTGTTTATATGTTAAGGGGTGCCTGTATTTTAAAGAGTGGCTGAAAATACTGTAGACAAGCACCTGTGATGGAAGGGTGGGACATTTGGTGACTGAACGAAACTTGAACTGAGGATTCACCATTCTGCAATTGAGGCTGCCCAAGATCGAAATCTCTGTCACATGTTATCACGGACTTTAAATGAAATTGTAACATGAATTCACCAAAGAAGAACATTCAAAACAGGAGGAATCTGGTCAACGCTGTCCAGATGATTCTGTGCTGGTAAACTTTAATGGTCTTGACTAAGGGTGGGAAGTGTAGGTGAGAAAATGTTTTACTTTATACACCAGATTGTTGTTTTTTTTTTGGTGTTTAACGTCCGACTATTGTGCACACTTGGGCTAATGCAGACGATAATTTATAGCGTACCCTGGTCCTCGAATCGAACCCTGGTCCTCGGGGTGAAAACCTAGTACGCTATCCACTAGGCCACCAAGGCGGCTACCAGATTGTTGAAGTTGTGCCAACAGTCATGTATGAAATAATTAGTTATCCACCCTCAGGCTATTTAATAACATTTATGGCACCTTAATATAGTTGTTAAAGGTTTCGTAAGTTTAATTTCATTTATCAACTCTCTAGAATACAAAATCTTAATTAAAAACAATAAATTCATTGGTAAATAACACTAAGTTACAGGACCGAAAATACAACTTACTTGAATCATGTGAAACTACAGGATCAGGTGACACTACAGAGGAAATGGTGGCTAAATGGTGGCTACAAGATCAAAATACAACTACTCTTAATGAGGAACAATAATTAAAGAAAGAATGAAATCATTACATAATGAAGCTCTGCAACTCAGAAACACCATGGGCTACTAATTATAATTTTAATTTACAAAGTAAAGCACCTATAATTTTTTTTTTATATTTGGTACATGCAAGAGACAAAAGATTTTAAAAAGCAGGTGAGTCAGTAGACATAAACAAACTATACCATCCATTAGTAATCCACTGTGAAAACGAAAGGTATCCTTTCTACTCAAAACTTTGGTAGCAGAGCTGGCAGTAGCTCTTTTCTTTTATATACCTTGGACCAAATTAACATCACATCCTTTATTTAGTAACATTTATATATTAGAACTGGCTTAGATTGTCTTAGTGATTCTATTTTCAATCACCCTGCACTGTGCTGTACAATCATGTGGACATTTTTATACTGCTCCTGGACATCACCTTATCACCATCACAAAAAAAAGGTCACAAATGGAGGACATTAAGTGAAAAAACAATGTAGTAGCGATATTAGAAAGGGTCCACATAACTCGAAAGTCGATTGTGTATCAAAACAATATATGTATTGGAGAACACAAGTCGATATACAGGATTTAAATAGGATATGACTATTTATAAAAGATAAAACTGATGTTTACAAAAAAAAGAACATTAATTAATTTAAAATATAAGGGAAATCATCATAAAAACTAAACATTTTCCATTAGAAAATGAAGACAAATTTACGAGGTCTGTTCAAAAAAAGACTGAACTTTTGAAATTATGGCTAAACCTTGTACAACGCATTGCAGCAATTGGTCAGTTAGCGAATAAAACCAGTTTAGTAAACACGTGCAGTCAGCTCTCTGGTACATAGTGAAAAACTGAAAATGAAGGACTTTGAAGAGCAACATTGCAACATTCAATTTTGCTTTAACATCGGTAAATCTTTTTTTGAAACATGGGCATTGCTTCAGAAGGTCTATAAGAACGATTGCATGAGCCAAACACAATGTTACGATTGGTATATGCATTTTAAATTGGGTAGAATATCGATTGATGAAAATCCAAGATCAAGACGACCCTCAATCCTTCAAATGAAGAAAAATTAATGTTGTTCAATCTGTGATCCATGGAACCGTTGTTTAACTGTGCGGGAGATTGCAAAAGAAGCTGGGATCAGCATTGGAAAGTGCCATGTAATTTTAAGAGAAAAACTTTGCATGCATCACATCTCAGCAAAAATGGTGCCACAACTGTTCACAAACGAACAAAAAGAAAACCATGTTAACATTAGCCAAGAATTGCTTCATCATGCTAACAGCGACAAAAACTTTATGAAAACTATCATTACAGGTGACAAAATCTGGGTATATGGATACGATGTCAAAACGAAGGCACAATCGTCAATATTCACCATATTCGAAGAAAGCACACGAGTCACTCAAACATGAAGTCGATGTTAATTGTTTTGTTTGAATATCGTGGAGTTGTTCATCACAAACTTATACCACAAGGTCAGACAGTCAACCAGTTCTACATGGATGTTTTAAGGCATTTAAGGGGAAGATGTGCAACAGAAAAGGCCTGAATTATGGAAAAACAAGAACTGGATTTGGCAACACAACACGCCAAGTCTTTCGTCTCTGCTGGTTGGCCAATTTTTTGACAATAATGGAACAGCCATTCTTCTCCATCCTCCGTACTCACCAGATAAGGCACCAGCAGATTTTTTTTATTTCCTACACTAAAATCTACCTTAAAAGGATTACGTTTTCAAAGAGTAAAAGAAATTCACAAGAAATTACTGGCACAGTTAAAAGACCACACTAAACAAGTTCCAGGGAGCATATGAACAATGGAAAAAATGTTGGGACCAGTGCATAACAACAAGCAAAGGGGAGTACTTCGAAGGAGACAAGCACGTGTAAAGTCCTTAATATTGTAATAAAGATTTTATGACTAAATTTTGGTCTTTTTTTGGACAGACCTCATATAAATATATACCCAAGATTTCCAATAACATAAAGAACTTGTTGTTGTTAATTTAAGGCGAAAAGCACATTAAGGCTATTATCGCCTCCCTAAATGTAAGTGTCAGTGTAACATGTTAAAGTTATAAGTGTAGTGTTGTAAGTGTAAGTGTGTGTTAGACTCAGGTACTGTGAGGAACGTCTAAATCCTCTCAATAGGTGCAAATAGTCTGCACCCCCTGCAGGAATAACACAAAAAAGATCAACCAATAGGTCTATAATAAATCACAAGGTTTCACTGGCACTAACAAAATAATACCTTCTAAGTAACACAACAAAGAACAGGAATACTGAAAAATTACTTTGTTAAAAAAATTTAGCAAAAAAAAAATAAAGAAGTTAGAAAATATAAAATTAACAGACTGTAAATTAATTAATTTTGATACTGAAAATATGTATCCACTGGTTTCGATAGAAGAACTGTTAAGCTATTAGAGGATTAGTTAGACAGAGTTAAAAGAGGGGGCAATTCGAACTTTGTAGGCACAAGTGATATACTTGGTTAGTCACATATTATTTTTTAAATAAAATTTCCAGGGATTTTTTTCTTAAATATTTCCTTTCCCACCTCATTACATTTTCAAAAATGCAATCATATCCAGCCCTAACACAAATAGAAAAAAAAATATTATTTACGCATTATGTTAGAGATGTCTACAAAACAACGCTACTGTTACCATCCTAGGTACCTTTATTTCTCTCCAAGGGTTGGTCTTCTAATAAAGTTGTGTTTAACGACTTACTTGGAACCCCTGAAATTATATGTTTATTACGCAAAGGTAAAAATTAGAAGGAAAAAGTAGAAAACAAAAAGAAAAATTTTGTCAATTATTTTAATAACTTAAAATACCTATTATGAACTAAAAGCCTATCTAACATACAGTAAACAAATTTGCTAGAACGCAATAAAAATTGTAGAATATATTACTGCAGTCATGCATACAAAATTTCAACTTGTTTTTTTTTCAAAAAACAAAATAAATTCTAAAAAAAATTTTACATGCTAGAATTTTTTTTTTTAAATGACAAGAATGTGCTGGTAACAATATAATACGGGTCATAGTTACATTAATGATTATTTCTTTAATTTATTTTATTTGCCTTGAGACAGGCTTACATGCCAAGTACAGTGATGATGATTTAACTGAAAGTGTAATATTTTGTATCACAATTTTTAAAAACATTTTTGTAATACTTCGGGAATTAATATGTTTAATAGGAATTGATAGTTTATAAGCTAGTTTATGAGTTATAAACCAGATTTATAAAATTTTTGAGGTTTTTCTGACCAAACATGTTGAAATTAGAAGTGGGAGTATGACATGAAAACTTGAACATTTGGAGAGGTATGGTAATGCTATATAAACTCTTTATGTGTAAAAACTATATATATAGATTGGGAATAAGTATCACTTCTAGTGTTTCAAATTATACCCCTTACTAGATAAACAAATATTTTTGTCATTAACTTATATATTATACCTGGATTCAGGTAGTTACAAGACCACTTTCACCAAATTTATAGTGATTGGAACAGTCATATCATTTACAAATAAAAGGAGTATTAACGACAGACTAATGTATACATGCACAAATTTATAAGGTCTTTGGTTTTATCTATGAGCCATAAAAAAAGTTTTTTGAACTATAAATTTAAAATATTACTTGTAACACATACATACATTTTCTGTTTACATACTTTCCACTATACATACACCGCAGGGGGTGTAGACTAGCTGCATCTATTAAGAGGATTTAGACGTCCCTCACGGTACCCGAGTCTAACACACACTTACACTTATCACTACACTTACGACTTTAACACTTTACACTCACACTTCCATTTAGGGAGGTGATAATAGCCTTAATGTACTTTTCGCCTTAAAATAAAAAAAAGTGTATATTTTTATTTTAACAACTTCACAAATAAAAATGAAATATCAAAAAACACTTTGAAATTAAAGTATAATTTTACAAAGATGTTTTCTGTATCTTAATAACATTGCTACATCTTAATTTGATTTTCTGTTTTTACTGTTTTAAAACAAACTTTTCATTGATCTATCTTGTAACTTGTTTAACCATTCGGAACAGCACTTCTGAATTATAATATTGTTCTTATAACCTTATTTTTATAAGAATATAGTTATTTTTGTAATATAGTGAACTTTTATACAATGAGTATAAGTATCAGAACAGAACCACATATCTCACTGGTATTAAAAATATTGCAATTGGAAACTAATTATTTTGTTTTTTACAGGGTAATTGAACAGATTTCTGGACTAGAAATATGATTTTGGAATCTGTTACTCAGAATTAGCAGTGTTTTCCATTTCCACCATATAATTTATTTCTGTTTGTGCACAGTGTAATACATACGTAAATAAAGGCAACCAAATACGGTAGCTCACAAGATCGTAATTAAATGTAACGATTAATTCAATAAAAAACCAGAGTTTAAGTGTTGAATAAGATATTCTATATTGATGAAATATAACCTACTTCAACATCACAGGTGTTCTCCTCAATTTGCGCGATGACACTGTGATTCTCTTCCTTTAGTTGTAGTATTGTCCGGTGATTATTTTGATAAACTTGTGACTTTAAATACGCGCCAAGGAAGAGTCACATGGTGTTAGGTCAAATGACTTTGCTGGCCAGTTTTGACTGTCGCTGTGAAAAAGGAGTTGGGTCGGAAATTTTTTCCTCAATTATATCTTCTGAGCTGTGACAGCTGTTGGAACCATAAATGCTTGATATTCACATTATTAAGGTAAGGTCATAAAAATTGTTTCAACCATATTCCTGTAGTGTTGTCCTTTTACCAGCATTTACATCCTCATCTTCAAAAAAGTAAGGCCCGATTATTCCACCAGACCAAAATCCACACCACACAGTTACTCTTTCCAGATGAGATGTTATCTTGGGATTGTCTGCTCCCCAAATGCAACAGTTCTGTTTATTAACATAGCTGTTTAAATGAAAATGTGCCTCATCAGAGAAGATTATTGTCTTTGCAAAATTATCATTTTGCATGTTGTCTCTCCAAAATCCATTCAACAAACTGTCTTCATTAAACTGTCCATCAGTTTCAATTGAAGAATTAACTAAATTTTGATATGGAGATCCTTTGTAAGAATTCAGTAAAGGGAGGTTTTCGAAATGTCCAACTGTTGTGAATGAAATGAAAGTGACTTTACTTTTGTGGACTCACAATAACATCACACACAATTGCAGTGTTTTCATCAGACCAGCTGGAACAACAGTGCACTAGTGTTCTGATGTCTGCAATTGAACCTGTTGTCTCAAATTTCATCATAATCCTATGAATTACCTAGAGAGGTGTACGAAGCTTCCACACAGTTTCTGCGGAACACTCATCATATTTGTAATGTTTTCAAAATTTTAGAACCACCCCTTACTTCTTTTTGAAACACCCTTACTTTAAATACTGCACTGCAGCTTTACAAAAACTATGAAGTTATATACTAGCATAGCTAACTATGTGATAGTAAACAATCATAACACCATATGTTGAATAAAACAAAAAACAACAAGTCTAGTGTACTGGTAATCAGCAATGGCTGTTTTTTATTACAATACTGAGAGCAGCAAAGCTCAGTTGACACAATAGCAGACAATTTTCCACTACTCAAAACTTTATACAAGTTCAAGTACACCTAAATTAATACCATTAGCATTTCTGTGTCACATCTTGTTCTGCCAAGCATTATAATTATGTAATTTAATCATCGGGCACTACTAGAGACATGGAAACAGAAAGCAAATCTGAGTTAAAGAGAGCATTTACCAATTGCAGTCTGAGGGTCATCACTGATGAGTGATTTAGCTGAAGGCACTGCTTGTCTCTCCTTTGTAAACTGCGACACCAACTGCTTTCCTTAAAAATGATACAAGACAATGAAACATCTACAACAGTGCTATCATTCAATAATAGCAAAAAACTGATTCATATTTAATAAAATTATTAATATTTTTCGCTTAATGAAACAGCACCAAATTAAAAAAAAATATTTCCTGTAGTATTTCCAAATTTAAGAATCACCCTAAATTAAGAAAACATGTTTCACAAAAATAGAAAAAGCTAAATAAAACATATTTTTTTCAGAAATACATTAACATATACCTTATAAAATAATGTACAATGAGTAAATTATTTTCCATTTTTCAACAAAGAAAATGATTTAGGCGGATAGGAAAAAGCTTGAAAATAACAAAAAGAAAAACTACACAAACAGTCTCAACATGTTCTATGAGTGCTTGACACAGCCCAGGATAATGTAACACAACAATACTACTGTATTCGAGGGGCGAATGTACTTGTGCAACAAAATTAGAACTGTTTTAATTTAATACATAAGGGGCTACTTTACATTACCTGCACAGTTTTACATGTTTCAGATATTTTTAGTCGTCATTTTCAATACCTCGAATTTAAGAAAACTCTTATTTTTCCATGTAAATAAATTGTTAAAAAAGGTGCATTTAAATTGTAATACTCACTTCTTTTAATTCAGAAAAGATAGCAATGACAAAAAACCGATGACCAGCAATTATCCAGACAAATTGGAACTGGATCAGATTCGGATAGTTGGAAAGAAGTTACAAAATTGTAATAAGAAAAAGCTTCTAATTTTATAAATTATCATTGTATGTTACATAAAAAACACTGCTTGCTGTATTTGGAACACTGAGAAATATGTTTTAGAAATTTTTCAAATTATAAGACAAAAATAGTTGTACAGGGAATGTATACTTTTGATAACATTTTACTTGAAACAGTAACAAACTAACACACGTGACATACAAAGTGAGTGAGAGACAGACAGACAGAGAAACGTATGCACGGCGCGCCCCACACACACACACACACACACACACACATACAAAGCAATATGCACGGATGATACTGTAGTAACTGTAAAGGAAATCACTGTATAAACTCACAAACTCGTTACACTTTACGCAGTTCGCTATAATACTATAAACTGTTTCCAATAAAAACAAGAACTCATGGTTTAATAATTTTTCATTGCAGAGTTTTGTTTTTATTTTTTATAATTAACGATCCAGGTAATTGATGCTCTATTGTTTTAAAATATTAATAGTCTAATTTGTAATGAATTTAGAAGTACAAATACTCTTAGGTAATATTTGTTACCTTTGGATTACTTACTTTTTACTGGAATCACCGTCACTTGTTCACTAATACGCCACACCTGTAAAGTGTTATCATAGGATCCTGATATCACAAAGTCAGGATCAAACGGACTCCACAAGGCACAAAGTACAGCATTGGTATGTTTCGTGTATGAAGCTAGCAACGACTGTGTTAAAACATCCCAAATCTGAAATATTTAACAAAGAATATATACAAAGAAATATTAAAGAGCAAATATATATATATATATATATATATATATATATATATATATATAATAGGATTTCATCCTGCTCTTATTTAACACATATATAAGCTTTGTTCTTTTTGCTTGAGGTTTGTACTACTAGTCAGTCAAATTCTGAAGTCACACTGTTCGCACGTAATATGGGTTGGTTAATGTGGAGTGTACTTGAATAACCACTTCTTGCCAATACACAATGGCCGGATCTTCTTCTTAAATATTGTTTCTTTTATTATACTTCAATTTTTAATTTTGTTGGTAAATTTCATTAACAGTACAATAAATACAGTTTATCAGACAGTGACGAGGAGCCACAGATGTTTATGGACTTCTGAGTGGTGAGTTTTTAAAGAGAAATGGAGAAATATAGAAGGCATTGGTAGTTAGTGGCATTAAATAAACATCAGAGAGTGTAAATATAATAGTAACAAAACTAATAAAATAAATAGAGAATTTTAAACAAACTGGAGGCAAACTAACTCTGATTTATTTGCACAATCTACAACAAGCTATGGGAAAGAGTGCACAAGCTGTCCTGAGCCTAGAGATCTGTTGAATCACAAGCCTTCAATATCTGAGCATTTATTGACATTTGACAGGAAACATGAAGCTACATCGAGTGATAGCTACTTCAAGTGATAGCAATTGTTTACATGCCCACTTTGCGAGTTATGAGAAATTCCAGACCGAGTTTACCAAGCCACATTTGTGGGAAAAAGGCTTTAAAGTTTTACTTGCAGAGATATCACAAATGATTCTGCTGGGATTTAAGTAAATCGTCACTTCATCCGGTATCGGAAGAAGCTATAACAATACTTATTATAAGCATACTTATTGTAATAAGATTAACCTTTTAAAGAGTATGTTAAAAGTACGTCATTCACATACATAACATGAATAAGTATGGACATCATTTGATGTCTTCACCATTTTTTATATTTACACGCTGCAATTATTACGTAAACGGAATAAAAGAAGATATATGAAGCTGTTTTATAAATTCGTCTTATACTGGTGCAATTTCCCACTAAATAAAAATAAAAGTAGAACACTCATTGGTGAATGACAAGTGGGCTTTCCACCCCAGAAAGTAGGATGGACTTGCAGTGTCAGTATAGTTTGATGTGTGAAATATTGGTGGCCTGAAGGTATTTATTATCGTTTTGGCGGTGTTCAAAGTAAGATGTGTGTTTGTAAGAGAGTTTATTTCAATATTGTGTTCAATATGTTTAAGCAATTACCTTTTAATCTAAATTTCTCAAGTGGAATTTTTTACGAAATTATGTTGCAAACTTTTGATGAAATACCAAGTGTGATTTTATATACGGACGATAATCTTACATGCTGCTTCATTATAAGAAGTAATAAGTAGGGCTTTAGCCACAGGGATATAATTTAATTATTATTAACCTATGTTTAGTGCTAATGGTATTGAAATAGATGAAAACAAAACAAATGCTACTGTTAGCATGCCCATGTTATAGGCATGGTAAGCTGTGTCAAAATGTATACCCAATTATTCAGAGCTAACTAACCATTTAGAGATTTACTGAAAAAAGATGTTATTGTTTGAAATAACAGATGCCCCCTAATAAACAGAGTGTGCTAGTCGACACATCTGAATTTGGTTTAGGTACAGTATAGGAAATTGTTGCTTATGCTTCTGAGGTACTGGCAGATGTACAAAGAGAGTTTTTAAGTATTGTGTTTGGTTGTGAATGGTTTAAACAATTTATTTTGGTAGCATCCGGGGACTATACCGGTGCTGAGCCGATAGTCATTCCTTCCTTGGGGTTATACCGAGCCGATAGTCATTCCTTCCTTGGGGTTATACCGGCGTGCTGAGCCGATAACCTACTCCAGCCCGAACTCTACCCACCGATCTATCCTAGTGCGGTGGCGTGTTGAGCCGACCTTACATCTGTGGACTATACCGGCGTGCTGAGCGGATAGTCATTCCTTCCTTTCCTTCCTTGGGGTTATACCGGTGTGCTGAGCCGATAACCTACTCCAGCCCGAACTCTACCCACCGATCGACCTATCCTAGTGCGGTACCAGCGTGTTGAGCCGACCGTACATCCGTGGACTATACCGGCGTGCTGAGCCGATAGTCATTCCTTCCTTGGGGTTATACCGGCGTGCTGAGCCGATAACTTATTCAGTTCCTCTCCTATCTCTATGTTGTAACGACACATCAGGCCGCCGACTTCCGGTTCCGAAGAACAGCAAGTTGAGCCGACCAGGTCTATGCGAGTCCAGGGTCAAGAGTTAAGCAACGACGTGTGGTGTGAGCTACTCTTCCGTTTGAGAAGTCCAGCCCAGATCACCAGACAGTCAGCAATCTCCGGGTTCAGTGGCAAGCAACGACGTGTGGTGTGAGCTACTCTTCCGTCGAGAAGTCCAGCGCAGATCGCCAGACAGTCAGCCGTTTCCGGTTTCAGTGGTAAAAGTGTTCAGCGAACGAAATAGAAGAAAGTGTTATAACGAAAAGTGTTCAGTGGCAAATAGAAGAAAAAACAATACAAAGATTTATGTTTATATTAAATTAATTAAATAAAGAAAATTTAAACCAAAAACTGCAGCTCTAATATAATAGAACCCACTCCAAAGAGTGTATCTGGGTCGAAGGTGCGATTAAAGAGATTTAAAGCATCTTCGACTCTGTAAGCAGGTGAACTGCCATTACAAGTTCACCTAGAGCGTGCAAAATTGATTCTAAAAAAATTAGATCAACTTGGTGAAGAAAATGAGATTCGAATAAACCTTTTAATCAACAATATGTCTATAACTGAAAAAACAAACTAAATACTGAGCAAGAAAGCAGAAATATGTAAATTAAAAAAGTATATTCAAAACGGATGCCCAGATATAAGATGTAGATATTTAACTATATTTTGACTTAAAATCTCAATTTTGTGTAACTGACAAAATTAAATTTAAAAATAAGGCGATAGTTGTTCCTATAAAATTACGATTGTTATGTTGAATAAAATACATGTAGGCTTTGTCGGCATTTCAAGATGTAAATCTATAATCAGAAATATTTTATTTTTTCCTAATATGTCAAAAGATATTGAAGACCTTGTAAATAGTTGTTAAACTTGTGCTACATACAAGAGGAAAAAACAAAATAACAACTAATGTGTTACAAAGTACCTAAAATACAGTGACAAAATGCTGGATGTGATATCTTTGAATTATCACCATGAAGTGGTGTTAGATTATTTTTCATATTTTATAAAAGTTTTTCATATTAATAATTGCACTAATCAAACAATCAACAAACAAAAACCTTTTTTTTCCATGTTACGGTATTCCCTTAAATTTTTATTCAGATAATACGACCTATCACATTTCAGAAGAATTTTAAAACTTAGTGTCAGGATGGAATTTTAATCATGTGACATCTAGCCCCCACCGTCCACAGTCTAGTGGCATGGCAAAGTCTGATTTGTGAATGTACTGTCCCGTACATTAATTCAGTGAAAATTCTAAACTGAAAAAATAATTAACAGTTGAGCTGTTAACACCATAAAAAATATTTTTTCAAAATGTTTAGATTCTTATGAAGATCCTTATTTTGCACTATTGGAATTTAGGAATACTCCCACGACAAAACACATTTCGCCTGCCCAATCACTAATGTCAAAGTCTTTAAGGACCATTACCGCAAAGTGGTTAATACTACTAAAAGATAACCTCAGGAATAATACAAAGGATATTGTAAAAACTACACAAAGTATGAAGTGTATTTTTGTCTTTACTTAAAATTTTAAAACTAAGAATTATTTGAGTAAATATTTTGTGTACCTTATACATATGTAAGTCTTATAGAATGTATGATAAATTTGTTTATAATAAAGGAGATGTTATTAGTTAGATTTCGAAAATTGGCAATCACTGGTGTAAACAACACATTACTCAACTTTATTAAAAGATTACAAGAATCTTAATTACTAATAATAGAACAAGTTCTTTATATTACACAAAAATATAACAGTTCTTTTGGCTAGCGAAACAGTCAAATCTGATTTAACTTGAGAGTTGACAACACATCTGTTTAACTGCATACATGATACTGTACTGTGTAACAAATTTATTTATTATACTGACAAAATTAATTTGAAGTCTTTACCAAATGCATTTCGTCAGTTAATCCTTTCAAAATAAAAAGGGCAATTTTGAAAGAAAACAGATTTTTAGTTTTTAAGGTCCCACAACACAATTTAAAAACTTTTCACAGTAATTAAAGTTCTAGACTAAACAAATATAATTCTGTACATTCTTAACCTAACCTAACGTAACAAACATTGGATTTCCAATTGTACTGTGAATACTAACAGCAAGCAGACGTTAGATAACTTTCTGATACAAATATTCAGGTGAGCAATACCTACCTGGGCACTACCATCATAAGAAGCAGACACAAGTTGAGCACTGAAATGAGGACTCCATGAGAGACAGGCAATTTTCTCCCCGTGCAAGACAAGGGTAGCAATGGTTTCCACAGTTGAATCTGAAATTAAAACTGAATAGTTGAGACTCAAATAAGTGGTATCACATTAACACCACATTTTCGATCACTTACAACATACTTATCTTACATTAAAAACTAATCCTGATTTTTTTCAGAATAAGAAACTGCAACAAGTTTTGAAAAAATACAATTCAGTGAAACTTCAATTAACTGTCGAGGTCACAACTGAAGAAATGTGACAGTTAATCGAATAGACGGATAACAGATAACAACCCGCCTTTAAAAAACCTTTAAAAAAACAACCCACTCCGTTCATTTTGCATATGAACTTTTGCAACATTAATCAGAGTACAGCTGATGAATACACATGTTTATGAACTGGATATACATTCTGCAATAAAATAAAATATAAATGTTACAATCACATATACAGTGGTACTTCGGTTAATGGACTTATTTCGTTCAAATCTAAGAATGTTATCTAATAAGACTACTGTGCAACTCAGTGTTTAAAATAGAGACTTGTGGAAAACATTTTACTCTTTTACATAGAAAAAATAATTCAGTACTCATTACTCAATTATTCAATTTATTTAATTTATAAATCATTCAATTCATGATTTACTCATATGGCAAAGATGAAGAATGTAGAAAATTCACAGAACAGAAGCTATACTTTATTTTAACTAAATTCATACAAATGTAATTGTCACATATATGCACACACAGGACTAATCAATGCTGTATTTTTGTAGTTCATACTGTAGCTTTTTTTTAGTTCAACAGTGAGTTTGTCTTTGACTTCCACTACCACTAGCACTTGCTTTAGGACCTATTTACTTCAAATAAAAAAAAAAAAAAAAAAAAAAAAAAAAAAAAAAATGAAAACAGGATTTAAACAACAATTTGAAACTCACACACAAAGACACTTATCGTTTTGTTAAATTTAAAAATCAAAAATGTGTAACACAACAATATTATAACTGTTTAAATTTTTTAACAGGTTAACAAACACACAGTAAAAGAATTGATAACACACTAAATAAAAGTAGTGTGAAGATGTCAGAAAAGGGATAGGAGTGGGCATTCTGAGAACAGATTCAACCCTTTAAGCCCATTTATCACTGTAATGGTTTACTGATCACTGCACATCTAATGTAAACAACACCAAACACAAACTTATCAGCCACAACTGCAATATCTGCACCTGACAACATGAGTGACAGTCTACAGTGAGTGACTCATTAATAAAACAAAAATGTGTCCCATTTCAGTGCTAGCACTGCTCAGTAAATAAACAGAAAATTACTGTGTGTGTGTGTGTGTGTGTGTGTGTGTGTGTGTGTGTGTGTGTGTGTGTGTGTGTGTGTGTGTGTGTGTGTGTGTGTGTGTGTGTGTGTGTGTGTGTGTGTGTGTGTGTGTGTGTGTGTGTGTGTGTGTGTGTGTGTGTGTGTGTGTGTGTGTGTGTGTGTGTGTGTGTGTGTGTGTGTGTGTGTGTGTGTGTGTGTGTGTGTGTGTGTGTGTGTGTGTGTGTGTGTGTGTGTGTGTGTGTGTGTGTGTGTGTGTGTGTGTGTGTGTGTGTGTGTGTGTGTGTGTGTGTGTGTGTGTGTGTGTGTGTGTGTGTGTGTGTGTGTGTGTGTGTGTGTGTGTGTGTGTGTGTGTGTGTGTGTGTGTGTGTGTGTGTGTGTGTGTGTGTGTGTGTGTGTGTGTGTGTGTGTGTGTGTGTGTGTGTGTGTGTGTGTGTGTGTGTGTGTGTGTGTGTGTGTGTGTGTGTGTGTGTGTGTGTGTGTGTGTGTGTGTGTGTGTGTGTGTGTGTGTGTGTGTGTGTGTGTGTGTGTGTGTGTGTGTGTGTGTGTGTGTGTGTGTGTGTGTGTGTGTGTGTGTGTGTGTGTGTGTGTGTGTGTGTGTGTGTGTGTGTGTGTGTGTGTGTGTGTGTGTGTGTGTGTGTGTGTGCGTGTGCGGTATATATTGTAATATTTTTCCTTAAAAACTATATATATATATATAAATTTACATTATAATAATATTTAATTACTGTAATTAACTTCTAATAATGGCTAATGGTTATCAGAAACTGGTGGTTAAGAAGGACACTTAATTAGAATTTCACTATATTAATTTAACTAAAAAAAAATTAAATTAGTATCATTAGTTATTTAAAAAAGGTTTTTTCAGAAACTTGTATTCTACATTTAAATACTAAAGCTGATGTTTGGTGGAAACAAAAATGTTAATTTTCAAAACAAGATAGAATATAATGCTACTGTCAAGATCAAAATTATACCTTTAGCAGCAAATACTTCATCTATGCAGATTTGTTTTTTTAAAATAGGGATTCCAAATCATGCCTACAAAATTATTAAACTAAAATCATCATTAAAATTAATGAAAATCGTGTACAAAAACAATACAGTAGTATCTTATGCACGTAATTAGTTTATAATTAATTTGTAGGTGGCCAAAACATTAAACTGAAGTTTAATATATATATATAATCAATCTTAAATTCAATATATTTATCCAATAGGCTAATTGTAAAGGTATACATGTATTTGTACAAACAAACCAAAGAAAAACATGAACAATACTAATTTCTCTAATTATGAATGAAAATAACAAAACTTACAAGTTAGGGATAAAACAACACCAATAAAAATATAAAAAGACTAGGCTACCTGTTTTGGAACTACTTACCACAAACATGGTTAATAAACCATGTTAACCGACATGGTTAATAAAAAACCATTGTGTGCATTAATAAAATTTGAATAGTGCACATAATACCGTGTGAGGCAGAAAGGACGGATGTTTTCGGAATAGCTAGTATTCAGGCTCAGGGGGTGGGAATGAGGGGACTGATGTGGTCCTGTGTTCGGTAGCTCTTGCCATTTTGTTTAGTCAAGGTCATGGAGCTGTGGACTATGTAATATCGTGTGTTCACTTACGATAGTTTTGTGCGGAATAATGAGTATCATTTCAGTTCAGCATAAATTTCGTCACCATTTCAATCTTGCGAGACATAGTAGTGTTCCTACTTGTAACACCATTTTACATTGGGTTGAATCATTTCGTTTAAAAGGAACAGAAAAGGGGCTCCTCGCTTAGTATGTACTCTAGAAAATGTGGTAAGAGTTAGGCAAGCCATCCTCTGCAGTCCTGGTTGATCTGCTAAGAGATGTTCTGCTGAACTGTCTGTAATTGTTCTGAACTGAATATGCCTCAGTAATCATTCGGTAAGGCATAATTTGCATACAGATCTAAGATTTCATTCCTACAAAATGAACATTGTGCAACAACTGAACCCAGGAGGTTATGTAAAGAAGCTAAATTTTGCTTGAAAAATGGAGGCCATACTCGAGCAAAATGACAACATTATTTTTTTTATGAGCGATAAAGCTCATTTTCACTTGAGCAGCATGGTAAATCAGCAAACTGTCATTACTGAGCCAGTGAAAATCCAAAACTAATGCATGAGAGACCATTGCATGGTCCTAAGGTGATTGTTTGGTATGCTGTGATCAGAACAGATCACACTTTTTTGATATATACTTTTTCCAGATTGATTTTTCACACAGATTGATCTATACTTTTTCCAGGACGATAACGGGAACACTGTAACTGTAACCTAGGAGCATTATAGACAGATGATTACTAAATTCTTCCTAACTGAACTAAGAAGAAAATTTATTCCTATCCAGCGAGTGTGGTTTCAGCAGGATGGGGTGACAGCCCACACAGAAAGAATGTCAATGGAAGCTATTCAGACTGTTTTTCGTGGTCGTGTCATTTCCCAGTTTGGTAACATTAATTGGCCTCCTTGTTCCCCAGACTTGTTCACGTGTGTCTATTTATTGCGTGGTTAGTTGGAGAGAGTGGAAGCCAACTTCCAAGAATGGCTTGAGAGATGTATTGCTAAAAACAGCTGTCACCTCGAAGATATTGATTTCAAACATTAATTTTACAAAATGGCATCATTATGTAAATATTATTCTATAAATATTTTTTTTTCAATGAACAGTGATGATATATTGTTTTTGTTTTAAAAAAGTCCTTCTTTCTGCCTCATCCTGTATAAATTTATCCACATCAATAAAATACAAATTTTTAAATAATGCAAAAACATTGCAAAACATTTTTTACATATATAGCTAGCTACTTCTAATAAACATACAATTCTATAACTACTGAAAAAAACATAAAATTAACATACTTTTTCAGTCAGTTAACCAGGTATTGTTCAAATGTTGGTAATACATAAACATTCTTAGCTCAGTTGGTGGACCAAATTTGGAAAATTAAAGAAACTTACAATTTGAGATTAAATTGAAAATTTTTAAACAAACCCTGTCCACAGTATAATATGATCTTACCTTTATCAGCTGGGATGCTGACTACTTTGATATTCTCAGCACCGCTGGCTAACCAATTCTTATAACAAGAGTTACAACTGTTGGCAACTGTAGGTGGATGCCACACAAGAGCGTTGACTGCTTTCTTATGAGCATATACAGTGTATAGTCGGGTGTGATCCTCACAGGATATGATGTGTACTGATCTGTAATTAAAAACATTCACCAAGACTCAGGAGTGTAAGCACATCCTAATCAGTAATCTCAGTGGAGGACACAAGGGGCGACTGCAATGAACGAACCGAATGCAATGCTACTGTTTCCCCCACTATCTTCTCCCATAAGGAAGTAGTATTCCACAAATGATTTCCCTGGGATAAGAACTCAAAGCTAATGACTGATGGAAGGCATGTAATCTCCCTCTCTATCTGCACTGCAGATTGCCTAGTACTCAATCATATTGTACCAATCACATTGAGCCAAATCAAAAAAACTTAAATTACAATTAAAATGAGCCAAACCAAAAATGGAACATAATTAAATCATAATAATTAGGAAATTATAGAACAACAACCCAAATTATATGAACATACCAGAAGTGAATATTTTACAAAGGACTGTTACAAAGACTATCATCATGTCTCTTAAATTTGCAAGTTTTATTTCATGTAACATTATAATATACAGTTGTCTATAATAATGTTATTATGTACAATTAATAATGCACTAACTGAGGCTCAAAAACAAAAGGGATCTTATTGTCTGAGAAGTGATTTCAGTACATGCAAACATACTTGATAACATGTTTTCAAGCATCTTGCAATTTGAATCCTGTAGATCCAAATATCCTGTTGTATCTCCTGTGTATAAAACTGTTATACACAGCTGCAAAAAGTATAGAAGTGTTTATTCTGCAGTTTTAAACAGGGGACACAAACACACACACACACACACACACACACACACACACACACACACACACACACACACACACACACACACACACACACACACACACACACACACACACACACACACACACACACACACACACACGCGCGTGCGCACACACACATATACAAATGAAATACAAAAAATCATAACTAAAAATTATGTTTGAAATGAATGTTATCATAAAATATTTTTTTGGTATTTTTTCAGTTATACCATATCAATCAGCATGAAGAACTAAAAAGAAATCATATATAATATTTTTTAAGGTCTTATTTGTGTAGATAATACAGCAATTACGATACAGTAACAGCTGTTGTTTAAAAATCAGGTCTCAAAGAGATAAATGAGTTTGCAAGACAAAGAGTAATAAAACTGACATTAATCAATAGCTCAAAATGTTTGGTTTACCATTGCTAGGTATTTCGGTCGATACAGGTACATACTATATAGAATATTACCAATATATGAAAAATCGCCAATAGCGATGACAGCATTTTATGCACTTATCGTAATATTGCAAACAGCAACATTGCAGCACTCAAATGATTAATGATGAAGAATTACGAACATAAGCAATACAGATTATCAAGATTAAATCTGCAAAGATTAAAGAAATAAGTTGAAATTATATATTAAGGTTTTGTACGCATATTAATAAAGATTATGCAATAGACTTGTTCTGCTTACTTTCCTAGTTAGTTATTTCAATTTTTTAAGGCTAAACTTGATAATTTATTATGCCAAGATTTTCAGAAATAAATTAAACTTTAAACGGTCACAATTTTGTTATTTATGTCCAAACTCAGAGAAAAAGCTAGGGTAAATATTTAAAAAAACTTTAAACAATTTAAAGAAAACATGGTAAGGCACAAAAGCCAGAAGAAATTTTTACAATTAATAATTTAATACCATTGTGTTTATAACTTTTCTGCATTATTAAGAGTGTATTAAAAAATCTAACTTTACCCATTCTCATTTGCCACGGCATAGACTGATGAATCATCTTTCATAGCGAAATCGCAACGTGATGAATGTTTTATTCCTGCTGAGATGTCAGCTTCCATAAGCACAGGCTCTAAGCTGATAGGATCTGTGTATAGTAACAATCAATCACTCAATCATCCTCAATCAATTTATGATTTACTATTATATTTAAAATTTAATAATACTACCATAACTCCAAACTAGCTTCATATTTTCCTTAATTAAAATTTTGAGAGGAAATATTGCTTGTGAACCTTTCGAGGTACAATTTTCCTGGATATAAAATTTTAAGTTTCCTACTTTTTACGTTTGCCCAGATCATATATTTCAAAGTAGCCCATTTCAAGCCAACTAATCAAAATTTAGGGACCAAAAATACCTTTTAAACTCTGCAAACCAAATTACAGTGATACCCCAGCTTACAGTCGACCTGAATGAAGGTCATATCGGATAACGGTCTAATTCATGAATGAAAAATGACCCACATAACAGTTTAGGTTTCAGATAAAGGGCTGATCATATTATAAGTGTTTTCATTATGTTAAATTATTTCTAAGCAGATGTGTAAATATAGAGATAACGTGGTGAGCTACAGAAATTAACACAAACAAGCATTTGATTCCCTTTTCTGTCATCGTACCTAACTTTACTTAGTGTGTCATTAATTCTTTTACTGTGTATTTTATAGCCCTTTTAAACAGTTACAATATTATCATGTTACATACTTTTGATTTTTAAATTTAACAAAACTTCAATTGTCTTTGTGTGCGAGTTTCAAATTGTTGTTTAAATTCTGTTCATTTTTTTTTAATATTAATTAAATGAGTCCTAAGAAAAGTGCTTGTGGTAGTGGAAGTAAAAGACAAACATTGACTATTGAACTAAGAAAAGCTACAATATGAACTAAAAAAATAAACAGTATTGATTTGTCCTGTGTGTATATACATATGTGACATAATTACATTTGTATGAATTTAGTTAAAATAAAGTGTTATTTCTGTTCTGTGAATTTTCTTCATTCTTCACCTTTGACATATTAATAGTGAGCACTAAATTATTTTTTTCAATGTAACAAAATGTGTTCCCTAAGTCTCTATTGTAAATGGTGACTCACACAGCAGTCTGCTCAGATAACAGTCTTGGTTCTGGAATGAATTAAGACCATTAACTGGGGTACCACTGTACATTAGGGGTGAAAATATATTTATTTGTGCATCATACTGGACGTACAGACTTCCTGCATAATAAATTTCATCTTCCTATTTTTCTTGGTTATTGATATATTACCATACATTTTTTTTTAAATCTGCCCTATTTTAAGATCCCTAATCAAAATTTTGGAAAATCAATATATTTAATTTTTTGATGTGGTCTACTTACATCAAATTTCAGTGTGGTCTACTTACATCAAATTTCAGTGTGGTCTACTTACATCAAATTTCAGTTTCTCAGTCTCAAAAATACTAGAGCTTTATCTGTGATGAGATTTTCAAAATAACTCCATTTTGAGCCCATCAAATCAGATTTGGTGCAAAAATATTTGTGTTCCATTTTGATCTACAATTTCCCGGCCTATCAAATTTCAGCTCCCTATTTTTTTATGGCCATGGGATTATTATCATTTGTTTCTCAAAATTTCCATATTTTGGGCCTTGCAACCAAAATTATATAATACATCTTACTTGCATACCAAAAACAAAGAACATAATAACATTAATGGTCAGGCATGTAGAATGTAAAATATCAAGGGATTTAGTAATGGAGCATCAGCTTTAGTTAATTTAATAATGAATCAAACTCTGCAACATGTTATCACTGAACATTATGACATTAAAATTTCCAAAATGAAAGTTTCGTGATCATGATATCCACCAATAGGAACAATAATACACAAAATAATTGAACTTTTACTATTTGCGATAGTTCTACAGCTATTTCAAACTTCTTACCCATATACACTTTTCAGTTCTAATTTGAAACAATTTTCAAAACACAGCTGACTGAATTTTATAAGCAAAAACAAAAAAAACTAAATTTACAAAATTAATGAAAACTGTTCAGCCATTTTCAAAAATATGAAGTAATAATTTGTTCAATAATATAACAATATTACTTCATACATCCAATTCAGAAACATACTGGCTATCATTTTACCCTAAAGTATGATACAGTGGGACCTCAACTTACAAATGACTTTACTAATGAAAATTTCAACTTATGAAACGAGATTTTGGAAATTTTCCACCCTAATTTACAAAACATGCCTCAAATAAAGAAAAGTTGTGAAAAACAACCCAAAAATTGTTTACGAATAGGGCAGCCGCACATTTTGATAACATTTGCCTAATGCATTTCAGAAGCATTCTTAAAAGTCGGCAAAAACAATTGTTTTACTAAACGTATGTCAGAAGAAACTGGGGAAGATGAAAGTGAACCCAAAAAAGCAAAATAAAGTGATAATAATTAAAAATTAAGCTCTAAAAAGTGTAAAAAATCATTTAAAAAATTAAAAAAGTGTTAAATTCTTAGTGCTAAACTTTATTTTGTAATTCACTGTGTATGCATGCATATGCATGCTCTCTCTCTCTCTCTCTCTCTCTCTCTCTCTCTCTCTCTCTCTCTCTCTCCTCTCCCTCCCTCTCTCTCCTCTCTCCTCTCCTCTCTCTCTCTCTCTCTCTCTCTCTCTCTCTCTCTCTCTCTCTCTCTCTCTCTCTCTCTCTCTCTCTCTCCACTTTCATTTTCTCCTTTTCCATATCCACAACCTTCGCCCCTACGTCCTCCCATAAACTTTGCTACATATCTCAATCTTTAGACGTAAGAAACTTTATTACATACATTATTTTGAATTAGTATTACATATTTGTAATGTAGTACATATTACGTGTAATTAATACATTTTTATTTTAGGTTTCATCTATGTTTTATTAATTCATATTTCTTCCATATTTGACATAAATGTATATTTTTTTCATTGTATGGAAGAGTTTGGGGGTGGAGGAACAAATTATAGGAAATTTACATATAAAATGCACCTTAACTTACGAAACGACTTGTGGAACAAATTAAATTCATAAGTTGAGGACCCACTGTATTAATATAAAACTAGTGGGCCCGTGTGACCTTTGACAATTAATAGGAAAAAGAAATGAATAATATACAATATACTACAAGAAGTTGAATGTTATACCACCTCTTTATAAACTATGAAATATAGTTGAAATACATATGACCTATGAAATATGCAGCAGTCATAACTTTCGTCATTGGTATATGAACGAAAAGTAAAAGATGTTAGAACGTTTTTTTTTTTTACAAACTCACTATCTATAATAGAAATGTAAAAAAATATGAATTTTTTAAATAAAATAATTCAAATTATACCACTGGCTGGTATTTAATTACTGTAATACAATAATCTTCAATTAAATACTTGTATTTTAAGGTTACTGTACATATCTTCTTAAATAAAATTGTTGTAGGTCTACTATTCTTGTCAATATAAACGTCTGTTAAAGCAGACGTTAAAAGTTATATTTAATATTTGTATGACCAGTTAATAAAGCAATGTCATTTATTATATTTAGGTTATTTAATATAATAGGCCTTACTTTGTCATACTTTTGTATTTAAAACTATATCTATAAAATTAATGACTGAATTCCAACATTTACCTTACTGAAATATTAAATGAAAGGCTACAGTATTTACTGTTTACTAAAAGCAGATTTTCATTTAATAACATTTACATATTAAAACTGGCCTAGATTGCCTTACCGATTCAACTTTCAAAACTTATTTAGTCAATAATTATTTAAGTCTTGGGATGCAGTAATAATTTAAATATTACATTGAACAATGTTTTTTTTTTTTTGTAGCAATCAGCTGTTTTGGACACACAAAATTATTTGTCTTATGGGGACACTATAATGTTCCTGGAATTTTGTTTACAAATCTTTCATAGGTTTTATTTTACTGTAAAGTCTTAAAATGGAAAATTACAAGGTATGAGAGTTCCCTAATGTTCTGACAAAACTGTAGGTATCCCATATATGTAGTTTCAATAACATAGGTCCTTACTTTTGGTAAAAAATCATCTAGAATGCTTACCGTAATAATAAATGAAAGATTTTGATAGAAGAATTGAATTGTACCAAATTTGACTGATTTACTCTAAAGACTGACTGTTTTATATAGACTTGCCTTTGCCAGGTGTTTCCTTGCAGTATTGCACCACTTCCTTATCTCCCACTGAGTACAAAGCCAGTTGGCCTGGTTTGGTCATTCCTGTAATCAAAATTATAAACAGATAGTGAGTCAACAAATGGATAGTTTAATAAAATTGAGAAAAAAACACAAATAAGCTTTAAAAACTTAGTTGTTGAGAAGATAATAAATTATAGAAAAATAAAACGGCCAACAAAGAGAAAAAGTCTTTAATAATAAAAAAAACTTGAATTACAGTAACCAATTAATAAGACTTAATAATAACCAGTTGTAATCTGCATAAACCTGGAAACATTTAATAATTTAACATTTAACAATTTAAACATTTAATAACATTTAATAATAACCTGGGAAAGATTTGAGTTGCAGTAACCAGGTAATAGAACTAAAGGCTTACAAAGGCCCACTGTAACCCACAATGCCCTGGAAATATTAAACACTTTATGAACACAAGCCAGCTGGATCAAAATATTTACTGATTGATCCAGGCAAAATGGAAATACTGGAGGTGGGATATATAAGGAGCTACATTATTTCACTCTGAATTCAAATGCTACAGTATTTGAGGATGTCAGCACTACAACTGTAACACCGCAAGTCCTCTAATACAACACATTCACACTACAAACTGTCAATATCAATGGATTACCTCACAAAGAAGGGGTAACCGGGTATCAAAAGCAACTATGATGAGATACAAAAGATTACAACTGGAGATAAAATTAAAGAAATAGAACTTTCAAGAAAAGACGGAATAGGCATTGGACTGAAAGGTACAACAGGGAAAGATTCCGTAGTTGCATTCTGGATGACTACTGAACACTTTTGTTTGGCGCACAAACCTCAGCTGTTACCTGTACAATATGTGAAAACCCTCTGAAAATAAAATGAACACAAAGATTATCTTGTTTGCAGCAAACTTGATAAAATCAAGCAGGATTATTAACGTCTTTATAGCCAGATTTAGGATAGTGTAAACCAATTGTGTGACCATTAGAAACCAACATTTAATAAACAGTTTTTTAGGCGCAACACTTTTTATCAAATATGTCTTGTTTGCATTGTTACATTTTATTTTAAAATATTTTCATTTGTACCTGTTTTGAGACTGGGAAATATATAGTGGACACACTATTAAACAGTCTTACCTTACCCAAGATAAGGTTAAACACAAGATGAAAACCTTACCCAAATTTGCAACCTAGTTTTACTGTCCTTAAGGACAGGAATAATATTGAGGCGTAATTTTTAATTTTGAATAATGAATATATTTAAAGAGCAAGTTTTACATCTACACACAAAAGAAAATAATGTTAAATAAAAAAAAATGGGATCCTGATCCAAAGCAATCCAGTATGTCCATCACGAATACAGCCTAGATATGAGTTCATGCTTTTTGTAAATTTTAGAGTAAAGACTGCCACATAATGACCCAGTCACGGTGAAGATCACTCTGGCAATCAGTTTCTACACCAAGGCAGCGGTTATGACAGCGACAGTAAAACAGTTTGAACAAAAATACAGTACATCTACTGTAAAGGTTATAAGGCTTAAATAAATGGCTTACTGTGAAAAAATTCACAAACACCAGTAGTATGCTTACTGGTACTGGTTAAACAGTTGTCTGCATACTATTTATCAAAAATAGCCTAATTCAAATTAATAATCACAAATTCAACAATAAAAACTGAAAACGAACAGCTTATTGTAACTCAAAGCATGTCAGTAATACAGAAAATTAATTAGAGAAATTTTTAAATAAATAACACCAACAAATGATGTTTTAATAGACTACAGGTGAAATTTCACAAGTATTTTTAAAATTGTATAGGCCAAATAATTTTTTTTAGATCATAATTTAATTTAAAGGATTCTAAAGTGGAATCTGGTTTTGTGTTTAGGTTAAACTACATTATAGCTATCATAATATGGGCTAATATATCAATTTCAATACAAAACAGTTAAAAATATATTTAACAAACTCCTATTTTAACACAAAATATTGTTTTTCTTTTTAATATTTTTATATTTGGGATGGGAGAGATTATATAAAATATTGTGTACTTTTACATATTCAATAATTTTTCTGTTATGTTTGAATGTAATGTAAAAGTTGTACCTCGACCAGTTGGCAAATCAAGTTGGACACATTTCAATCACCACAACACTGTGATCATTGCAAAACTGAACACCAAGCCATGCTTGCCTGAATACTCAGATCTAACTAACAAGTTACGTATGATCACCACAGCAGCTGCCATTGCCACCGCTACTGCAGCCGTGTCGGTGGGTGGGAGCCTTACAATTTACAAACAAACTTACTTTTTCACACTATCTGAAAAATACAATACTTCACAGTATTACTAAAAGCAAGTTTTTTTCATTAAAGACTGGTGGTAAGCTGACTTGCGAAAACAAAATGACTACATTTAAGTTGATACAACATCCAAGGCTGTTTTAACCAAATATAAAGATACCAGAAGCTAATTGAAATAAATTTTTAGAAAATCATGTAATGACCAACACTGCCTACCAGTAGGGAAAATAGGATGTGCCCATTGTAGTGTGTAAACAGGTTTACGGTGGTACAGTCGTAGAATCACAGGAAACTTTTCTGAACACACAGTCACCAAACCTATACGTCCGTCCACTGTACCAAATGCCAGTATCTGTTCATCTGTAGGATGCCACGCTAGCTGGAACATGTGACATTAAATTACATGCTTATGTATTTACATCATATTAATTGTATTATATGCGTTATATGTTAATTAACTAATTATATGCTTCTGTGTTTAATACATTATTAAAAGAACAATTATTAAACAGTTGGTGGGGAATACACTACTGTACACTAGAATTTGCTAACTTCCTTATATGATATGATATGAAAAGATTTTTTTATAAATTTGGTTCAGCTCAGGACAATTTTGTTTAGAAATCTCAATGTCTCTTTATTCTTTTTTATCCAAAATGATGATTCCAAATTAGCAGTAGCAGACCTAAAATGTTCGTGATAAGCACAGGGAGAGAATATACTATATTGAGAAAATCCTGTATTGAGGATCTAAATCTACCATAATTCAGTCTATCCTTTGCATGCTTACTTTGACCTTATCGGAGATTATTTCAAAATTTTGGGAATACTACATAGCTCTTAATGTTTTAAACGACTTTTCTGAACGTCTATATACATCAGATTCTCGATTATCCAGCACTGGGTAGTGTGAACATCATGGATAACACAATCTGCAAATAGGTTAAAAGTGTGAAGTAAACCTCAACTTAATATATAAATACAAACTTTATATTTTATAATTAGCATAAATTATTGTACATTTAGTACTACAAAAAACTACAGCAAATGTAAGTTATTTATAGTACTATGATACTGTATAAGTATAAAATTTAGAGAATAAAGTAAAAAAAATAAACATTTTATATGAATATCATTTCTATTTGCATACAGTAATTACAACATAACGTAATGAAATTTTGTAAATTAGGTTACAATTTATATTCCATAAAATTATCAGTAATACATCTTTTTTTATTTTGTAACAAAGCACTTTTTTAATTTGCGAACATATTTTATGTACAATACATTTTTTTGGCCAATAAGGCTGTCTTGTTCCTCGAAGTATTGCAGAAGTCCATCAACATGATGCAGTGCTGATTCGCATTGGCACAACTGTAGGTTCCTCCTCTTTATCTTCGTCTTTGTTTATCTTCATTATATAAATAGTGTATACAGGTAAAATGTTAGACCTACAGTTAGTATGTATACTATATTGTATTCCAAAGTACAGTAATCACTTAGTCTGTCTGAAATAATTAGATGTAATAGATGAATTTTTTGCTGTATTTACAAAACAGGTATAGCCATTATTTGTTCTCACGATTTTTGAAAATATTATTTATTAACAAAATATTTTTTGGGATTCCACAGATAACTGGGTGTCTGCTGTATGTAACTGTGCTTTAATGAATAAAATAACTGCATGGGAATAACGTTATGAGTAATATATCACTTTCTAATGAGTAAGTAATACTAATAATAATAAGTAATAAGTAAGAACTAAGAATGTTTTTAGCATGACAATTCACAAACATTGTATAGGCATACCGATATATTTAGCAAAATATGTTTTATGTTAGTACTGTCTATTTAAATATTTCGGAAATGATCACAAATACAAAAGTCTTTGAAACTACTATAATTTGTCACTTGTTTCACTTGGAGGAAGGCTACCCTGTTGGATATTACAATGCAGCTTAGACACAATTATATTATATATAGCGACAACATGTCCTGCCAACTTACCGACATAACTTTCCCATTAATCTTCCTCCAATGTATATATATATCCTTAAACGGCTCTTTGCAGCTCATGTTCCAAATAAGAATCTTTCCTTCTCCAGTTCCGATGGCCAAACTGTAAACACAAAATATCTCTTCAATTTTGGTTTCATTAGCAGATATTAATAAATAATGTAGGCTATTAATTGTACGGATATTTTTGGCTCATTAGTTTTTTTTTACTTATTCCCCGAGATATTAGGAATGCAATGCCAAAACAAATATCTAAACAAAAATTTAAAAAAAGTTACTTATTCCAATGAAAACTGAAATTTTGGTGTAGTTACAAATAAAATGTATAAATAAAAAATATGTCAAGTAAACATTTTTCAACACTTTGGCAAGTAGGTCTACAAAAGGCAATTTACTGATACACAGGTTGTTAATTATTAAAACTGGTTTCCTTACTCTTGAAAACGATAATGTAAGTTAATTATTATTCTTAATAAAAATAATCAAAGAGAATTATATATTAAATCAAAGAGAATTATATACTGTGAATACTAAATAAACAGAACACAAAATTGTTTTATACTCAAAAATAAAACAAAGACAAAATTAACAGTACTGAATTGTAAAAAAGACAAAGTTATTAATACTGAATACTAACAATTTAAAAAGACAAATATTGTTAACCTTGACCACTGTAAATTAAAAAGCCAGAATTATTAACACTTAAGAAGTATAATTCAATCATACTTATGTTGTTTACTGAACACACAGTAGGTACATGGTGAAATACCAAGATATCGAGGAAAATTAGAACATTTATATAGTTATACAACATTCTGTTTTATTTACTAACATATGTTTGTCACATATGACATGTCTGAAAACGCCTCACAGCGAAATATGTATCACTGAATGTAAGAATTTGTGAAACTACATTAAGTGTTTTAATTTTCCTGGATACTCATGTTGCTTTGAATGTTCCCCCGATGTCACTTACAATCTTACCACATGGCACATTTGTTATACTTGAAAGTCCACTACTTTGAAACAATGAAAGTTTTTCATTCAAATGCATTATAATCAAATATTCAGCTCAACAACAAAATCATTATTTCACAGATGACACATTAATGTTATACTAATAAATTCATTTGAAAATATATGTAAATTATCTATGTTATTTTAACTTTCTTTCTTTAATTACGTCAGATTCTTCTTGAGCATTTTTTTGAGACTATTAATAAATGATCTTTCTTCTTTAAATATATAAGAGCGCTGTAAACGAGATAGCGTTGTAACCGAGTTTACAGTAAATGAGTTTGTAAACAGCGGAAATACTGTATGTAATGAAAGAAAAGCATACTTTTTACTGTATACATAATTAATGGTTATTTTATTACATTTTAATTTGAGAGTGAGAGTGTGAGAGAGTGTAAACGAGATAGCGTTGTAACCGAGTTTACAGTAAATGAGTTTGTAAACAGCGGAAATACTGTATGTAATGAAAGAAAAGCATACTTTTTACTGTATACATAATTAATGGTTATTTTATTACATTTTAATTTGAGAGTGAGAGTGAGAGTGTGAGAGAGTGAGAGAGAGAGAGTGAGAATGAGAGTGAGAGTGTGTGTGTGTGTGAGAGAGAGAGAGAGAGAGAGAGAGAGTGACACATTTACAGGAACACAATTTACATTGTTTGTTTGTCTAGCCTGCACAAAATTCTAAGAAAGGGGGCCTACACTTAATATAGAATAATGGGGACATTATAAAAATAGGCAATAACTGAGTTAGCATTCTAATTAAGGTATTATAACTGGAATAACTGGAAGGTTATAATAACTGAAATTAGGATATTTTATTAATTTTGATAATTTCTTAGTTATGTTCTATTATAGTGGAAGACAAACAAATAAAAAAACTTACATGTTGTAAGTATACTTACAATGGATGCTTAGAGATTAAAAAGTAAATAAAGAGAATTCAATCAAAAGTGAAAAATTGTTATTACTCGATGAAGCCAAGTTTTGACCCAGCCAGATAAGGAAGTATACAGGGTCATCAAAAAAGGTTGCATCCATTCAGAATAATCAATAACTACAAAATAACGTAAATGGAACAATTCCAACTGCAGTGTAGTCATAAACTCATTTAGTTTTTTAGGAGTGACCGTATTGTGTTTCTTGCTAAATCCTTAGTTTTTTTTCCGGCGAAAAACCATTAAGGTTATCATCGCCGAGGCACGATATTAATAAAATAAAATTTAGGAGTATCACAAAATAAAAATTAACAGTAATTTAAAACAATATACAATAACAATTATAAATACTATTCCTAAAACTAGTTAACAATAAAATATAACTCTAATAAATAAATAAATAAAACTAAACAACAAGGAAAACAAAGCAAACAATAACAAATTCAGACAAATATACAACTTGTTGCAGGGCTGTAAAGAGGCCCTACAATATTATTTTAAGTTAAATTTTATTTAACAAACCAGACAATGAAGGAATTTCAGTATCCGGTCAATGGCCGAGACACTATCTCCCAACGTCCTCTGCATACTATTCCCCAGACCACATACACGCCTTATATTTTGGAAACCATCACAGTCTAGCAATATATGTCTTACTGTGATGGTTTCTCTACAAAACTCCCTTTTGGCGGGTCCCCACGTTCCATCAGAAATCCATGTGTTAGCATGGAGTGGCCAATGCGAAGGCGGGTAACCACAACCTCTTCTCTACGACTTGCTCGTATTGACGACCCTCAAAGACGAACAGTATTTTTAATTACCCTCAATTTGTTACTGCTTGTAGCTGACCATTCATTTTCCCACTGTAGAAGAATTAAATGTTTTACATGACAAAGAAAGTCAGACAAGATGCAGAAAAGTCAGACAAGAAAGCCGTTGAGTGCATGGCGGCAGAAAAGTAGCTTCCTTTGCCGCATTATCCACTACAGTGTTTCCAAATATTCCACAGTGGCCAGGAATCCAGATAAATGATAATCTTGCACCTCGTAGTTCAAGTCTATGGACAGAACACAGAATATCTCGAACCAGAGGGTTTACCGAATACATATCCCGGATTGCCTGGAGTGCACTTTTTGAATCGGAACAAACTACGTAATGCAAACTATCGAATTCAATAGTGTTTAGAGCCTTTAAGATGGCAAAGAGTTCGGCTGTAAAGACACTACAAGTTGAGGGTATCCATACTTATATGTTTCGTCCAGTGAGTAAAATGCACACCCAACATTGTTATTCATCTTAGAGCCAACTGTGAAAATAAATTTAGCAGATGGATATGAACTAGTCAGTCGAGAAAACTCACGTTGATACACAATGTTAGCAGTGTTGTCTTTCAGGTATGCACACAAGAAGAAATCAAAGGTCGGCATATTGATTTTCCATGGAGGGACAAGACAAAAGGACCTTTCAAACATTGGGGGTAGTTCAATACGCAAGTCTTCAAAAAACCGGAATGTTCTAATGCCAACAGGAGCAGTAGCATGCGGTCGGGATTCATATTGTTGGAGCAACTGATTGTGGAAAATTGTATTATAAGCAGGGTGCCACGGTTTACATAATAAATTACATACGTAACTCAGTTGTAACTGTTGTCTCCGACGAGAGAATGATGGTTCGCCAGCATCGGTGAGAACACTCACGACGGGACTTGAACGGAAAGTACCAGAAACAAGACGGATTGCAGAGTTATGAACAGGATCTAGTTTCTTTAAAATCGATGGTCTAGCAGATGAATATACAATGCTACCATAATCAATTCGCGAACGAATTACAGCACAATAAAACATCAACACACTGGTCCTATCAGCGCCCCATCGAGAAATACTAAGAACCTTCAACATATCGAGAATTTTGTTACATCATAACTTTAAATCATGCACGTGAGGGCTCCAGGAGAGCCTTTCGTCAAATATTAGACCCAAAAATCGAACGGATGGAAAAGTCCGGATCTGTATACCATCAAGATATAACGAAGGAGCTTGGATATGTCGACGGTGACTGAAGGCAATGTACTGAGTTTTAGCAGCAGAGAATTTAAAGCCAGTAGATCTCATACATGTCTGCAACCTATTTATTACCAGCTGAAGCATTCTTTCAGCTGTTGCCATATTTCTGGTGCTTACATAAATGACAAAATCGTCCACTAAGAGTGGATATCGGACAAGGGACTGCACACTAGCAGTAATTCCATTGATTGCGATAGCAAACAAGGTAACACTAAGTACACTCCCCTGTGGAATACCATTCTCTAAGTGGAATCGATCTGAAACTGTAGCTCCAAGACGTATCCTAAAGTATCTATTAGACAGGAAATTTGTAATAAAAGCTACAATTCTGCCCTGTATACCCCATGATTTTAAAAAGTTCAGTATTCCTCTTCTCCAGGCCATGTCGTATGCCTTCTCTAGGTCAAAAAATACTGCAACAAGTATTTGACGCAAGAGGAAGGCATTTTGAATTGCAGATTCTAACAAGACCAACTTATCCATCGAAGATCGTCCTTGTCTGAACCGCACTGTTCTTTGGATAGTAATTTATTAGTTTCTAAATACCAAACAAGGCGACGATTTACCATTTTTTCTACCAGCTTGCATAACACGCTGGTGAGAGAAATAGGACGATAGCTACTTGGATCAGTTTTCTCTTTACCTGGTTTAAGAACGGGAATTACTGTAGCTTCCAACCAATCGCTAGGGAATGTATGCTCCTCGTACATACGATTGTATATTTCGAGAAGAAATAACTTACCCTACGGTGGAAGATTTTTAATCATGGCGTAAACAAGGTTGTCAGGACCTGGAGCTGAATCCTTGGTGGACAGCAGTGCAGATTCTAGCTCACGTAGAGTAAACAGACTGTTCAGAGAAGAATCATCAGAAGTACCGACAGTGAAAGGCAATTTTTGCTAATGCACTTTTGTGTTTACAAAAGGCAATGTTATAGTCTGCAGAAGAGGAAAAGCTTGCAAAGGATGACCCTAAAAGGTTTACAATATCGGAACTGTCAGAAACCAATAATCCGTTCGCCTGTTGAAGTCCCATCAGTCCTACAGATGGAGGCGGACCACAGATGGAACGCAATTTCTTCCACACAACAGATGCAGGTGTTGCTCTACATATTGTTCCGATGTATTGGGTCCAAGAATCCTTTCTGCTTTGCCTGAATATTCTACGAGCTTTTGCATGAAGTACTTTATATTGCTCAATGTTTTCACTTGTCGGGTTTCTGTTGAATCTCCTCAGAGCTTTTCTACGTAGACGTAACACCTTCCTACACTCCTCGTTCCACCAAGGGACAGGTGGACGTGAAGGGCATACTGAAGTTTTTGGAATAGTTTTCTCTGCTGCTTGTAAAATGTTTTGAGTAAATTTTGATACTATTGTGTTTATACAGTCATTATATTCAATGTCTGGTGATAAAAATTTCTTCATAAATTCCTCCCAATTTGCTTTTTACAGAATCCAACACGGCAGGTTTTTTTTTTTTTCCGGCGAAAAACCGTTCAGGTTATCATCGCCGTCACGAAAAATGAAAGTATATAAAACAAAATTTTACTTAAGAATAAAACAACAACAAAAACAACAACAAACTATAACAGTAAAAATAAATTAAAAATTTAGATAACAGGTATATATATATTACACTTAAGAACTAAATAACAATAAATAATCAATAAAATTTAATAACATTTCATAAAAGTATGCATAAACATAACAGAAATAAAGCTTTTATAAGATAAAATAAATAAATAATATAACACAAGAAATAACAACTATATACAACACGGCAGGTGCTGATCCAGACGAAGGAAATTACGAAATGAAATATTAATGGGAGTATGATCACTGCCGTAAAGATCAGGTAATACCGACCATTCAAACTTCGTTCTCAGAATTGGACTGCAGAATGACAAGTCAACAACGGTCCAATTGCCAGTAGATGCCGCTAAATGCGTATGGGAACCGTTATTAAGAAGACATAAATCCAATTCGGACCTTGTCCTTTCAATGCAAATTCCTTTAGAGTTAGAGGTTGATGAACCCCATGCAGTATGATGAGCGTTAAAATCGCCTAATAATAATATCGGCGGTGGCAACTGGCATATTAAGTCACGTACTTCACGGTTTTGGAAATTGTAATTAGGCGGCAAATATAGGCTGCAGATTGTAAGTTTTAATGGTACGGTTATTTGAATGGCAACGGCTTGTAGAGGTGTTACTACATTAACAAAAACCGACTCGACAGAGTTATGAGCCAAAATGGCGACACCACCTTTTGCTCTATCCTCCGTGACAAAATCGGATCTAGCAATGGAAAAAGCCCTGAAACTGAAAATGTGAGATTCACGCAAATGAGTCTCCTGAAGGCACATTATTAAAGGCGATATATCTCGTACAAGAACCTTAAGATCTTCAATATGGCTTCTTACCCCATTAACATTCCATTGTATCACTTTATTTTTTGAACATGCAGACATTGAATGCTTAGGTTTAATATACAACTGGATTCATTTCGGATTCAGAGTAATTGATTTATCAGAATCAATGGACATCGAATCACTACTGTGATTGATGTCCGACTCTGTAGAAATAGTAGTTTTGGAAGGAGGCACCTTGGAAGCAACTCCTTCCTTTGATTTTTTTTTCCTTCTATGTTTGTATTTTTTCTTTTTTTGACGCAACCACTGGTGGGTATGTGTTAGATTTTTTTAGAAAATGGACTAGTCCAGAAGGAACGTTTTTAGACGAAGACTTTAACACTTGCGACTTAGTTCTTACGCCTAGATTGGAAGAAGATGGATTTGCTTCCGGAATTACAGGCCTCGGATTCTTTGTCACAAGGGTTTTAGTAGCGACTTTCGAAAGGTGAGCATCTTTTCCTTTTGAAGACACTTCAGAGGAAGACATTTCAGACAATTTAGACATCGAATCAGGAATGGAACCCGCAGAAATCAGAGTTAGCAATTGAGCTACCTGTTCCGATAATGCTTTTACCGTTTTAGTTAGCTCTTCGCAATTAGCACAGGATGTTTTATTACTCGAGGTGGCAGCAGCAAACTATTTGCCTTCAATTATTGACTTTGAGCTTTTGAATGGTACGGTTATTTGAACAGCAACGGCTTGTAGAGGTGTTACTACATTAACAAAAACCGACTCGACAGAGTTATGAGCCAAAATGGCGACACCACCTTTTGCTCTGTCCTCCGTGACGAAATCGGATCTAGCAATGGAATAACCCCTAAAACTAAAAGTGTGAGATTCATGGAGGTGCGTTTCTTGAAGACACATTATCAAAGGTGACGCATCTCTCACAAGAACTTTCAAATCCTCAATATGGTTTCTTATCCCATTGATATTCCATTGTATCACGTTATGATTGATTGGATTAGCAGACATTGAAATATAATGACTAGTATACGATAGCATTTAATTTAGATTGTCAGTTGTACATACATCCAGTTTATCCAAATCCACGGACATCGAATCACTACTGTGACTGATGTCCGAGTCAGATGATTTTTTTTTAATAATTTGTGAAGTTTTACCAGTGGGACCTCCTTTAAGACTTTTTTCTATTTTTTTAACAGGTTTGTTTCCTGCAATGTTAGATTTTTTATTTTTTAAACTAACTGACGGAGGAGCAGTATTCGATTTCTTCTTCAGAAAGTATTCCAGGCCAGGAGAGATCTTCTTGTCAACAAACTTAAGTGCCTGTGACTTTGACAGAAGAGGTTTTCTTGATATAGTCATATTTGTAGTCTGGCTTACATCGGTTGTGTCAGGAGTAAGAGGTGCCTTAACATTAGATGATGTTAATTTTTTTGAAGCAGATGATAGTGGAGTCGGAGTAGGTATGGTAGATGATGGTACAGAAACTTGTTCAGATGTAGATGCAGGAGTAAAACCTTTAGAAAGTAGGGCCATCAGTTGTGCTACCTGTTCCGTCAGAACCTGGACGGTCTTGGTGAGCTCACTACAACTGGTGCAGGATGGCTTCTTGCTGGTAGAGACAACAGTGGCAAAAGATTTGCCTTCAACCGGAGACTTTGATAGCTTGTACAACTTTCTGGCTTCAGAAAAGGAAATTTTATCCGTAGTCATGATAGTTAATATTGCTTTTTCTTCTTTATATTTTGGACAGTTCAAAGATCGAGCAGGATGATCACCCTCGCAATTTGGGCACTTTGGATCCTTACAGTCCTTACTATCATGACCTTGGACACCACAATTTCCACATACAACAGCTTTCTGACAAGCTGCACTCATATGTCCAAAACCCTGACATTTGAAACAACGATGAGGGCTTGGAACATATGGACATACAGCAAGCCGCTGGTAGCCTGCATAAATGAAATCGGGAATATTTGGTTTCCCAAATGTGAGAATAAGGGAGGCAGTTGGTAATTTTCCTCCTTTGTCCATTCGCATTATCCGAGTTACATCTGTGACGTACTCGGATGCAACCTCACATTTTATTTCATCTAAATCGATGTGGAGCAAGTAACGATATGTTACCACACCTTTTGCAGAATTTAAGTTTCAGTGGGGCTCCACCGACACCTTAACTCTATCGAAAAACGAATCCATTTTCAGCAGCGATGAACTTTGTTTGTCGCTGTTGCTTTGCACTAGTAAGGTCCCGTTTTGCAGCTTCTTAATTGAAGCTACGGGACCTGCTCTTCCAACAATCGCCTTATGTATGAGGAAAGGGGACACTTTTGACAAGTCGGCCCCTTCCACCGAGTTTTTAAAAATTTTAAATTTTGGAGACGGCAGTTGTAGAGTTACAGCTTGCATCTCCTCATTTTCTATATTTTTCTCACTTCCATTGCTAACTACAGACCCGTTCGAAGTCGAACGAGGCCTCTTTAACACTCCTTTGGCGTTTTTGGTTAAGTTATCCATACTTTAGTTTGCTTAGCGATTCATGAATGAAGATTTTTCAAACAACTGGCACAGGGTGCACCCAAACAACCACCAGCAGCCCAGGATACTTGAACTAAAGCGAGAATCCCCAATAAATTGAGGGGGGACCTCCAAATATCCTGGAGCCGAAATACATGTCTGTCAGCACTCCAGAATATTTTAGGAATGGGTTCCGGTACAAAGATACGGTTTCCCAAACCCAAGTACCACTGGCAGCCGCCCTCTATGTACTCACAGAATGCAACCATTTGTTTCGATAGACTCAGCTATGGGCTCCGACACCCATAACTCAACATTCATGTGCTTGCCAAGCGCCTATAGGCTGCTCGGTTCCAGAACCAGTCCCATCAGAGGTCCTCGGCAGTGCTAGGCACACATCAGATTCCACATACTTGGCCCTGCCAAAGGAAACCAAGCAGAATCGCCACTCCCAGACGTAACAGAACAAGAACAGCAACTCTATATATGTACGTGTGAGTGTGAAGTGTTTACATCATAAGTGTAATGCTGTAAGTGTATGTTAGACTCGGATGCCGCGAGGTTCGTCTAGGTCCTCTCACTAGGTGCAGCTAGTCTGCACCCCCCTGCGGGTGTGTATCTGTTTGTGTGTGACAGAGTGAGTGTGTGTGTATGTGTGTGTTGTGTGTATGTGGAGTAAATGAGTGAGAGTAGAATGAGCTAGAGGTATAGTGGGGTCGCTAAGCCCATCAGCTGCTCACTTCAGCTGCCTCCGCCGACTGCTAAATCCTTAGTAAGACTGATGATGGTGACGCTTTTTTAAAGCAAGTTTTGTACCCAGACAAAGCAACATTTCATGTGAATGGTGTCGTAAATCAATATAACTATAGAACCTGGTGATCTGAGTAAGCAAACAAACTGTTTGAATATGTTCAAGACTCCCCAAAAGTGAAAGTATGGTATGGGCTGATGGATGACTGAGTCAGCGGACCATTCTTTTCTTTGCCGAGTGCACAATAACAAGATATGTTTATTTATACATGTTAGAGCAGTATGCTTTTCAGAAAATTGAACAAATTAATTTGGAAAAAAACATCAACATAATTTGGCAACATGACAGCACACTCCACATTTCAGTCTTCCAGTGCCCACACTCCCAATGAAAAATTCCTTGACCAATCGATCAGTAGGGCTGGTCCTGTGCTATGGCATCCCAGGAGTCAAAATTTAATCCCAATAAATTCTGTGGTTATGTTAAAAACCTTGTGACCAGTGAGAATATTCAGGACGTGAATCTTTTGCGACAATGGATTGCTAATGCTGTTGCTTTGGTTACACCCAATATGTTACTGCAGACCTGGGCAAAGATTGAATATCATTTGATGTATGCAGAGCAAACAACAGTACTCATTTTTAAATATATTCAGGCATGTAAAAAAAACTTAATTACTTTCTGTGTATAACACAACAAAAATTATAATTCTATCTCTAATAGTTTTTTTTTTACTGTGAATTTATAAAATGGATACAACCTTTTTCTATGACCATATATTTTGTAAACATCAATAGGCCGCTTGGAATATAGTTTCGATACATTTTTAATAAATCTACAAAAATCAATAGAGTCCAATCAATTAGTAATGTAATGTTCTAGATAAGCATCAATTGTAGATGTTGCCAATGTGACGTAGGCCCTACTGTGTAATCCCATCTTACTCTAATATCTAATAACACATCAAATCAACAGTACTGTGCTCATTTACAGGTCAATAATTGGCTTTGTCATATAGATTCTACAATTTTGTATTAATAATCTAATTATTATTTATTTTTTACAAAAATAATTTCATTAAAATTCCATGAGTTCTCCATGGTTTTAAAAAATGGGAACTGAATTCATATAAATTTGATAAGACAGTTTAAAAAATGGCAAGTCTAAACAGTAAATTAATAGCGTTTTTAACCTAACCTGTTTGGATCAATCGGCGATAGGGCCAAGCAGTAAACAATACTGCCAATACTAAGGCGGTCATGTATTACTTGTCCGTTACCGATGTTGCAACACGTGAGATGCCTGTCCACAGCAGTTGTCCACACCATGCGATTATCCTGTTTGCTATCAATGTTCCTGAAACATTAATTCGATTATGAATAATCCTTAAATAAATTATTAAAGAAAATTACAGAAAAAATTGCACACACACTCAAATAACTAGAACTTTAATATTTGGTAACTACTATAAAGTTTTATTTTCACTGAACTTGCTTAAAACAACCGCCTGAGAAAATGTAAGTGTACAATTTGTATCTCCCCTCTAAATTTTTTTCCAGTGAAAAGCCATAAAGTGGCAGTTTTTTACACCATAAAGTTATACAGTTTTTAATGCTGATTACGATGGTGAAATTGGATTTTAAAAAATTTAAGACAAAAAAGTTATGAATTTGTAAACATTCGAAATGGCCATCATTTTGAAACTGTTAACGAATTTTACTGATTAATGAAATTACCCGTTATTATCATAATCAATTTTTGTGCCAAGTACAAATCAAATTAGTCCAAAATTGTGAATGTCAGTATGCTAAAACAAACACATATACACACATGCAAGCACACACACACAACACATACACACACAACACATACATACACACACGACACATACACACACACACACACACACACATATACACACACACACACACACACATACACATTTACATATAAATTTACATAAATGTATGGAAATACACGAAACATACTAACATTTAACACACAGTTGTCAAACTAAACTAAAGGGTTCTTCATTTTCATCACTAAAAAAAAGAACTTGCAATTTAACTGTAATATTTGTTTAACATTTCCAGCAACATCTATTCTGATTGCAAGATAACGATTCATTCAATTGTTTTGTTGATTAAATTTAGGCCTACTGTAGTGTACGCAACAACATAAAACTCGATAACCCAGCGTGTCGGAGGAATCAGATAAGATAAACAAACGTCAAGTTACGACTGATGAGTCCAAATTTATCAATCAAGAAATATCGAACAAAACATAATACTCGCAATCGCACATCGCTACTTAAATAGTATTGCAGCCTACTGTAAATACAAAGAGAAGAGAGTTGGCTCACTAGCAACTTTGTTCTCTCCAACATATGGCCGTGGTCAGTTCCATCTTAAGTGCAATCAAGTGCACATGTAGGCACGATCTGTTACATTAATAATGTGATACATTTACATTTAGATTTGATACAATATTGTTTACAGTTACAGTTATTTATTATTTACATCTCAATTGTTTGTTTACCTCAGCAATAATATTTAGTGTTTTATTAATACAGCCAGTTATTATCAATATATAGTGTTTATTTATTTATTTACTTTAGTCTCCAAATGTGTATATTATGTAGCATACGAAAGTCTTTAATACATAGATTTTTAAACCACTAGCGAGGAAAGATTTAAAACACAGCCTCACCTTTCTGAAGATATAAGGCAAGCAATGGAGAACAGCCCTTTAAGGTGAACTGAATGTATCAGTCTTGGTTGTACAGATTTCAACTGCCCCTTTTTCTTGTCCTGATTTCTAATGAAACAACAAATATTAAATATTAATTAGGTTATACTACAACAGAAACTTACAAGTTGCTTTAATAAGAAATATAAATTTTATTATGTACACTAGACTCATAATTATCCATGAGTGGTTTATCAGCATTATTGATTAGTCACACAAAAAAATTTTATTATGTAATAATTTTATGGAGAATGAAACTCATTTTATTTCAAGCAGCAAACTCAATTTATTTCATGTAGTCATACAATAATACTATATCCTTGGTCAGAATACAGAAAATCCTTGCATTTCTAAAAAGAATAACACGCCTCTTTGTGCAATACTTGCAACTATTGTTAAGAGTAGTTCTGTTATGAGTGTTCAATATTATAAACACTAATGTCTACCATTTTATTACATCAGCTAATCAATGTTTGTGTGCACCCAGCTACACACTGCCTACTGTACTGCATTTACAAAATGTTTTGTTATAAAAAAACAGATAAATGCAAGTGACTGAAAATTCTGAAAAAGATTAACAGTTTTAAATTAAAGTTTTTTATTAAACATGTCTTTTACATATTTTGTTTTGAAATTATACAATGGAGTTTATTTTATATTTTGTATGATAAATGTTATATGTTTAATTACTTTTAATTTGGTCTATAAATTTTATACATAATTAACAACTGTTGTACTTTCATTCATATCTCGTAGTCTATATTAATGAAAGTGTGTGTGTGTGTGTGTGTGTGCGCACATGTGTGTGTGTGTGTGTGTGTGTGTGTGTGTGTGTGTGTGTGTGTGTGTGTGTGTGTGTGTGTGTGTGTGTGTGTGTGTGTGTGTGTGTGTGTGTGTGTGTGTGTGTGTGTGTGTGTGTGTGTGTGTGTGTGTGTGTGTGTGTGTATTTCTAGACTAGTTAGAGGTTATTACAGCACAACTTGTAGAGCCATCTGGTCTGTTCATGGGTGTAAACTTTCCCGGAGATTTCAAAATGGATATACAATAGCTTTGGAACTATACACCTTTTAGGCCCATTGTTACGCGAATTAGACTAATGAGAATGAGAGATCTGTGTTAATAATAAAAGTAAAGCTCAACAGCAGTAACTGTGTCTCAAATCCATGACCTTGATGTGTAACGTTAAAGGCTCAGCACACTGACCAGTGTCCAACTATAACAATAACTGAGCCCTCATTAAAAATAATTATCAACTTACAAATAACATATTCTTCCACAAGTTGATTCACTTACTTCAGATTAGATATAATTTTCCTGATATTCCAAGACAACAATTCTCCAAACACAGAACTGCTGAGAATCTGATATGGATCCACCCAACGTACACATGTAAAGTTTGAACTGGGAACAGTTTCTTTTTCTGGAAACATTTTTTTCCTGAAAATATTTAAACATGTTTTAGAAAAAATTCATAAAATTGTTAATTTGTTAATTAATTCTGTTTTTAAGTCTTCACCAATGGCAGTTTAACTTTAACTTTAATTTATATTTATTTAAATTAAACTAATTATTTTAACTTCATTTACCCTCTTAACATCCGACCTATATTTTGCTAGTGTAAACAAGAATTTCTGAAGCTAAATTAGTAATTTTCCCATGTTTCATTTAAAGCAAAACATAAAAACAGTTTTTCATATAATTTATCAAATTTTCAGAATTGTGAAATAAGGAAATGGTCCTTCAAATTACACATTTAAAATATTAATAAAATAATATTTTCTTAGTTTTTGTTAGCTGTACACTTTAACTTTTGACAAATATTTTTATAATTTGTTATAATTTTTGAGCTTACCTAGCATATCATTGTGAAGCAATAAAATAGAAGTAATATTTCTCTGAGTAATGTACACAATTTTGTACAAAGCAAAAAAATTTAATAGAAATCATTTTTCAAACAGATAATTTATAAATTATATCACCTCAAACACATTACCTTTGCTACTTGACACCATGTTTATTGACAACTGTACTGTGACTTTCAACAACTCACATACATGCTTGATCAACGGTTTTAAAAACTACTTTAGTATGAAAAGAAAGCCTCTTTCTTTGTCTTCACCACAGTCCATGTAGTGCTACGATCCCAAGGAAAATAAATTAACTATAACGAATAGTAGACAAATAGCGTCTGTTATGACCTAACGTGGCCAGCAATCTTTACATAATCATGGCAGATCGTTGCTGAGTACTATAAAGGTAAATAACAAAATACATATTTATGTCTCTGTTTCGCTCTCTCTTTATTTTTATATTAAAAATATATAATTATGTTATATAATAAATATGAATATACAATAAAACCCTTTTTTAGCTCAAATAAAGTGGATAGAGACATTTCAAATAATAAATTTTGTTGATAATCAATGAAAGCTACATTTCCATGTTAAAGATGTAAAAAACACAAAATGTCCACAAAAACATATTTAATTTAAATGATAAATATTGTTTCAATTATATGTAATGGGTACAGTACTGTATATTTGTTTATGTTTGTCCCTCTCAACTAGATAAATGCACTTTTTCACACTGTAGTTGCAATGCTGTACTGTATTGACAAAACAAGAGTGAGGGGGATAAGCCACTCTGTCTGTGATACCCTTGGCGCATTGTAAGCAAGTTACCCATTGGGTCATTGACACTCATGTAACACCATCACAGTAATTGATCTATGTGTGAACCAATTACTGTATACATTTTTTCATTTCTGATATCGCTTCAGTTAACCCAGGTTTTGGATACGCTGAGTTTGGTTAAAAAGTGCCTTATTATATAATAAATATTTCAGTTTGATACTTCCATTACCTATTTTTGTTTGTAACATTATGGCTTTCATACATTTATAAGCACGAAGGCCTGAGGCCTCGCATTAGACAATTTACTTCAAACAAATATTTCAAACTTGTAAGAAAACATTTTTATGTAAACCTACCATTAAGTAAAATTAATTCAACATAACTATTTATTCACCTGAATACTTGTCCTACCGGCTGATTGGGAAGAAACAGTCTAGCAGTATACCTCATGTCCACTCCTGCCTTCCAGATATAAATACACTTGTCAAAACCTGCAGATGCCAGCAATAATGTATTGTCATTTTCAGTCTGACCACTGCAGAAAAGAAAAATAATTGATAAATAAGGTACTTCTTAATTATAGTAGCAAAAAAGGTCTATATTGTTACAAAATTTTCTATACTACCACTTACAAAACAACCAAAGAATGAAGTACAATATATGTTACTGTACAACAGATTTGCCAGCTTTATATTATTACTGACACTATTAATTTGAAGCATTACAATTCTTTATCGACAAAATCACACTTAAAAAAACTATACTAACATTTTTAAATGACAGCTTATTTCCTCTTCTAGTCTATAGCAGTTGTTTTTGTATATGAGCATAAGTATAATTTTTAGCGATTTCGCCATCAGGAAACAACTTGCAGAAAAGGCTTCCGCATGATCACAACTACTAATAGCAATTTTACTTCCAAAGAAATTATGTAAAATAGCTTTTTTTGACATGCAATATACTAAACAACAATGAACATTACCAATCTCAAAGTTATTAAACTTTCTTTACAGAAAAACTGAAAAAACAGTACAACACTGAATGAATGACTGAACCCTTGTCTTCATTAAATATCAGATTGGTGAAATGTGGATTCCAAATAAAATATTCATTCATTACAAATATTTAAATACTTGGAACATTCCGTTTATTGCATGCATTCCTTCATATCTCAGGATACAGAATCCACAACCATTCAGATATAGTATTGAAAAAAAAAAAATTTGAAACGTTCTACTAAAGTGACAAATACATTAATTTATTCTGACATAACCATCACAATGTAAATTACGACAATGTTCAAATTTGATAATGGATTCAACATTTTAGCTTACTTAAATTTAAAAAAAAACATTAATAGTTTATATTTTGTTACTTGAAAAATTGAAAGTATACTATCAATTAGTTAGTCATACATAACAATAAACAATTAGCAGTAATATACCAGTTTTGTACTAAGTAGATGGACTGATTGATTATGTGCTTTGAATTTGACATTTATAATAAATACAAATTAATAATAATTAGAAAAAAAAGTAGTGGTGTATTTGTTAACAATTAATTATAGGTGTCAGTTAAATAGTTGAAATTAATTAATTACTAAATGAAATATTTTTCATATTTTTTTTAATAACATAGGCCCTTTTGTATTTGTTTATTAATTTGTAAATTTAACTAAGGTAAAATTTAAAGCAATTGTTTCAAAAAATTACAATTTCAGGAGATTTGAACTGTGGGTTATGGATCATGAGTCCTGTTTGTTACTCCCTGTACTATTAATACACTTGTAGTGTAGTATTATTTCTTTAAACTTAGAAAATAATAATTAATTTCTTTATTTTAATAATTTTTTATTTAATTACAAGTTAAAATGTATCAGAACCAATATTTATTGATGGACTCATTATCTAATAATTCATGTTTAAAATAATACTGATTTCACTCATGGGTAGATAGCACTACTGAAATAATGAAACACCATGTTGTTTCCCTATGTTTATATTCTTTGGGACATCCCGTATAATGTACATTAGTTTGTATAAAGCTACGATACAGTATTCAAATCACATGATGAGATTTAATTACGCTCTTGTAAGTTATTGAGCTCAACAAGCTACTACTATACTTTTCTCTTTACTTCTGTAACTGCACATAGTAAAAAAAAAAAGGGAAAGAACCGTAATGGAAGGTAAAAACTATTTCTCTGCAACGGATTATAAAGTTGCAGATCAGTAAAAAGCCCTTGATAAAACCAAAAATTATAAAAAAAACTAGATATTTAGTTAGAAGTTCTTTTTTTGTGTTTAACGTCCGACTATTGAGCACACATGGGATAATGCAGACGATGGGATGACTTATAGCATATGAAAATGCTAAGCCCTGGTCGGGAATCGAACCCGGGTCCTCGGGGTGAAAGCCCAGTACGCTATCAACTAGGCCACTGAAGCGGCTAATACAACTGTTGTGTTACTATTTTTGAATGTTTAATTATGTTTTCATATTTACTTTTTTGTAACATAAAAAAAAAATAGTTTAAAAACGTTTTTGTAACATAAACAGTAAGAAACACTGACAACATATTGTAGCAAATAAACACAAAGAAATGGTTGGTTTCTTTTACATGAATATTCTTTAAATATTAAATTCCAGAATAAAACTTTAAACAACTGGAACACAACCGAAATTTCACTTGTAAATAAATAGATTTAATCACTTCAGGGTAGCATGTCATAAATCACCAAACCCTGAACTCACCTTAAAGAAGGAAAACACCCCAGCCCATTTTCATTCGCAGTCCATATTGAATTAAATATCATATTCATAATAATATTGTAACCATCATTTATGCTTAAGATACTATCACATAAAACAGATAAAAGAATGAACTCAATGAATAATCTATCTTAAAAAAAAACAAACCAATACTTTGCAGAGGAATAAGAAAAAAATATTTTTTTTAATAACAGAAAGAGAAATCTCAACAATTAATGAAGCCATTATTATGAATTTTAATTAATCTAGACCAAGCTTTTGAAGAGAGTATTTTAACATTTTAAAGAGAGAAAGAATTAAGGATCAGTTAAGAAATAATAACACATCATTCAAACAAACTAAGATAACTACTTAAAACTGCATTCCAACAACCATTTTATTTAATATTCGATGAATTTCAATTTACACAAAACAAGAAAACAATATATTTCTGGTAACATAATAGTAAGCTTTAAAGACTTGGTGAATGAAATATTTTTTTAGTAATAACTTCAGAATTCTATCAGAGGCTTTAATGATTAGACTTGAGGACAATTAATTAATCGAAAAACTTATATTTTTTTTTTTTTATGAACATTTGTAGACTTGTTTTACAACCAACCTAATGTGCTTAATTTAAGTCCTTCATTTAATTTTGTTAAATCACCTCAGATCTTTCACCCGCACATCACCCATTTATTTATTAAGCACAATTAAATGTTAATATACTTTTCAAAATTTAATTGTAAGATTTAATAGAGTTTTTTTTCTTTTTATGAAATTAAGTTTTTATGAAACTGAGAGCTAGCCGAATGCATAAACTGAACATAAACCCGAGATTTTTAATATGATAAAGTAAAATAAATAAACCAATAATTTTTGTAAATCATATAGTATATGATTGATTTTATTTATACAACATACCTTTCTGGAGACAAAATATTATCAGGTACAGGACACCAGGATACAGATAAGACATCTCCTTCATGTCCTTTAACTCTGAATATAGATTTACCTTCTCCTGTAACATACAAAATTTGGAATTACATATTACAAGAATTGATACTAGCTAAAGGCCTAATTATAAAACGAAGAGATAAAACCTACTCAGCATATTCCACTTACCTTTAATATTTATGATGGCAATGAATCCACTTTTGCCACCAATTGCAATGATGTCTTTATCATGAGGGCAGCATGCTAAGCAAAGAGGTGAGATTTTAGAACCTGTGTTACATACATTCTTTAGACTTCTGAATGTATTACTAGGCAAATCCCAACAAACTATATTTCCTGTTTCATTCATAGAAACTACCAAATTAGGATCAGCAACAGACCAATCTAACCCTGTGATTTTTAAACCATCCTAAAAAAAACAATTTGAGTTATTTAGGAAAGTATTAGTGCAATAAAATGATTCAATTTATTGATTACTTTAAAATCATACTTAATTTTATTTCAATGTAACTTGTAACAATGTATTTTAGATCATGAATTTGAAGTGTAGGTTACAACCTGAAATTCATGAATAAGCTTGAAATAATAAAAAAAATAAATAAATAAAAATATTGAACAAAATTGCTTCGAAAAACAAACAAATGGCTTTAATCAGCTAAGCCATTGATTAATGGTACTTGATTGAAAGATCTGAACAAGTACATATTGAAAACGAAATAACTTGTAACCTAATTTGTGATTCTATTTATTATATTGATTGATCTAACTGTATTTCAAATGTTAAAGCAAAAGGGCAGACAAAACATAACACATAAGATCATCCATTCAGCTGTTACAATTTTAAGATGAATTAAATTTTTAAAATTATTAAAATTTTAAAGCTGCAAATAAATAATTGGTAATAATCAATACAAACTTCTGAGCTATTCTTATATATATATATATCTGGGAGACCTATGTTTTTTATATTATACATTAATGATTTGTTATTGAATATATCAAATGATGTTATAATGTCATTTGCTGATGACACAGCAGTATTATCTAAAGGTAAAAGTTGAGAGGAGGTTGGGTTTAAAATGAATAATTACTTTATTACTCGTTTAATAAATTGATAAGCGAGTAGCTGGCATTGAATGAATTATTATTGAATGTTGATAAAACTGTTTTTATAACTTTTAGTAGGTATTGTAACAATGTATCATGTAATCTTAACATCTCTATAAATGGTAAAAATTTAAGAAGAGTGGAAAACTGTAAATATTTGGAGATATTTTTGACTATAGAATGATTTGGAATGAACATGTTCAATATATGTTGGATAAAACAAAATATTTGGGTTTTGTTTTCTATAAAAAGTCTAAATTTATGTCAATCAAATCACTAATGTTGTTACACTGCCTTTTTTCAAAGTGTTATAAGTTTTGGAATAATAGCCTGGAGGGGGTCACATATGAGTAGTACTAAATTACTTCATTCATTCAAAATAAAAAAAATAAAAAATCATTAATAAAAAAAATAAAAAATAAAATTTTTAAAATTATACACAGAAATAATTCTCAATCCCTGAAACACCCATTAAGTATTGAACAGCTTCTTTCGCTTGAGGCTCTAAAATTTCATTATAATGCTTAAAACTTAAGTTCATTAACCCTAGAAAGACAAACTGTTCAAAAGTTACATTAAAGCTAAACTATTGTAAAATTTACGATAGTTTGATTTAGTTACACAAAAAATACTTCTGGATATAAATTTAAACTTAAATTAATACAGTTATATAAAATACATCATTACATACATTTTATGTCAAATTTGAAAATTTACAAGTCCTTAATGCAGTCAATACAGCACTTTCCTAGCCTTGTTGCAGCTGCAGCAGTAGACCGTTGTCATCTTTCTCTTGACGGATGGGCAAATCCCACGACTTGTTCGTGGTAGGTTTTGAGGGAGGTCATTGGCCTTGCCTGGCACTGGAACTTTTATTAAATCGGCAATAGATTGCTGAAGTTTTCGGGTCAAAGTTGGGTACTGGAACTGCTGTTGAAGCCTGGCTCAATAAGACTGTTAACATTGATATTATATTATCAATATGCAATATTTGCATAACAAATTTCCTCCTTGAAACTGGTTTCTGTCCCTTTTTTACTACATTAGTCACGTAAATGACATATGCATTCACAAGTATAATGTTCAGCATGCCATAAAATATGCACAAAGGCCACCATTTAGTGTTACAGCTGCATGACATTTGGTGACACATTTGGTCCAAACAGTCAACTGCCCCTTTTGTCTCGATTATTTGAGGTTTCTTAGAGACTTGATCAATAACAGGCTTTTCATGGCAAGTGGATAGCAACAAAACCACTTTTGAATTTTTTACTTTATAAGAAACCATAGTTTTTGGCCCATCGAAACAAAACATGCTTGTCCCTATTTCCCTTCGGATTTTTCATTTCGGGTGGGATTTCTCGTTTGTCTTTTCTTAGTGTACCTACAATAGTACGTTTGTATGGGTCTTCCAAAAGTGAGGTTACCAGTGAAATAGAAGTGAACTAGTTGTCAACTGTTACATTGCGATTGGATCCATGACAAACTTGTTGACAGCTTTTTCACAAAAACTCGGCTTGAGGTAAACCTTCTGTGTTCAATGTTTTACCTGTGTAAGGAATAGCATCAACCATATATTTGGTGGCACTGTCATACATTACAACTAAGTTGAGGCCATATTTATCCAACTTGTTCGGGATATACATCATAAAATTATATCGCCCTCAAAATGCGAGCAATTGTTCATTGACAGTCAAAAACAAACAGGGCTTGTAAGAACTTTGGCATGCAGCAATAAATAAATCCCAAAATTCCCTCATAGGAGCAAAGTGGTCAATTTTCCTCCTATTGGCTCAAGTGTTAAAATCATCGAACCGTAAGCACTCTAACAAAAAATCAAATCGGTCATAGCTCATGGTCGCGTGATATCTCCCACCAATGATTTCTGGGTTGTACAGCCCATTCGATGGTAAGTGATTGTCCTTTTGGGCAGCTGAAAGAATTAATAAATCTAATAAAGCATCAAATTCAGTATAATTCATCATACCAACAGTTTTAGTTTGTGTCTTATAGTTAGCACTCTTTTCTTTAATGGCGATGATAGCCTTCATGTGCTTTTTGCCAAAAGCTGTTAAAATATATATATATATATATATATATATATATATATATATATATCTTTTCTTGAATTTTTACATTTGTGTATTGTGTAATAAACAATTTTATTTTTGATTTCATCAGTTAAAAAAGTCTGAAAACTTCGACCGGTATTAGTTTATTCTTTGCAATATCATTGCACCCAGGTGTTATATGGATAATATTTCTGGCTACTGAGGATCTATTTCCAAAAGTTTTTGGCTTGTTTGTCCATTTTTCCTTCTGAGAGAAACTTTATCACAAACCACCATGTATGGATCAGCTGTTGTGGGCCTATATTCCTGCTGTTGGGTAATTGCGATAGATCGGTTTGCAGCATCAGCAGGTTGCGGAGTAGATGCACTATTAGTACTTGGTTGCATTGCTGCAGGCAAATGAAAAGCAACAAGATTTAGTTTACTAGTCTTCTTTTTCTTCCTCGCTGATGGTAGAGGTTCTTGTTCTGCATCAGGGTTGAAATGTGGATCTGCATCGCTGTCATCACTGTTTATAACGTGATCATATATCACATGATCTACTTCATCATCCGATCCGCAATCGTCAGCTTTACAATCACTTTCAGTCTGTTACTGGTATTCTAAAATCTTAATGTCAATACACTTCCGACTTATTTTTAACTTATTTTTTACTAAAACTACTCATAAGAACAAAATATTATCACTTTTCATTCAATAATAAACTAATATAAAAGAAATGAATATGTAAGAAATCCAAATGTTAAAGTCAAACAATCGTAAAATTTACGATCGACTGACAGCAGAGCTAAATTGACAACTTGCACAGGAGCACGACAAACACTAAATGATGAGGACACTCAAGTACAGCATAGAACTAGTTGGGCGAGTCCATTGTCTCAGGTAAAGGGGGTAAACTAAACAAAAACAAAACGTGCTCGTAATTTTTACGATAGTTTAGCTTTCTAGAGTTAACTCAACAAGTAAAACCAGATGTAAAAGTATTCAACTGCCAATAAGATCTAAAGATAATAAGTAGTAAAAGTAATATTGTTAAGGCCATTGGTTTGTTTAATAAACTTCCAAATGAATTAAAAACCTTTAATAATAAATTTGTGATTAAATCAAAATTGAAAAAATCAATTTTTGAAAATTCATGTTATATCTCTGTTATAGGTTATATTGCCATATTAAGTGTTACTACTAATTTCCAGCTCCAAAAACAAGTGTTTTATACCTCTGTGGGTTACTTACCTATTTAAATTTTATTTATATATGTGTAACATAATGTACGTTTAAATAAATAAATAAATATTACTTATAATCTAATTTTTTTTAACTTTAAATTAGGTTTTCCATATTTAACATTTTTTAATTTTTTTATTTCTTAAATTTAAATTGTTAAACTGCATATTTAACTTTTAACTAAAACAGATTAAATTTATTAATCTAACTTGCCTTTATTTAGCCAAGGCTAGTTAATTAAGATAACTTGGGTTGGCCTATGACCAAAATAAAAAAAGTAACCTTAATTATTTCAAAACTCCTGGTATTATACAATTAGCCTGTCTCCAGTAAAACCATGCTTAAATTAAACTGACTTTAATTTGTTACTTTGTGTTGAATTTTCAATATTAAACGTAAAAAAATCCCTACACAGTGCCAATTGTAAGGTAGTATACATATTTGTTTAATTACATTATATGAAAAAAAGGTAAATATGCAGTGTAGCATATCCTGGATTTTTCAATATTTTTGTTACTAAAATGCTTAATTATGTGCCCAAAAGCAAGAATCCAAAATATGAAAGCAGGAGAAGTAAGATAAAAGTCAAAAATAAAAGTGACCAACAAAATTGCTACCCAGCGAAAATCAGTAACGTGTTGTAAATCGGTAAAACAATAAAAATTAGTCTAACACGGGTTTTGGGTGATAAGAAACCCATATTTTAAAAGAATACTGCATAACTAAACTAACACGGTTGTTAGGCGTAACAAGGTGATGCATGAAAAAACCTTTATATTTTTTTAAAAAATAGCCTACTATATATCCTGACACGGTTGTTGGGCCTATCACGGTGATACGTAAAAAAAACCTTTATATTTTTTTAAAGAATACTACATATCCTAACTGACACGGTTCTTAGGCCTAACACGGTGATGCTTGAAAAAACCTTTATATTTTTTTAAACACACTACATAACCCAACTGACACGGTTGTTGGGTCTATCATGGTGATGTGTGAAAAAAACCTTTATTTTTTTTTTAGAATAATACATAACCTAATTGACACGGTTGTTAGGCCTAACACGGTGATGCGTGAAAAACCTTTATATTTTTTTAAAGAATACTACATATCCTAACTGACATGGTTGTTAGGCCTAACACAGTGATGCGTGAAAAAACCTGTATATTGTTTTAAAGAATACTACATAACCTAATTGACACGGTTGTTAGGCCTAACACGGTGATGCATGAAAAACCTTTATATTTTTTTAAAGAATACTACATATCCTAACTGACACGATTGTTAGGCCTATCACGGTGATGTGTGAAAAAAACCTTAATTTTTTAAAGAATACTACATAACCTGAGATAAAGGTACCTGAGGTAAACACAATACTATGCCAGTTTAATTGTATAATAGTGACTTTTTAATAATACTGTATTTTATTAAAATATGATAGGACCCTGTTTTAGAGTATCGAGTAGCAAAAATGTATATTTCTTGGCTGAAAACCATAAATCATATAATATTGTATTTAGAAATATATTAAAATGAAATGACCTACTCTGATTTTGAAAATCAACTATAAATTGTATTGCCTACATTATAATTGCAGGCAAAGCCGCAACGGGTAACAGCCAGTACTTTTATAAAACTTAGATCTATATGTGAGTTTATTTTGCATAGCCGTTTGATCGTATCTCTGAGTTTTTGGAGTTTATATTAAGGTAATGATTTTAACAATTTTTGTGGTATTTTAAACTTTTTGAGACTTTTGCAAAAGTCATTTTTTTAATGGTATTTTGTTTTTATTGTTCTACATCATTTCGCTGAGATATTAAACTGCAGAAGTTTAAATTTATTATGATAAATTATGATTTTTAGCCATTTATTACTGAACTATATTCTGCAGTCATTGGTATATACCTTGCATTTACTGCAGTACATTAATATGTGTCAGTCACCAATTAAGGTACTGCTCATAGGAGTTACCAACTTGTAATAAATCACTTATCTTGACAGTTCTTTTATTGAATTATCATTTACCATAGCTGCTATTATTTCTGAACTTTGCAATTTACCACAACCAAAAGATTTTGGCATGAATCAATCCCTCAATTTGACATTAAAAAAACCCTGCTTTGTGGGATATTTCGCCGAATTACAATTTAAGTAGAAATATGGCAATTATAAACAAAGAATTCACCAATTTTACAAAGCAGCTGCAGCTTTATATCCAGGGCAATGAACTACTTACAAGGTTAGTACCTTTTAAGGAATACTACTTATATATCCAACAACCAAGTTAAACACTTAACAGCCGAGTCAAGTTAGGTTAAACACCCAACAGCCGAGTCGAGTTAGTTATCCAGGTCTTTAAAAAAATGTATACTTTTCATTACTAATAACACATTTATTTTGTTTTCGCAATTAAAAACATGTTTCCTACTTTTGCACGGCAGTCATTTTGATGTTATGTTTGTCACTGTTATTTTCACTTTTTTGTAACTTCCCATTTTTTCCATACTTTAATAGGTAAAAATGCAGTTTAGGTACTTTTGTCAGTGTTTGTAATTATTGCACTGAAATGCTTCAAAATGTACCCAATATTAATAATCCAAAATATAAAAGTGCAGAAACAACAGAAAGTTACAAAAAAATTATAATAAAAGTGCCAAACATAACCTCAAAATGATTACCGTGTGAAAATGAAAAATGTGTGTAAAACAGCAAAAATGATAAATTTCATGTATATTATTCCTAACACGACTAAGCTGTTACGACTAATGACATGCATGTTATTAACAATTAAAAAAATATACTGTTTTCTTGTTTTTTTAAAAAAAAACTTTGTAACCTAAATCAACTCAGCTGTTAGGCATTTAACTCAGTTTTTATGTATAGAAGTAGCATTTCTAAAAAAATACTAATCTTAGTAAGCAGCATCAATTAGATGGATATAAAGAAGGCTTTGTAAAAATGGTGAATCCTTTGCTTACAGTTGCAATAATTGTATTAGGCTATATATCCCATAGAGTGTTTTTTTTTTTTTTTACCACCAAATCATGAGATTGTGAGTCAAACTTCAAGCTAACAACTTTCAATCATATATATGTGACATCAACAAAAGTAACCAAGTTATTGACCTGTACTTTTTGCTTGCGATGAACATTGGCACGTCGGTTGCAATGAAACTAACATTTCTATCAATTTCACAGTTATTGCCACATTTAGAACACAAATAGAATTGTTTATAGAAGTGAACTTAAAGTATATTCATGCAAAGTTAATATTAATGACGTTAGAACATAGGTTAGAAATACAGGCTTTAAATACAATTTCTTGTGCATTTACCATAATAAATGTCATCTTGCGCAATTCAATCTAAATTCGGCTCAGTCAAACCATAAGGTATGCAATTAAGTGATGCAGTAGAACTGATCGATGCTTTATCCACTTTGAGCACCAAGCCCCAATAAATGACAAACATAACCTCAACCATACAAAAATTGGACTACCATACAAAAATTGATTTTTTTTCCAGTGAAAAACCTTTAAGATTACCATCGCCGAGGCGCGATATTAAGATATTACAAAAATTGGAAACATGTTTTTCATCACAAAAACAATTAATTACATGCATGCTATTAATAATGAAAAGAATGTAACTTTTTAATTTAAAAAATTACTAACTTGACTCGGTTGTTCGGTGTTTCACTCAGTTGTACAAATAATGGCATCTATTTTTTTAATTGTTTTCACAAGAACTGTGAAGATAATATATGATTCATTATAAAATGGTAAAGCACATGAGCATTACCTCGATGAGTGACTTTCACTTAATAATCTAGTATAATAAATTTAGCATTATCCATGCAAAGCTACAATGTTATATAAACAATGTAAGAATATACTTCTATAATAAATGGCCAAAAACCATTATTTATCATAATTTAATCTACCACAAGTTAATATCTCTCAATGAAATAATTTAGAACTTAATAAAAAAAACTGTTAAAATTATTACTTTTATAAAAGTTACAAAATGTCATACCTTTTTTTAAAAAATATGCAATGTAGGTTGTTTTCGATTTTTTGTATTTCTTTTTATTAAAATGCTTTATTACATGCCCAAAAGCAATAATCCAAAATATAAAAGCACGGACAGTATGGGGAGTACGATAAAAATATAAAATAAAAGCCACATAACCTCTAAATGGCTACCAGACAAAAGTAGGTAACGTGTTTTTGATCATTAAAACAAAGAACAAATTTTTTTTTTTTTTAAGTACAAAAACGTAACTGACAAAGTTGTTGGATGGTGAACCTAACACAGATGTTGGATAATAAAAACACTTTTATTTAAAAAGAAATACAATAACGTGATACGGTTGTTGCGTGATGAACCTAACACTGTTGATGGGTGATAAAAACACTTTTATTAAAAATAAAGCATTGGTTGAAAAAGCTATTTAATTGAACTAGATATCCTATAGGTAACATGTTTTTAATAGCTAAAACAATAAAAAACCTTCGTTTTTTTAAAGAAATATAACCTAACTGACACGGTTATTAGGTTTTTTTTTTGGTGTTTAACGTCCGACTATTGTGCACACTTGGGCTAACACACTTGGGATCATTTATAGCGTATGAAAATGCCAAACCCTGGCCGGGAATCGAACCCGGGTCCTCGGGGTGAAAGCCCAGTACGCTATCAACTAGGCCTTCAAGGCGGCTCACACGGTTATTAGGTGGTGAACCTAACACAAAGAGGAAAATCGCAAAGTTTACAAATAACAGAAACCAACCCATTTTACCAATGTTTTCATTACGAGAATAAACCAACGAAAACAGGAATAAACTAATATTTAGTAATGTCAGCTGTAGCTATGTAATGACGTTTAGTAGCTGTCAGAATAAGTAGTAAGCACATGTAGTTAATAATAAATCGTATGACCAGTAAGCCCGTATATGAAATGTAATATCTTTTATGCAATGTAAACAGCAATGACACCATTATATAGCGACACCACTATATATATACACCCACTGTAAACAGCAACAGATCGGAAATAATCTTTTAAAAAAATTATTCCGCAGGTGAGTATGAGTCACTTAGATATAAAATAAAACAAAACAAAAATCATTGTTTGAAAAAAAACAACCAACACTGCCTAGATACCAACTTTTTTTGGCCTTTCGATAATTTAAGCAAAATGATACTTAGGCCTATGTTCAAAAAATGGAATAAAAAAATGTTAATAAGTTGGGTCCATTAATTTCAATTTGTTTTTTTTTCTTCAAATACATGTTATAATTAACCTGGGCTCAAATTATTACCAATTAAGTTGGTTTAGTTTTATATACATTACTCTTACAAATTTACCTTATGTCCAGAATTGCTTAGTTTTAATTCAAGGGTGATAACATCCCAAATTCGAACCAAGCCATCATCTGCAGAAGAAGCTATGCAGTTTTTAAAACTACTAAAATTTGGTGAAAATACAAGGCAGTTGATACGTTCACTGTGAGCCAACTGAATCACAGAATATTCATCTTTCCCTTCGTTTATTCGAAAGAAATTTATCTCGTTTCTAGAGCCATAAGCTAAAAGACCATCATCATTGCACGCTAAAATACTGCTGAGATACCAGCTAGCGGCAGGCGGTAATATTCCTGAATTCATTTTTTTTTTAACAACGAAATATTTCAACAAAAAAGAAATTGGCCTAAGTAAAAAACGTAAGTAAACGTACAATGTATATCAACCTTAACAAAAATTTTAAGAAGTTATAGTACTTCAAACTAATTTTATGTACATAAATAAACACTTGGTAAAATAAAATTTGAAAGACGTGAATAACTAGTACTACAAATTTTTAAGAACCATAATTCAACTTTCAACAAATGATGTTCAATTTTGTCCATGTTCCAGTAATATATGCCCGTGACATCTGACAGTAAATTAAGTATGCCTCACGCTGGTTTAGCCGGTTGAATGTGCTTCAGTGTTGCCAACCTCAACCGTAATTACCCACAGCCAGACATAAAATTACCCGCAAATAAACACAGTAAATAATATATTTTTAAAATGATGTTTTATTCGTTCAATATATTTTTTGAAAGTAATATTCCAGTTAATGTTTTGTTTTTCTAGTGGTTTCTAATTTTTCTTTTATTCAACTTTTTATTTCACTGTACAGTTCTTCGTGTTGAGGTCTATCTGCCGAAATGCCAGACGACACGAGTTGAAAGAATGACAAACACGGCGAACTTGTAGGTACTACAAACCTGCGCTAAAGTATGCAACGGTAGTCAACGTTGCCATGACAACCGTGTGATTCAATCTTTTTACGTTGGTTTTGTTTATAAATGGCTTCCATATTTATTGTACAACTTTGTTGTGATTTGATTGTATTGTATAGTGGGTTAGGTTTAGGAAGACAGCAATTTCATTGTTGAAGAAAAACTATTTTTTACAATGGTGAAACAAATGGAAGATGAAATTCCTTTAACTGCATCTTCTCCTAGCATTACTCAAGAAACAAGAGCATGCTTTGATGCATTGCTTAATGCTGCTTTGAAAGAGAATAAATGCCCACCAAAAGTTTTCAAAAGAACGAATATACAGACATTGGTAATTTATGTACTGTTTAATATACATTTATTTGCATATATGTTTAGAAAAGAAAGGTTATGGATGCTGATATTTTTATTTATAGTTGTAAGACTATATACTCGACTCAGGTACTAGTCTAGTCAAGAACAGTATGACCAGCGATAATATATTTTCGTTAATTTTTGCTAAAATTTTTGCACTCGCTTTTTTTTAGTAGTATAGTGAAAAAGTTGGGGTATTTTTGCACTTTTGAGTAATTTACTAAAATAATGAGTTCTGCATTTTTTTAAATTATATATTGTATTATGAAATTAAATGATATTTACCCATGCATATTAAATTTTGTACTATAATTGACGATTTTAAGTAATTTTTAATGGAACTATATTGTGGCGTCATTGATATTTACTTTTCATACAGCATGCTAGAAAACATATGCAAGATTACTACACCAATGTACAATCAATAGATGCTGATGTGAAGTTAATACACACTATTCCATGATTTGGCATTAGAAAAAAATCACTTTGTAGAATATTTAGCTGAATTTAAATTTAAATTCAGGTATGGCAATTATAAACAAAGGATTCAGTAATTTTTTTTAACAGTAGCTGCTATATATCCATCACAGTAACATTCATTACAAAGGTTAGCAGCTTTTATGGAATACCCAATAACCGAGTCGAGTTAGCAAAGTTTTTTTAAAAGTTTGTATCCTTATTATTAATAACACATGTTTAATTAATTGTTTTTGTAATGAAGAACATGTTACTTACTTTTGTGTGGTAACAATTTTAATGTTTTACAGAAAACGTTTATTTTCCATTTTTTAAAACTTGTAGTTTCTGTACTTCTATAATTTGTATTATTTTTTATTTTATTAACAGCAGCTCTTTGGCTCCTGACATGTCAGCTTAAGAGCTTTTTATGTATCCCTATCACTTTACCTTAAACCAACTCCAGTGTCCATAAAAAGCTCCAGAATCTTGTATAAGGTGTCCTGGTTGAACTCCTGATCTGGTTGCTGAGATCCAAAGAATCTCCTTCTTTTGGCCTCTATGACCTAACACTCAAAAGTATGTGTGCTGTAGTTTCAACACCCTGTCTGCACAAACGATACTCAGGCAAGATTTGTAACAACCCCACCTTATGTAAATGATTCCGGATATGACCATGTCCGGTGATCATGGCAACGACCTGCCTCAGTGATCTCCTGTTAAACTAAATAAGTGTCCTTTTCAGTACAGGGTCTGGTCCTGAGAGAAGGTATTTCCTTAATCTTTGGACAGGGAATTGTTTCCATCATTTGATATGCTCATCCCTAGCCCATTTTTTCTTCTGCTCCTTTCGCAGTTTTCTTCTGCTCCTAGTCCCAGAGACTAATCCCGCACACGGGCTCTGGTCCCACTAGTCGATCAGCCGCTCTTTTCTTGGTCATCATGTCTGCTCTCTCATTTCCATCAGTTCTGCAATGCCTAGGTACCCATCCTAAGTACACAATATTAGCATTTGCCAGGACACACAGGACGCGGAGAGAATCCCATACCATCATGGATGTGATTCCTACAGAGCTAAGAGCTTGTAATGCCGCCAGGCTATCTGTAAGTATTAAAATGTCCTTACCTATAAGTCCTTCCTCAAATACTCGATGAACACATGCTGAGATTACACAGATCTCAGCTTGAAATATCATGCAATTCCTACCTAAGCTAGCATTAAATGCAGCCGCAGTGGTTTCACAGTATCCTCCATGTCCAGACTGTTGATCATGCAATGATCCGTTTGTGTACCAGACAATCTGACATGGATGTACCTGTCGCTCGCCACTTTCCCAGTCCTCTCATGAATGGAAAAGAACTGTGAAAGACCGAGTAAAGACATACTGAGTGTGCATGCTATCAGATTGCATGTCCAACACCGAGTCTTTTAGAAATTTTTAAAATTTTTATTTGTTTAGAAAGCAATCATTTTAACCTTTTATTTAACCTGCAAACCTTTTAGAAAGCAAGTCCTATTAAACTAACAATAATAATAAACAAGTGAGGTTGAAAAGAATTAATGATGAGTCATGAAACAAGATGGCTTTCACAAAAGAATTAATAACCTGCCTTTTTTGATACCAGCCACATTATTCCAGATAGTCACAAACTTATTATATTTTAGTACTTTTAAATATTATTATTATTACTACATTTTACAAGAAAATTATTTAATATATTTCAGAAAAAAAAATTGGAAGCAGCAAAGTCGTCTGGACATAGCTCTGTAGATTCTCAGAGTGATGTTCCCAGTAATACAAAAACCATAGAATCCAGTTGTCTTCACTCTTTTGACAAAACACACTTTAAGACCAGGTAAGATTCTATTTTCTTTTTTTTTTTATTTCTTTCGTAATATGTAGTGTTAAAACTCATTTTTTTTTATCAAGAAACTTTCTAAGTTTTTAGGCCACTATATTTAGAGAAAGTGTTTTCAACCATTGGTCTGTAAATATTTTCAGAAAGAATGAGTAAATAAACGGATTTTAAGATTTTTCTAAAAAGTAACATTGGATGAAATATTGATCATATATCTGCCATCATATTTTTAAATAATGGCACAACAAAAAATTTTTAAATGACTTAAACTTAACCAAGGATTATGAGTAAGTGGTAAAAAAAATCAAAGATAAAAATTTGTAAACATTATAACCATGTTTGTGTTTTCATATGTTCCTTTTTTTCTGATAAAAGAATCACTGGTGTATACTTCATGTATACTCAGAGTCGGTTACAATTAATAATATTAATTCTAAATTCACAATACATTTAGAAATGTTAACTTTATTTTGTGTTTACAGAGAAGTTCCAGTGCAGATACACACATCCAGAACAAACCTATTATCAAGCAGCGAAGAAGACATAATTAACATAAGAAAGAAGAAGAAATCCAAAAAATCAATCAAAATAAAAACTACCGAAGAAAAAATACTTGATAATATCAAATCCTATGAAAAGTTGTCTTTATTTGGAGATCAGGTTATTGAAGAAAGAAGTTCATCTCGTCTTTCAAATAGAAGTTATACAATAGAAAAATCTTCAATTCCATTAGAGAATATTCCTAGTATTTCTAGTCCTGTAAGAGAAACAAATAGTTCAAGACATTCAGATCAAAGTTATGTTATCAAGAAACACCCATCATCAGAAAACTCAAGCATAGAAGACAAAGAAACACGTGAAATAAGTAGGCCTAGTTCAAGAATTTCAAGAAGAAGTTATGTTATCGATAAAGAACAATTATCAGAAAGTGTGGTAATTACCGATAGGAATGTACAAGATAATGAAGCAGGAAACAGAACAAATTTGAGAAGCCATATCATAGATGTAGAATTGATTAGTGATGACAACATACCCAACATTGGAGATGTAAAACCTGACATAAATGCTATGCCTAAAACCCCAGTGCCGTTGCCTAGAAGGAGAACCGTAGAGAAGTTATCTGAAGATGCTTCCTCCGCTACAAATACTGTGAAATACATAACTGCAAGCAGAAATGATTCTCCTTCAATGGATACTGATAATGATGAAACAGAATATTTAACGAGGTGAGTAAATCAAACATATTGGCATAAGTAATAATGTATTAATATTTTATTATTATATAAATTTGTGACATATTTACATTTGTGAATAATATATGTTTTAAAGATTTTTTAAGTTGTTCAAAGAAATACACTTTTAAAAATACTTGGTGATTAAAAGTAGAAAAAAATAAATTTTAATAAATTAATAATTAATGTTGTCAAAGCAGTAAAATATATATTCTGTTTATAGTAGATTAAACAGGATTCAATATTAATCGAAACAGATTCAGATTGTTATTCTTACTACAATAAATGTCCACATGGTCCACCACTATGGTCGGAACACAGAAAAGGTTGAAATAAATAAGTCAATATTGTTACCAAAACTCCAGTAATAGTACCTACTTACACAGCTATAGAATAAAATGCAATGTATTTTACTTTACAATATACATGTTTTAACCCACCATCTGCTTCCAAGTTAGATGGCATCTAAACAAAAATAATTATTTTGAAGATATTTTTTTAATTCTTTACAGTATTGGGCTGTAGAATTATATAAGAAGACTTCATGTATTGCACATAGTAACAGTGTAAGTCACTTATCAGCTTCAGTTAAAGAGGCAAATAAGAGCCCATTAGATGGTTATTAAAAAATAACAATTCATATTTTTTAAAGGTACATTTTTGAGAAAAAAAATAATAAAAGTCAGTTGTGTTTAATAATGGTTCAGTATTATGTACACTTTTTTAATCAATGAAAGTAAATGAAACATAAAAATACACCAAAGAAAAATAGTTTTGTCAGATGCCAGCTATACATAGAAGTTGTTTTATTGGTTCAGTGAATAGAACCAATTGTAGATTAATGAGAAAATTCAGTCAAATTTTTTTCATTATTATTTAACTGTACACTACACTGAATTAACCCTTTAGCTTCTGTGCAACAATCTATCCTTGTTGTAATTTACTAGCGAGAAATGCGGCACAACAATCTATTGTTACTGTACATTAGTAAGAATTAGTTGATAATAAATCCAGCTAATAGGATCTAAGTCTACGTTTTTTAAATTAACTGATCTATTTAGTTCATTTTTCTGCCTCTTCCATATTTTCTGAGTTACAGAGATGAAATTATAAGAGCTGTAACATAACCTCAGCCTTCAAATTTTGTTTGCTAGGCAGTCAAAACGGCTGGCAATCACAATGCATTTTTGTTTGGTGTTGATGATGACATAATTAAGTTAAACATTACGATCGATACATGAAAATGTTCAAAGAATTTATGTGTATTTACCAGAAAATATAACTATACCAGTCAAATTAAGGTATTCAGTAAAATAAAGTGGTTTATTGTAGTTTAGACTTAAAGTTTACTTCTTCAGTCATAAAATAAAAACTCAATCTTTTTAAATTAAGATTTTATTGACCCAAAAATATATCAAATAAATCCTATACAATAACTACAATAAGAGTGATTTCTTTTTAGTAATTTAAAATGGAAAATAGTAAATATATTTAAATATTCTGTGACATATATACTTTTTGACTAAAGTAAGCCTAGTCAAATAGTAGGGCAAGCTATTGGACAGAGCATTAACTTTCTCATGGTGTGAATGGAACTATCGATTTGGCTACTTCTAATAGTGCTGATGAGTCACTTAGCAACAGGTGCACAGTGAAGAACAGTCGGCTATGAGGGGTTCTACTGTATTTCAGAATTGTATGTCGTTAGAGAAGAAAATTGTTTACTAGAGTCTTTGATAATACAAGAATATATTTGATTGTTTGATTATAGATTAAAAAAGAAAAAAAAAAGAAGAAGGAGTCGTGTAAAAGAAATGAAGGGAGAAGAAATAGAAATGAAAAACATGACACCTGTACAACGTCATGAGTCTTTTGTCGTACCATCTCCAGACAGACAAACATCTTCTAGTTTAAGAGATTATCGTACTGGTATGATAACATCAATTATTTATAAATAGAAAAATATTTGCAGTGGTTACAAAAGTTTGATCTCATTTTTTTAACTACAGTACTAAAAGTACTACAGTAGACTCCCCAATTATCCAAGTTTTTGATTATTCAAGGTGTACTAAAAAAATATTATTTTTGTGGTGAAATTAAATTTATCTTGATCACAGCATAGGAAACTCATCTAACTATTTTGTAAAGAACTATTATGGACATTATAATACTGTCTAGTAAATGGAACATAGTCGTGTATGGTAGAGTGCTGTTGGGAAAGCCATACATTTCCAAAAACATAGACAGTCCACCTCGCATGAGACACTTATAACAATTACACCTTCAATATTATAAACACCAATGTCCGCCACTTATCACATTGGCAGACTGATGCTTTTGTGCTTGATTAATGTAAAATGACATCCGGATAAAGGTCACATGCTTAACCACATACCGGATTGTGTTGTAAATAAATTATTTTAAGGTATAAAAAGTGCAAGTGACTGATTCTTTTTGAAAAACTTAAACCATTATTTAAAAATCCTGAATACAATTTTGTTTTATACTTATAAAATTGCAATATTTTATCACAGTTTGTATGATACCTTACATTTCATGTTGTTTTTTCTACTTTTTTTGAAAAAAATTTATATTAAATTAACATTTGTAGTGTTTTATTTGATTGTTCAAAGTAATAAAGTTTATATATCTATAATTTATGCATTTATTATTGTTTATGTTATCTTTTAACAGTGCAATGTGGATTGCATCATTCATATGACATCATAAATAATTCAGGTCATATGTATGTTATATGTATAACATGTGTATGTTATAGTTTAATTGTGTGGTTGTAGTAAATATTTTATTTTACCAACTCAAAAATAATATAACATTAAAAATTTTACCTTGAGCCGATCCTTATTTGTATTTTATCAATTAGATGATTCCTGTCGCATTGATCAGACAGTAATATATGTGTACTTCAGAATTACGATATATGAATCAGGGTATTGTCTAACTATGAAAATATTACTTTAACAGCAAAGCTCTTTTTCAAAATAAGTAAGTAAAGTGTTATGCTTGGTGATATCCTTAACAAAAATGAATTTTGCATATTAAGCATAAGCGTACATAGAATTTTTATCTTTTGTAGAAAATCATTATAGTCTATAACGGTTTGTTCAAGATGCTAAGGCATATTTCTAGACGCTTTCATCATTAATTTCCTTAATGTTATTGTGTCAGGCTACTAAAATCTTGGGGCACTTTCAGAAACCACTTATTTTATCCCAAATTATGTTTTTTGTTAACAAATACTCATGTTTACTCACCGATACTCATTTTTAACTTTACAAAAATACTATATAATTCAAAAAGTTCTTGAAATATTCAGAATCTCTTAAACCTAATTTTATATTTTTCTAATTTTTTTATAACCTTTAAAAAAAATTGTAATCATCAATTTTGGTATTAAGTCAAATAATGGTGACATAAATTGATATGTGATCTCTACAATTCACACAACAATTTTCCTACAGTCAAGGTAAAATTATTGCACCAATATTTTTTCTGACCTCTCAATTTAAAAATAGAGTATGTGTTTTTGAGACAATAATGTATTCAACTAGGTGAGCAGATATTTGGTATAACGATTCACTGCAGTGACCACCTCCATGCAGATCCGACCATCAAACATCCCATGGTCAGAATACACATTGTGGACACCTTGTCGGGTGAATATCTCGCTAAGTCTTCCCCTCAACGGCCTGTCTGTTTTTTTGACGAAGCTTCTCCTTTCATTCTGCCCATCATGACCCATCCATTTGATTTCAAGGAGCAAAGGTAGGATTGAATATGGACAATTTATCTTATATGTCAAATATTTGAAGAGACATGTGTATTGGAAAATGTACAAGTAGTGTTGATTCCTACTTGGATATAGTGTATCCTTATTATCATTGTTGTTATTATTATTATTATTTTAAATAAGTGAAGTTTTTTTAAATTTTGTTGTGTAAACAGAAGTTTGTTACCACGTTGGGAAGAATTGTTAGTGTTTAATGAAGTATTGACCCATGTCGTCACTGCTTCAACACTTCTGCTTTTTGAGATAGTGGATTTTGTCAACTTCGCACTTGGTAGTTCTCGTTATCGCAGCTTGGGCCCAGAAGGTGGATGGATCAAAGTGGCTTGGGCATTTCTAAAACTGATCGCAGCAAATGGAGCCAACAACCTGGACAGGAAACTTAGGTTGCAACTGTTCTACCCAAAAAACAAAAAAAGAAAAGATGCTGCCCCTAACTCTCCGATTGTAAGTAGTTTTGTTCTTTTTTCACTAATCAAAATTTTATCTATCGTATAGTATTGTATTTGAAAATATGTACCACTAAAGCAGCTCGTCTGATGAAACAGGTGAATAATTTAAATTTATTGGTTATTATGTTTAGTATATTTTTGTCTGTTATCTGTGAAATAGAAAATTGACAAGCACCAGTGCTGCCTCTAGTATAACCTTCAGTTGCCACCATGCTGTAAATTTGATATTTTAAAGTTTTTATTCTTTATGTATTATGTATCTGTCTTTACGAAAGTAACCTATAAATTTGGTGGAAGCAGTTATTCCATTAAAACTACTTGCTAGCTTACTGTGTATTTAGTTCACTCTCAAACTAAAACATTATTCATTTACAAAACAAAAAAAATACTTTTATCATTCCTAAAAAATAAATAAATTATATTTAATTTACTTGACATAAAATAAGTTTAAACCACCATCAACATAATTAAATCAACACAAGCTGTAATTAATTAAAAAGACTTATACTTGCTAATACTGACAGATTTATGTATAGTAAACACTTAATCTTTGCTCTCTATATGATAAATTCAAATTGTTAAATGTATTTTATTTTAAAATGCTTTTATTGAACTAGGTGTATGAATGGTGGAGTTCAGGAGTGAGGAAGAAATACCCGGGCACCCTCTATGTTACTGTGTCTGGTATTACACCACCTGAGGATACATTGCTGCCCAGTCTGCGCTCCAGGGTAGTACTGCAACGTGAACAAGGTTCTGCAGCCAGTTTAGGTTCAGTGTCCGTTGTTAATTCGGAAGATGAGAGAGACGCTACCGATACTCAGTCGAAGGTAAGGTTAGGTACAGTATAACAGATGTTATCCGGGTTAAGTTATTATTTGTTAGAATGCATTTAAGAATAAATAAACTGTGATAAAATGTAATAAAACATTGTCGTAATACAATGGAACATGATAAAAATAAAAATATGATTAAATAAAATCATGTAATATTTATATATAAGTAAAGAATTTGTATGAAGTTTAATAAAACTTGTACAGATTTGTATCGCTTAAAATGTACAATTTTAATTTTTTTTTTCTATATCCAATTTATATATTTATAGTCTGAATTTTTCCAGGTAAAACTATAATTAAAAAGTTATATTATACAATTCCAAATAAAAGTCTCTCGTGGTCCATCATCAATTGTAATAGATATCTTTTATCTATAACTTGTATAACCACAATCACACATTCTAGTAGTACAAAACATTTTCTTTTAGATGATTTCTCAATAAGATTAACTTCAGTACAAAACTCTAGCGTCCTATAATTGTAATTTTAGAAATTTTTAGAAATATAGCAAGAAACATAATAAACATTCTTTTTAGGCCTTTAAGGACTATGTGTGAGCTAATTTTTGATCAACTATTGTGGGGCATCACATTTTATTCCAAAAATACCTCAAAGTGAGAGAAATACTTAATTTTTAAAGTTTTAATTGCATTGATACCTAAAAAGTGGCAATGAAATGGGAAGAAATTATTAATATTTATACATTTTAAGTTCGAGACAGTTAAAATATTTTCTTTTAAATTTAATTCTGATGTAAAGATCAATTAACGGACCAGGAATTAAAAATACTGCTTTAACTCATGAACAAGAACAACCTTTACAACACTGATATTTAATCTGTCTTCTTATTTAGATACTGAAGGAACCAGACTCTATCAGATGGTCTCGTCTTCCAGGACAGAGCTGCAAGCTTCCTAACTCTCGCCTACATTGTCTTCCTACCGGCTCATGTGGCAGTATGAGTGTGAAGTTTAGTCACTCAGGATTATACCTTGCCTGCAGCACAAGTGGAGATATATACGTGTACACTGTACCTGATGCAAAGATCTACATCACTCTGATGGGCCATCAAGGTAAATTAAGGGTTGGATATCTTTATATTTATGTGAGGGAAGATATTTAAATAAACACAAAGTGTACCAGTTATTCTGTGTACAGGTCTTGTTTACAGTGTGAGATGGTCAAAAGAAGACCGCCTCCTTGTTTCTGCATCAGCTGACTGTACTGTCTGCGTGTGGGACATCCGTCACAAGAAATCCACACCTATACAGGTAAATACAGGTATAGTTGTAATACAGGTTAATATTATAAGTAAAATTATAGTGGTACCCTGGTTAACAGTCTTAATTCATTCTAGAACTTATGGGAAACATTTTAATTTGTTACATAGAAAAAAATAAGTACTCATCATTAATATGTCAAAAATGAAGAATGAAGAAAATTCACAGAACAGAAGTCACACTTTATTTTAACTCAATTCACAGAAATGTAATTATGTCACATACATACAGTAAACACAAGACAAATAAATACTGTGGCTTTTTTTAGTTCACTAGTCGAAGTTTTTGTCTTTTACTTCCACTACCACAAGCACTTCTTTTAAGACCCATTTAATTAATATTTCCAAAAAAAAATTGAAAACAAGATTTAAACAACAATTTAAAACTTGCACACAAAAACACTTACTGTTTTGTTAAATTTAAAAACAAAAATATGTAACACAATAATATTATAACTGTTTAAATTTTTTAACGGTCTAACAAATTAAACACACAGTAAAAGAGTTGATGACACTCTAAATAAAATGAGGTGGGATGACAGAAAAGGGATTAAGAAGGCATTCTGAGAATCTGTTCTCAGAACAAAGAATTAATTAACAAAGAAGAATTAACAAAGAAATAAAAGGAAGTTATTGCCCTACAAAAACCAAACACCCATCAATCAAAGGCTTGTCTGTGTTAACTCAGCAGCTTTTACTTTCTGTAGCACAGCACAATGTTATCTCTATATTTACACATCTGCTTATCAATAATTTAACAAAATGAAAACACTCTTATAAATTTCAGCCCTTTATCCAAAACTGTTATGCGGGTCATTTTTCATTCCATGAATTAGACCATTGCCCTATATGACTTGTCCAATATGACCATTGTCCAGGTCAACCATAAGCCAGGGTCTCACTGTATTGTTATTTTTGAAAAGGGAATGTAAATGTTTCTGGGAGGAGTATACAACATCTTGTGGAGAGGTAGAACCCTTTCAGGTAATGAAGCCAGAATGGAGCGGAGATGCTTAGTACTTTCTTAAATTAATTTTACTCCATAAAATTCATTATTTGAATTAATTCAAAATGAAATCAAGTGTTTGATATTGAGTTTCCTAATTATGTGCACAAATTATTTTTTATATTTAGGTGTTGCCGCATCCATCATTCGTGTATTGCGCAGACTACGTGCCCAGCTGCACGTGTAGAGCTATTGTGACAGGTTGCCGTGATGGTATCGTACGCTTATGGTACCAACACCACTCGACACCGTACAAGTTGACAGAAGAAGCTATGGGACATTGTGGATATGTCAATGCTCTGTGCTTTACTAAGGATGACAAGTATATTATAACTGGTGACAGCGAAGGCAACGTACGCATGTGGTATCTCCAAGAAACAAAGTTAGTACAATCTATATATAGAGGCAACACAGAAAAGGTTGGAAATTGGTTCATAATTTTCTTCAAAATAATTCTTTATGAAACTAATTAAAAGGTAAAATGTCAACACTGTACCATTTACCATTTTAAAAATGTGATTTTTTAATGTTACAATTATTTTACTGACTATAAGACACACCTTAATTTTTAAGAAATTTTTTTTAAACAACTGTTTTACAATTTTTACTATTAGGTTACACAGGCAGACTAAAAAAAAATCTAAATTTATTTTTATTTTTTCCATTACGAAACTAGCTACTAACAAAAATATTGTACTGTTACCGATAACACATATCACTTTCAATTCAAGTTCACTGGCACCGTAGACTGCAATGATGCATCTGATCAGTGTTCTGGGTTTGTGATGGAGGGTGGAAGGGAGACAGTGTTAGCAAGCTTGTGTTCCCCTAGAGTTAGCTAGTGAATCCCATCGGTGCTATGTTTGTCCCATCGGTGCACTCCTGCTGCCAAGTGAATCCAATGTTGCCAGATAGAAATAGGTTTCCCACAGCATCGAATGTATGGCCATTTTTAAGACTGGCAAGAATTTTAAATCAAACACTGGACATTTTTATATCAATTTCAAGTATAAGATGCACCTGAATTTTGGAGACAATTTTTCGAAGAAAAAAGTGCATCTTACAGTCTGTAAAATACAGTAAATGCCAAAAAATAATTTCTGCATTGATGTCCACGTATAAGTTATTGATTTTGAAACAAAAGCTACAAATTTGGTTTTGTTCAAATGTTAAAAAACTAAATTTTTCTGAACATTATTCCAAGGGATTTTTGGAATTAGCTGTGCAATCCCAAAATCCATAATACCTTTGGTACCTGTCATAAAGAAAACCCCAAAATTAAAAATTTTACAAATTGCTTTGAATGAGTTCACTTAAAATTGGCTGAAATAATATGTATGTTTTTTTTTAATCATCCTAAACATTCCAGTCCAGGAATTAAAAAATTATGGTTCACAAAAAAAAACAGAAGAAACATTTTTTAAAACTGAGTCTTAAATTTTCACTTTTGACAATTTTTGGTGGATATGCCAATAGTTGCCACGACAGAATTTTTAGAAAAATAATTTTATATTATGTTTTTATGACATTTGATGGTTTTCAGCTTATGCGCGATGCACGAGATCAGTGTACGAGAGCTGCGAGGTGTTACAATAAATAATTTAATCACACATCCTGGTGGTAACAGGCTGTTGGTACATTCACGAGACAGTGTACTACGTATGGTGGACATAGGTACTGGAGCAGTGATACAATGGTTCAGAGTAAGTCTGCACTAGAAGTGAAAAATGTTTTAAGTAGAAAATATTAGAATTAATAAATATTGACTGTAACACAATCACTACCATTATTGATTGTAAATTCAGTTGTCAACTAAATTATAGAGGATGAAACAGCTAAAGTTCACCTATATACTAACTGAGGTTATATTTATTGCTCTTGTTTACAGTGTCTGTAATAACAGGGCTGTATAATATAAGTTAATATTAATAATAAATCAATATTAATTATATTTTAATTATTAGTATAGAAATGTTTATATGTATTCTGGAATACAAACAACTAAAGAGATTATTGTAATTAAATGTATTGTAATTAACAACATGTTCGGTAAGTACAGTGTGCCCCACAAAGAGGTTTATACATTTGATCCTCCATTATTTTCTCATTCCTCCATTAATCATTTTGAAACTATACATACGTTTAAAGAAGGTACCAGAAATAGTATGTGAGAATTGAATCTGGCTGATGTTTGTAGAAACAAAATGGCAGCCAAAATAATTAAATCTTAAAAATCTCACTGTACTGCAGTATTAAATCGTCGTTGTTATCAGTGTGTAGCTGTGGATGGTTTCCAGTTTGAATAGGTCTGATTTATGAAATGTTCATTGCTGTCTAATTTTCTTTTTATTAGTTTGTATCTAAATAATTTTTTTAAAATAATGATTAAAAAATGAAATTTTTTTGAAAAAAATAACAAAATCAGTTATGTACTTTATTTAAACATTATTTTGGCCGCCATTTTGTTTCTACAAACATCAGCTAGATACAATTCTTACATACTATTTCTGGTACCTTCTTTAAAAAGTAAGTATAGTTTTAAAATGATCAATGGAAGAATGAGAAAATAATGGAGAATCAAATGCGTAAACCTCTTTGTGGAACACACTGTATGTTGCCTGAACTCAGGCAGCCAAAGGCCTCAAGGGGCTGAGCTCCTTAGTAAGAAAGTTAAAATATTAACAGTCGTTGTATATAATAGGATATTTACAATAACTGTATTGCGTTATTTAAACACTAACATCAGTTTAAGTGTCATATGGTTTCAGGGATGTATAAACGAACGCCTCCAAACAGGCAGCTGTCTGACAGCTTGTGGCGGCACAGTGTACGCTTGCAGCGAAGATGGAACAATCTGCACCTGGGACAGTAATACCGGCACTCAAACTGCACTTTACATGGACTTATATACAGAAGGCTGTGTCAGCGTAGACTACCATCCGCATGAGCACATGGCTGCATTTAGTTGCTACGCACAATCACGGCATCCATCAGTCATACTTGCTGGGTACCAAAGGTACAGTAAGTTGATAAGAAATTATATTTTTTACTTTTTAATATGAATTAATTGATTATTTCAGTAATGCCTAATACATTTATCAAGAATGATTTACAGATCAACTGGTGACCAGATTTTTTCTTAGGCTCAGATTTTCCTTTTTTTATCACTTGTCTGTTAATAGTTTAAAATTTTTTACTTTCAGATCAGCTTCTGGACAAGATCTGGGCTTGAAATCCTTACAGCTAATTGATAATCAAATGGAACAAGAAAAAGTGGCAAGCACTGAAAGTCTTTGGGACAAACTAAAGAACTCAAACTGCCATCAAGAAAGCAGGGCTAGTAGCAATGGTGAGTTGTCGTCCAATGATACTGCACTGAAGAAGAAGGAAAAAATACTGTCAGTGGCAAATGTAGCCGCTAAACTGCCTGAGTTAAAAGTACCTCCTGAAAATTATGCTGGGGATTATGAGATGTTTGGAGTTAAAGATCAACGACTTCTGGATATAATACGCAGGATGGACACAGTTCTGTTGGCAGTGAGGCCTTTAAGTCAACGAAAAGATACATAACTGAAAAATTGTATTTTACTTGTTTATTTCACTGCAGTAGAATTTCGCTAATTAAGTTACCGTTTATTAGAAGTAGATATAACTGCATTTAGAACATCAAAAAGTTTTTGTAAACGTAAATGTTCACATTACAAGAAATGGTTTTGCAACATGCTGTAAGGCACTTTGCATAATACTTTGTTTAGTACATTTGCCTAAGAACAACCAATATCAATTACTTTCTTTGAACTTTACCTGATGTGTTCAACAATTTCATTATTACACATTTCTGCAATATGTTATTTTTGGTGATTACCGTTTGTAAGTACCTAAAATTAATTAATTAGTGTTGTAGTACTTCAAAATGTTAAATTAACGAAATTCTACTGTATTTTTTCTTTTCTTTTGTTAACATCTAGTCACTAGTTATAAATATGTTTACATCAGATTTATAATAATTGGCATGTGCCTTTTTTATGCTGTGATGTTCAACCAGATGCGTTATAGAACAATACAAAAATAATAATAAAAGTATGTTTTATTTTCAATATATTGTGTTCTGTTTAATTTGTATAACGAATTTATATTTGAAAGTGAGTTATTGGTGCAGATATGATGGTAAGACCCAGACCCAGGATGGTGAAGTATCCACAGATAAAATATCATTGTATGTTTTTATGTTTGCATCAAGCACGCACAATTTTTACCTGATTTGTTTTAAACTTAATTTATGCAGATTGTAATGGTAAAATCACACCTTAAAAAAGTAAATATAAAAAAGAGTTTAGTTTTTTAAATATTTTGAATGGCAGACATTTTAATGTGAACCAAATTTGCCATCCTATTACCAAAATCAATGTTTGACCCAAATATGATTTTCAAGTATCAGAATATTTGTACATGTGATGTTAATCAATTTTGTTAGTTTTTGGAAATTTTTTTTCATTGTGGTATTATCAGGCAGTGGAAAACAGAAGTACACCCCAAAGGTGGCTTATTTTGTTACTTATGGATGATGGTAACATCATTAAAAAAACAGAGATGACCTACTGGTTTTATACTTGGAGCAAACTGTTAAAATAATGTAGGCCTACCTAATTTATAAATTTCATTTTTAAAACAAAACCTTTGCTAAACAATTACGAATTAAATTCTATTAGAGCAGGATAATAAATAATGCAAGCTACCAGTATTTTTTTACAAGTCAAAAGATACTCCACTTTAGACAAAGGATAAAACAAAGACATAATTGTTAAGGACAGAATTATTCAAGGTATTATTACATCAATGTAAATATATAGCTTACACTGTAAGTATATACTTACATACATGCTTACCAATGTAAGTACATTACATTGTGTATTATTATAGCAATACAAATGTATATAATATAACTTGGGGAGAGAAGGTTAAAAATGCAGACAAATGTGAAAAATATCTCTGAGAAAAAAGAAAATCAGAAAAATACAGGTATAACAAGAAGAAAAAGCAAAATGAGACCTGAAGGTCTTTTTTCAAGACTAACAAACTAATTAATAATTTGTGTATTTAATTTATTATTCACGAAATTGTAATTTATTTAAACTTAAGGTAAAAAAACAGATTCATGGATCAGTTATGTTGTGTAATATTTACTGCTTTAAACAAGTTCTGTGTTTGGCACTGCAGTTTCTAATAATTCCGACAGATCGCATTTGTTGTACAACCTGGAATTAAACGCTACTGCTTACTTTATTTTTATTTATTTATTACAAGTCATATGTTTAGTCGTATTAAGCACTTTAGACAAGAGTAATTCCGACAGATAGCATTTGTTGTACTATGTTTTGATTAAACGCTACTACTGTTCATTATATTTAGTTATTACAAGATCTCTGTTTAGCTGTGTTAGCACTATAGAGTATTGTAATTCCGAAAGATAGCATTTGTTGTTTAATCTTTGATTGATCGCTACTGCTCATTATAATTTATATGATTATAATATGTTTTGAATTACTATAGCATTATAGAGAAAAAAATACACTTTAATTTGGTATTAGTAATATTTCTGATAGATAACCGATAGCAAAATCTCTTAGTCGAAACTAAAGTGGATTCCTCTGTTCGCTTTATAAACCAATCAACTCGGCTGGAGTCCAGTTTTCTAAAACTATTGATGCAATATATTTATTTGTTACAGTTACGACCAGGGTTTTTTTCAGGGGCAATTATTTCTCTCTGCAGTTTTCTGAATTAACTTTAAGGCTAGTAAATTAATTTAAATTGAAAGTGAATAATGTAAACATAATAACAAATACTAAAAACAAAAAGTAAAACAGCTGTTATTCAAAATACTGATAGTAAACACAGCTGATTATTAATTTCTCACCATAATAGCTTAACTAAAAAAAAATGTATAGTTTCCCTGAAATTCTATTGAAGGTCTAAACGAAGACAAAACAACAGCCATCTTTTTGTGACTTACCAGCCTCAAAATATTTTTTCCAAATTAGACTTGATATAATGATGTAAGACAGTTCGAATAATTAAGAATGACGATTCTAATGGACAAATCGCTTTAAATCCCCACGGTTTGAACAATTGTTTAAATAAGTATAATTCTACTGTTTACTTTAGTACTAAACAATATTCCCCCATTCCCCCAAAATATTAGTACAAAACCAATCGAAAAAACCGGAAATTTGCCGTCTGGACACGTAACAAAACTCAGGTTAGTGTACCAAATTTTAAATCGAACTAATCAAAATTAAGATCTCGACCGTAAATTTCCTTTATGATAAATTTGGTACGACTGCATCGAGTTATGAATTCAAAATACGCTTACGATTGAGGAATTAGATGGCTTACCTCGAGAAGGAAAAGTAACACATTCTGTCTGTTCATTCTGTTCCGTTCAATTAGTAAATGTGTGCAACGTTTTGCGCCCAATTTATCACGTGGAAGTTTTGTCACGCAGTTTACGGGACACCCTGTAGCCGGTCGTGACCGGGGCCGCATTGACAAGGTTTATTACATCGTGTCTTACAGCCTGTTTACACGGAGCGGCGCGAGCTTCTTCGAAAATCCTTCAAAATGGCCGCCCCGATCCTGGAGCCGGATCATTTGAATTGCATAGCAGGGCGACGAAATAAAAAAAGGGTTAAGTCGTGAGGTGCCACACAATAGTGAGACTACAGCGTATCGGCCAACAGATGGACACCGACAATCTCGAGTTTAGTGATCGGAGAAAATCTATTTTCAGTTGTTAGTGGTGTGTGTGTGTGTGTGTGTGTGTGTGTGTGTGTGTGTGTGTGTGTGTGTGTGTGTGTGTGTGTGTGTGTGTGTGTGTGTGTGTGAGAGAGAGAGAGAGAGAGAGAGAGTGAGTGAACGCGCGAGTGCGTGCGTGTGTGTGTTTTCAGAAAGTATCTATTTTAAGTTTCGAGTCTGGATCTTACCATGATGACCATTCCTTACTTTCCATGATTTTACCATGATGACAACAACTTACTTTCCAACAAATGTTCGTTAAGAGCTGTTATTATAGGTATAGGCTGCTACTATCGTGATAACTAGAAGCCACATCTCCAGTATCACCCAAAAGAAATAATAATTTTCTCCGATAAGTTTCCCAAAGGTTTACCTAAAAAATACTTTGATTAAGAACAGTTAACAAATTTACTGTGCTAAGCGAAATTGAAATGTTGGCCGCCATAAATAAAAACAGGCCAAATATCTTGGGTAAAGAATATAGTTCTGGTACATTCCTGGCCTTTTTATTTGATCCTCTGATCTCGAGCTACAAATCACGTCGTGTCAGTCAGTCCTACAGATTAAATCGAATACTTCCCTCCTAATCCTTTGTCTGAGACAGGAAATACCGACGATATTTGTGTCTTCAGTACCGATGAGTGCGACGCGACATCGCCATGTTGAATGCCTCGCTGGAGACGAAACCGAGTGACCAATTTCCATGGAATTTGACAAGCTAGTCTGGTCTACCGCATCTTTTATAGCCTAACTTTGAAGCAACTGTTCATTACGATACATGGAAACAGCGAGACCCCGCGTTTCAGTTTAAAGTGAAGATGTCGTCAGTGATGAGCTAGTGCTTGTGTACTCATATCAAAGCGAACAAAGTTGGCTCCCCGGTACAGTAAGGAAGTGGTAGTATTTAATGAGCGACCTCGAGATGGACGATGACAGATTTCGAACATATTTTGGATTAAGTAAAAGACCAATTTGAAGTTCTTGGATTCGTTGAACAAACAAGATATAAAGAGAAATGACGCGAACTGCAGAAAGGTTCAGCGGTAAAGGAAGCCTATTTGTTTAACACAAGGGAGTGCGCATGCGTCGACAGAAACATAGCGGCTACGTTTAATGAAATCGCTTCCCAGACGTGTTTTTGTGTTTCGGCATTGTACAGAACTGTTGCGTCTGCAGACACTGCTAGAGCCTCTATGAACGGGCAGCACAACACGGCACGGAGAGCTCGTCAGACGATGAAGCCAGTGTTTGTTACTCTTTGTCCTGGCGAAGAAGGACGTGCGGTTTTCCAGAATACCACTGACTACGGTGAATTTCGTCATCTGTTTCTGTTAGGAATCTAGAATTTCTTGTAACCGGGTTTTTTTAAAGAATCAACCCGATTCAATACAGAATCAAGGGGAAGTTCAAAATGTCCCTTATACAAACAACTTTTTTTACAATCTTCTTGTACACGCTCGGCTACTTCCGCACTTGATAATAACCCAAGATTGAACACTGTTGTATTACCCGATTCTAAAGGCTTCCCCGAAATAATTTTCCAAAATCTTTTCCGGAACTCGTGCTTCAATTTACACAAACCAAAAAGAAAAGGGGCAAAAAGTAAAAATTTTACACAAAACTGTCTAATTACCCCGTAACTAACGATCCGTCGTCTCCCAGCACCGCCTGGCTGCCTTCCTGGAGCACCAGTCACTTTCCGACGCACAGTTGGTCCTCCGGTCCTCCCAGAATCGAGTGACCGCAACCTATTTATTCTCCAAGATTTTATCCAAACCGCTGTTCTACATACCTTGTTTACAACAACAGGCAGTATGTCAGCAGTTTCATAATTTTCCTGTGTCTTTGTCAATAAGGTTTACTCTTTGGCTGTACTCTTTGCGATTTTTAAAACTAATAATTAAAATAATAATTTTAATTCCTAACATTTCAGAACTTTTGAAAGACGAGGTGACAATTTCTCGGAGATTTGCTTCCATACATGTGGTAGTCAGGATCTATAAGGTATTCCAGTACTAGTTCATTTAACAATAAACCTGTACTCACTTTAAAAATAAACATCTTTAAGTACAGTTTTATAGCCTATTTTTACAACTCACACACCATCCAACCAAGCCGGAGCTACCCCAAGTGAGAAGATGCCGTTCAGTTGCTGTATTGTACCGAGTCCAATGTACTTACTGCCTTCCTTTAGTATGTTCATAGTAAAGTATAGAGCTTCCTTCCGTGTAGTATATTCACAGAAAATTTACCCTGCACCAGCTGATTTCTATAATAACACGTTTATCCATTACTAGATCTACAGGTTTGCTCAACAACCACAAATGAAAATGAACATTGTAGTTTCTAAAGTTTTTGTGTTTCTTTCAACACTCATCATGCATTTCGATCCTGATCATTTCAGGGTTTTTTTAATGCTGAGTAAAGGATTAAACATCCAAAATTGTACCATAAAAAATACATTTTAAATTGTAAGAAAATTTGTTCAAATAAAATATGGTCACTCGTTGAATTAAAATTGTAAGCAAATTTATTTGAATAAAATGATTTGACAGTGTGTTTATTGCTTCGGTGTAGTGATACAATAGTGTAACGTATCTTTCGTATAAATCACTAAATAAATGTAATGTTATCGAATGAAGAACACACGAATGAAGAACATCTACATAATTTGTTTGCACTTAAATAGTTCGTAAAAATCTCTTCAAAATGACATTCTACTTTTTAGATCATTGTAAATACTCTAATATTGTAATGTGGTATTACAATGTGTTTTTTTATATAGATAATAAATTTATTTTAATGTAATTTAAATTTACTAAAATTCTAATTAAACTTAAAAATTATGAGTCAAACTAGCAACTATTATGTAAACACTTACTGCTGTATTAATCTACCAAACTGTATCAGCTGATCGCCTAACAGCTGTTTCTTTCTTCTACAGTATTAGCTTTGAGGTTATATTTACTATTATAGCATAAATCTGCACCTGCGAGCTAGTAGAGGCAATCTGCAGCTGTACGAGAGATTGTAGATAACGTTAAGTTAAAAATGTATGCAGTGCAGAAATGCGTTTATATTTGGCTAATTACAAAATAGCACTCCATTACACGAGGCTCGTTTGTTTCGGCGCCGTGAACTGGTCGCGATAAATCAAAGAGCGGCGCGCATGCGCGGCACAATGGGTGCCAAAACACAGGTTCTCGGAACCCAGAGGAATGTAAACCTGGTGCTGGAGCTCTGAGGTGATTCATTTGGTGCGACATACTTTTTGTAACGTTTACACGCATACGGCGTTTCAAAAAACAACTGACCCTGATTTAATAATAGCGGTTAGGCTTCCACTTTGTACAATCTTGATCACAATTAATTAGCAGAACAAAACAGACCTGCGCAGATGGTGCGAAGCTGTAATTGTATTAATGTTCATGTAACGACACGATTATAAGTTGCGTATATTTCACATTCAATTAATTAGAAATTAAATAAAGTCATTTTGTGCACCGGTGTTCTGCTATTTGTGCCGAGGCAACAGCGTGAAGAACTAAGATCCTTATGGTTGGGTTCTAATCTGAATAGGAAAGTTGCTTACAATGAATTCAGAACAATAGACGCGATCACACATGAGTACATACAGGTCACAGGGTGTCGACTGAAGCCTGTCTGGTTAGATAGGTTAGGCTGAAATGGTTTTGTAATCTAAACATTCATCACATACAGTTGGAAATTTGAAGCCCTGTACAGATTGCAAAAGAACAGTTGCAGATAGTGCACAAGTACAGATTGGCTGATTGATGGGGTCTGAGGTCCTTGGCAGAGCGATCAAAGCTACTATTGTGCAACTATGTCTCTCGGATTCTAGTTCAGTAGGCAGGTGCCCTCAACGAGCCTTAGCAGTCCAATGATTCTAGCTCATTTTGCTGGAAGCCATTACCCTTCCCTCCTGCTGGTATCTGCAGTTTCCTTATCCGTCCCGCACAGCCTACACACGGATTCACTACAGCATAATGTTCCTCCGTCAGCCCTCTCACCTCAGCCCTATAAGAGTTGTGTTTCTCACCCTTGGAGCTTTATCACTTCTAGGTTTAACTTGGAAGCCCTTTGTTACCACTTTCTCTCTTCTTATATTGTTATTTTGTGCTCCATATAGACATTTGTAGACGGTCGTACTCATTTCAAATGACCAACTCATCTGCCACTTCTTCCACTACAGGTTGGGTAGAACGCCTAGCGTCCCTACAGTCTGTTGCAATTCACTGCTTGTGGGTCCTATAGAGTTAAATACAGCACCAAGTTGTTCCACCTTCGTGTTATTTATTCTCCCCAGCTATGAAAATCCCGCAGTAGCTAGAGAAATAAAATGTTCACCAATGCAGAGCCCCGCATGCTTGTGTAAGGCTTGATTTTGTAAGGCTTGATTAAAACTGGAGGTCGCCCGGTATCCAAAGTCCACATACTTAAGCTAAGCCACGAAGTCTTCGGCATAAGCTGTTTCACTTTGGTTTGAGACGAAGGGATCTAACACAAGAGTTGTCAGATGAAGAAAGGTTAGATCCAGCTAACGCACCTCGGGATGGCTAAACGCGTACTCACAATGTGTGAGCTCCTGAGGGAAGACTGATCATCAAATTCTCAAGATCCACTTTTTTAACCAACATATAACATTTCCCCTTCTTCGTATGGTGAAGAAGTAGGAAACGTTAATTCAGAAGTATGTGGTATCTTCTTCTTGTTTCGGTGCTTATCCGTTTCGAATGCTTGCGATCAACACAGCAATTTGGACTTTATTGACAGCCGCTCTGTTTCGATGAAAACCATGTCCTCGAGTTCTTGCGTCGTCCATTCTTGCCAGTACCTTTCCCTCAAGTATTTGCCATAAGCCACGATTCCTGTTCCTCATTATATGTCCCAAACATTGCAATTTCCTGATTCTGATGGTGTCAATGAACTAAACTGATTTTCCATTCTTCTGAAAACTTCCGCGTATCGTTCAAGAAATTCTTAAAGTTCTCCTGTGAAACCACATCTCAAATGTTTCACTCAATACACCATACAGCAACACAGAAAATAGGTAGGCCTAGCAGTAGCCTCATTTTAGTGTTGCGATGTAGATCACGATATATTTAAAGTAAGCCTAATTACATGTGTCATGTGATTTAATAATATTTTGGATAGATCTATCGAAGTTTACTTATGCATCGTAGGTGCACTTGAAGTTGCATCTTACCTACTTCAGATGTGTGTTGAAGTAAGACAGAGTTAACGGTTGTCTCTTGCTCAAGACGGTCAGTTTAAAATCCTCTTTATTTTTAACGATAATTAGTATAACACTGAAGCTGATAAGAATTTCTTGAAACATCAACTTCTATCTTCGGAAGTGTAAATTGCTGCTTTTAAAATAAAATTTCTGTTATTTAACCAAAAGTAAAATTAATGTATCATGTTTTCCTTTTTTGATATTAATTACGATAATGTGTTCGAAAACACGACAAATTAACACGGTTACTTTATAAAAAGACAATCTGTAACTTATCAGCTGCTCAATGAAATCATCTGATCTTTACGAATGTAACATAAAACCAAACAAACCAACATAAACCGTTCTTTTAATTTAAATACTAAAATTAAATTAACGATTCATTTCATATAGGCCTACTTAAAAACGGTCAAACTTCTTCTTAGTTTCCGTAGTGTAGTGGTTATCAAGTATGTCTCACACGCGCAAGATGCCCTGTTCGATTCCGGCGAAAACAGAAATTTTTATTATACTTAATTTAATTTGAGGCTTGTGACGCACGAAATATACTGTTGTACATCAATATAAATTTGTGCACTCGCACCACGTGACACCAGCCCTAAAACATGACACATTTTAAAATTAAAGGAACACTGCGATGAGTTGTAAAATACGTACAAATCCAATTAGATGTGAACACAATCGAGATGAAATTTCTTTCACTCGTAATTTTGGTATCCACATGAGCCGCCTCGGTGGCCTAGTTAATAAAAAAAAACCGGTCAGCCATACTCGAGTATCGAACGCAAATATCCGAGCTTTATAAGAAAGGTCTTGATTTATTTTTAAATAAGGTTTATAGTGACAAGCCATACTTTCGAATTACTTTGGAGTTAGCAGAGAACAGTAAATTTGTTTTCAAATTATTTCACTAGTCAGAACATTTGCGCCATTTTTACCCTGACAACAATCGAACGGATGTGCTGTATTTCAGCCCTATTATTTTCTTTTCGGCTGCGATCGGTTTTATAATTTTCTTGCCCACGCTCGAAGCTCTAATGAGAGACGAAATATCTGGAAAAATTTTTAATCAAAAATCGGCGCAATAAATAAAAACGAGGCTCCCGCTTTGACACTCATTACGTAATGTATCGATCATGTAGGACGGAGTGATCCGACAAAATATAAAGAAGTGATTAAGGTTTAATAACTGTAATCACCGGGTGATTTATTACAGCGCCTGCCTACGCCGCGCTAGCCGTAGTCACACCTGTTGCGCATGCTCGGCCACTCCTTACCTAACCTAACCTAATGTACGTTTCCTGTCTTTTGGATCGAATATCAACGATTTTTTTTAAGGAATAAAACCTGCGTCGTGAGTTAGTTTAATTTACTGCTCGGAACTCACACAAACTTTCACACATCCGATCGATATTTCCTTTAACTCGTTGCGCTTGTTTGAACGAATAAAGAACGATGTGACGAAGTTCAAGTCGTGCTAAAAATCCTAAACAAAGCTACAGAATGTACAAAGCAACAGTTTTTAACTTTACTAAATATTATTATTTCAATTGCAAACTTGTCGTCCTTAAGGAACTGTTCTCTTCTTATTGGAAGGCCTGTTCAAAAGGTTCTGATTTGGAAGGTACTTGGTAAATCCCAACGGCACGGTAAGCCAGAACGCTGTAAAAAAAGGATTTGTTCTAGTTACTGTTGTTGTTTATTCTGTAAAAAATTCCCACAGTGAGGATCAACCCATTTACTAATGGGAGGCTTTTAGGTTAGGTGAGTTAAAATTTATATTTTTTGTTATTCAAAGATTTCACTAATAAACATTTCGTTTTACAACGTCTCCATCTTGAATAGCAACTACCCTCGCTAGCGTTGTACACTGGCCTATAAGTATTGGCGAAGCTTTGCTCCTCCAGCAGTGTTGCCAAGTCGTCTACTCTTCAGTGTAGTGGATGCGGATGATAGGTGACCAACAAATCGTTATTGAAGGGTACACTGAACTAAAAACACAGTTCACAACTCCCTAATATCGGCTCTAAGTTTTCTGTACCACAAGATAAGGAACCGCCGCCAGGCGACGTCTTCGTTAGTGTTGGCAACTATGAAGCGTGCAGCGCTGCTTTATGATTGTAACACCAGCGCGTTATATACAAGAAGAAGAACAAAATGTTGTAAATCTATTGGAAAGAAGAGGAAGCACAATGACCTTCACGCACGTTTTGTCCCCTTTGTCAGAGCGACGCTCAAGGCCCCACAAATTACCGACAGTTAGGAAGTTTTTTGGTAACGTTCTATCGCCGGGCTGCTGGCGTTCTCTTCTTGGCGTGAGGGAAGTGTGGTGATGCACCGCGAGTGTGAGTGTTACTGCTTTATAACTTTATTCGTAGGCACTGTAACGTTCACAATTTCGGTAAGGATATAACAAACAAAATCGTTCTAATTGTTATATTCTTCCTAGAGTGACTCAAAGCAAAAACAGAATACAGTAGTTTATAATAATGCTGTTTACACGAAGCTAATGCAATGCGCATGTAAATTTCAGGCACTGTACAAGCCGCCATTAAAGTTAACTACGTAAGTAACAATGTAGTTTGATTTTCATCTGTTTCTCATAAAAGTGGGCTGGCTGGGCTTGCACAACTATGTCAGTAAAGTAAAATATCCAACTGCACACTGGCGATCAGATATAGGCTACCATGCAACACCGCGCACCCACGTACGCCCACAATCAACTAAACTGTTTACATTAAGTCTTACGTGTAGTACTGCTAACAAGATGAACATTTCTCAAGTTGCACAACCTACCAACCAAATACGCAATATATATATAAAACCAGGGTTGCCAATTTTTAATTTTGATTTTGGATATACCATGAATAGATCAATAGATCAAATGATCAAGCACGTATACTGAGGCTCAAATATAGGCTAAACTTGAACAAGAACGGATCAGCTGACTTTGGTATCGTCTGGTCTGCCGCAGCGGGAACTGTACCGCTTGTATTATTGTACAACATTATATGGAACTGTACAACATTATATTAGTGTTGTTTTTGAAAACTTATTTGATGCTCAAACATAAAAAGAACAAGTTTGGAACTCGGGGAGTTACCGACAGGAGCGAAGCTTTTGTTAATGATATCTTTGCTGAATATATAATTAGTTTGAAGATATGTTTACAAATATCTTGTTTTATTTGGGTTGTAAATAGGTCAACCCAGCTTAGACATTATTTACTGCAATTATAGTAAAAAATCAGTTTTAAATTAATTCGCAACGATCAGCTGATTTCATTGAACAGCGATAGGCTGTTATAACTTTCTGGTTATGGTTGTTAAAAACTAACCATACAGTAGTAAAAGATCAGTTGTTTTATATTAATTCGTAACAATCAGCTGATTTCATTGAATAGCTGATAAGTTGTAATAAATTTCACATTACGTTGTTAAAAACTAGCAATATTAACAACAATTATTATAGACTAAACGTTTATAATAATTTCGAATGTATTATAAACGGTTACAACATGCACGTGTTTTTCAACTAAGGAAAAATACCGAAACCAAAGCAACACAACGTTTGCATATAATACGCGTGTAGTGTTATCGAAAGGAGGAAGAAAAAGAAATACTGAAATAGAAAGATGAAATTTATTTGCTCGTTTGTTCCACATTTCTGTTACATTCTTGGCGATGATGACCTTTTTGGTTTTTCACTGGGGGAAACAATCTGTGACATTCTTCCGTTCGGCACACTTGTTTTCTACTCACTTCACTTCGAAAATTGTATTTACTTTTTACCCACACTGAAAAACGTCGATCGGTGTAATAAAACACCTTTTAAAGTTGTTGGTGAATGTTTCAAAGCACGCTTTTGTTGAGGTCAGTTCACAAGACATGCCATAATTACATGCGGGGGGGAGTTCTGCGCTCCGTACCCGTGTGCAGTCAGTATCAGTTCTAATGTCACAACACTGGATAAACAAAGGTAAAGAATACTTTTTCTGTTTATATTTTATCACTTAACTAGCGCTAAACATTTCTCAACCCATGTTGTCAACCCGGGTTCGGAGCGTTGCAACAACATTTTTGACACATCGATTACGAGTAAGAGGTGCGTTGTGACAGACAGACAGACTCTTAGCTTTACCTATCGACCAGCACAAATAGGTCTGTATAGTTTCGTAACTACGTCTTTATCGGTTCAGTGGTTTCTTAGTTTTACTTCATTTACACACGCGGAGTAGCCTATTTGTAGTGTATGTAAATGCATGGTGTTGTGATAAAATCGGTGTCGAGATTTTGATGGGCATGTCAGTTTTACCGCGAGTCCATTAACGTTGGTTTTACTTAAATGTTTGCCCCCGTATGTGTGTGTATGTGTGCGCGCGCGCGCGAGCGAGCGAGCGCCTTTAAATAATAAACAAATTGACCCCATTAGGAGACTACTTGATTGATTTTTGCCCTTATTAAGGGGTGAAACTAGGATTATTAGGTCCCCCTTTGACCCATCAGGCGATGGGGGCATAGATATCCGGTTCCTAAATATCGATTTTGAATTATTTTACACAAATTTATTTACACTAATAAAAAACAATCATGTTTGAAGTCAGTAGACTACACACTTTAGTACAACAAAATCACATTAAGTATAACTTATAAATAAATTTTAGTAAATAACCCCATCAATTTTAATTACACATACAATACAGAACATAAGGTTAATTCAGATTTCCCTCTCATGAGCTAAATATATATCTCGTATATGAAAATACTCCACTGTACATGGCGGCGAGGGAAGCAATGGAGTAAAGATTTATTATATAAGTTTTACCGTGGTGTTTAACCATCGCGGGGTTAAACTGTGCAATAAACCGACACAAGATTACAAAATATTAAACACGTATGTTTTAAGGATAAAGTAAAACTGAAAATTATAAAAGTAATTATAACTTAAAAAAGTATTTGGACAAAGTAAGATTAATTGCATGAAATCAACGTTAAATAGAATTCAGTGAATGTTGTATAGAACTTTGACATTGCACCCTTTTCCCGAGTAAATGTGGGATAAAGTAAATTTTAAAAATATTAAATAAAACACAAAATTTAAATTAAAAGCAAGTTACGGTTGAAAAAGAAACTGGCCACCGGGTTTTGATTTTCCTCCGATTTTTGTTAAACTGCAATTTAATTTTATGAAAAAACTTTATGTACGAATAAACATTGAGCAGAAATCTTCCAAGCCGGTCATGAAAATTGTTTGTTTTTTTACCAATACGTACGTAATTTATAAGAAAGTCAGTGCTGTTTCTGTTGGTACCAAACGTATACTCAACAAAATGTTTATTACTCATAAATGTGTGAAAGTACAAGATACTTTGAGCCAGTACAAAGTAATTAATTTACTAAACACCGGAGAATATATATACTGTATTTGCCAGCACGCAGCAGTGAAGAGAGCGAACATTGCCTATCAGAGATTGAGGCGTGCGGGATACGAAGAGAAGGGGGAGGGGCAGTCCCTCACCATCGCACTCACCAGACTCCTCGGAGCCGCGGAGCAAGGTGCCACGCTGTCTGCTGTCTGGTACACCCTGTTTCCAAAGTAGTGTCATGTGCCAGTAGCTTAGCTCAGTGCAGTGTTGTGTTACGAACAAAGGATTCTCCAAGGTACATTTCTTCTTTCTTATTCTCTTCTATCTCGTACAAACAGTTGTCTATTTTTCTTACGTGTTTCATTAAAAACAAAAGTTTTTAATGTTTTCTGCCTCTTCACTGTTCGCAGTGTTGTTTTGTTTTCTTTGTACGCTCCATTTTACTTTTTTCTAAACAAACTGTGTTTAAATGTTTTTTTAACTCTTATTGTAATGATATGTGAAATGATATGATATTGTTGTTTTATTTACGTCCACGTTTTTGTTGTTCAGTTTGTTAAGTTTTTCTAACAGAAAATGAAATTGTACGGTCGAACTGTTGTTTTTTAAGTTTCTTTTAAAGATACAATACTTCCTTTTAAGTTGTTTTATTATAAAATTAAATCATTTCGATTGTTTTTATCCAGTTTTAGACGCGATCGGAAAACAATCGATTGATCTTGACCAGTTTTCTGCCGATATATCAATTATTTTCAAACAATTTTAAACGAAACTTTTTATTTGTAGGTAAAATTATTTTGTTGGAACGTTATTTTTTAACTTTTTGAAAGTTAAAATTTTAAAAATTAAGTCAAAAGGGAAATTAGTATTTTTGATGTTTTTTTAAAATACAAAATCAAAACTGGTTTTAATCTAATCAAATCGAGTTTTACTCACTAAAAACTCATTAATTTTACTAATTTAAGATAATTTCACCGAGCCTGTTTTAAACCGTATTCACCAATAAATTTGTGAATTTCAAAATGGCGTCCACTTAATCGTATAATTTGTAAATTCAACTGACAATAATTTTTGCGCAATTCGTAGCCTAAAGACAAAAAAATTGCGTTTTAACATGAAACCACATTAAATTGTGCACATTTTTAAAGACAATTATTGAAATTGTCACTTTAATGGATGTTTCTAAAACAACTAGAATGTACAACTACGATTTGACTTGCTGAATAGCTTAAAACTGTGAAAAACATTGCACATTCGTTCTAATATTTCGAAATTTCCCTTTAAAATGATTGTGTATTAGGTTTTGGACCGTAGACACTTTTTGTTATTACAACAGTATTAAAAAATTAATGAATATAAAGTGGAAAATTAAAAACTATTTTTAGAATGTACTAAAAGCACACGCAGGTACAACGTGTATAGTTAAAGGAACTATACAATTAACATATTTGGAAATAGCTTCAACTTGTAGCAGTCAGGCTTTACATATATGATGGAATCGTGTTATATTACCGTATTATTAGGATATGCACAGAACACTCTATGTGTAGAATATCGAATTGCATTAAAAAAACATAATTTTCTTTTGTTATAAAAAATTTGTAAGTTATACATGGGTTCATTTTCATTTTCATATTCAGTATGAATAATTCGCATACTAAAATGTTATTAAATTTTTGAATAGGCTTCCATGACATCAGCGAGACAGCTGCGTGCCTGTCAATTTTCAGGTTTTCGATAAATTTGCAATACTTTTTATAAAGTGGAGAACTTGTAATTTATTGATCGATCTGCAAAGAAGTGACACTGTGCCTAGTTTTGGGAAACAAGTTTGAAATTGAACTCGTAGTGTTTAACTACTTACTTTGGTAGCAATATACAAGCTGACGTATAGTCTCTGACAATATGCCTACGGACTGAGCCGCTTAATTTGCCCGATATCTGTCTGCTACAGATTAAGTTCAGGATCTGTTCAGCTTCTGTGTTGCGGGAAAGTGTGACTTTCAATAAGTTCAGAAACCTTGACATTAATATCACTGCTTTACAGTAATGTCTTCCTGGAAGTGTTCCGTCATCAATACTTGTCAATATAATCCTCGTACAGATTGCCGCACTATCTCCCGTCCTTGTAGTATTTTGTAAAATATTAACACAGTATCTGGTGAACGAGGTTCGCCCTGTTCACATTTTACATTGGACACTAATATGGCCCGTGTTAATTACATTTTTATCATCAAACCAATCACCTCAAAAAGGAGATCCGCCACGGTCATATTTTAGTCCGAAAATGTTCCATAGTTAAATCATAATCGTTAGAGTTGTTTTCGATAAAAAAAAGGACATTTAGATGTCCATTAATAATACGAAATTAATTTTGAAAAAGTTAGGATTACTATATCAGCTGACTGAACGTAAACAACAGTTAAGTATCAGCTGATTGTACATTATTCATTCGCGTTGGTTTTAAACGCCTTTTTTCAATTAAAACGAATTTCCCCGAAGACGAGACTTGCCCAGATTGATTTTTAACACCAAAATTGCACATTCCAACATTGTATCAAAATCGACAGAGCTGTTTCCAGAAACAAAAGGACTTACATATAAAGACTGATCGTTTGATATAATTAAATTTGTCAATAATTAGTATGTATCAGTCAATCTCTATGTTGCGAATTCTAAATTTAAAGCAATATACTGCATTTAAAAGGTTTTATATTCAAGGGAAAACAGAAATAAAGTAGTCAAACATATGCTTTTAAAGCACGTACTAAGGTTTGTAGGCAACATGTTTCAAATTTAAACTGCATTTTAACAAGAATAGATCAGCTGATTTCCGTGTCGTCTCCACTGCCGTTACGCGGACTGTACCGTTTGTAGCATACGATTAAGTGCTCCTTTTGATGCCCAAACATAAAAATTATTTTTAAATCGTGTTCCGTTTCTTTTTAGACACACTGCGCTGATTACGTTGATTACAAAGTTGTTGGTGAATTTTTCAAAACACGTTGGTGATTTTTTCAAAACACGTGTTTGATGAGATCAATAAATAATACCAAAATAAGAAAAAACCTCGTATAAATAAGTCTGGAAACTCTGTAATAAACTCTTTCTTACCAAAACTAATAATAATTACCCCAACACTAGTTTTAAGCCTTCTCTCTGCACTAAATAAAAAGTATGCCCACATATTGTTATGAAAACTTTATCTTTAACTTTATTTTTTCACTCTTCCATTTTGTAAATCAAATATGTTTTAAAACGTCAATTTCTGTGTTATTGACAAAAAATGGTTAAGGTACTTGCTCGACCTTATCATTGCACTTACAAAGATCGAGTCTGCATTATCTCCGATTCCGTTGTCGTTTAAATCTACACGTTCGCACATAGATAAAGTAAAAAAAAGTTATTCGTTTATAAGGTAAAATATACACTTTAGTACTCGTATTTCGGAGCAGACCTTTAAACTCAGAACCACTTGTACGCAATTCCCTTGGACTAGCGTGGAAGGAATAAAGTAAAAGTCTCTCTCTCTCTCTCTCTCTCTCTCTCTCTCTCTCTCTCTCTCTCTCTCTCTCTCTCTCTCTCTCTCTCTCTCTCTCTCTCTCTCTCTCTCTCTCTCTCTCTCTCTCTCTCTCTCTCTCTCTCTCTCTCTCTCTCTCTCTCTCTCTCTCTCTCTCTCTCTCTCTCTCTCTCTCTCTCTCTCTCTCTCTCTCTCTCTCTCTCTCTCTCTCTCTCTCTCTCTCTCTCTCTCTCTCTCTCTCTCTCTCTCTCTCTCTCTCTCTCTCTCTCTCTCTCTCTCTCTCTCTCTCTCTCTCTCTCTCTCTCTCTCTCTCTCTCTCTCTCTCTCTCTCTCTCTCTCTCTCTCTCTCTCTCTCTCTCTCTCTCTCTCTCTCTCTCTCTCTCTCTCTCTCTCTCTCTCTCTCTCTCTCTCTCTCTCTCTCTCTCTCTCTCTCTCTCTCTCTCTCTCTCTCTCTCTCTCTCTCTCTCTCTCTCTCTCTCTCTCTCTCTCTCTCTCTCTCTCTCTCTCTCTCTCTCTCTCTCTCTCTCTCTCTCTCTCTCTCTCTCTCTCTCTCTCTCTCTCTCTCTCTCTCTCTCTCTCTCTCTCTCTCTCTCTCTCTCTCTCTCTCTCTCTCTCTCTCTCTCTCTCTCTCTCTCTCTCTCTCTCTCTCTCTCTCTCTCTCTCTCTCTCTCTCTCTCTCTCTCTCTCTCTCTCTCTCTCTCTCTCTCTCTCTCTCTCTCTCTCTCTCTCTCTCTCTCTCTCTCTCTCTCTCTCTCTCTCTCTCTCTCTCTCTCTCTCTCTCTCTCTCTCTCTCTCTCTCTCTCTCTCTCTCTCTCTCTCTCTCTCTCTCTCTCTCTCTCTCTCTCTCTCTCTCTCTCTCTCTCTGTGTGTGTGTGTGTGTGTGTGTGTGTGTGTGTGTGTGTGTGTGTGTGTGTGTGTGTGTGTGTGTGTGTGTGTGTGTGTGTGTGTGTGCTTGCGCGCAGCAGTTGTTTAACAAGAAATACTATTCGACTGAATGTAGGCTACTTAAAATAGTGAGTTAATTTTATTATTAATGTGTTTCCATTGGAAGATGAGCTTTATGAAGAAGAAAATGTGCCTCGGTTCTGACCTGTAGACACGTTTTGTTAAAACATCGTCCGTAATTTTGATCCCAACTGCACAAATTGTGTACTGAAATTTGTTTCAAAATACAAAAATGAGCTGACGGCTGTAAGGTTTCTTTTGAAAATTTTTAAATGCATATTTTAACGCTGATTACGACGGCGAGACCAATGTTTTAAAACAATTTTTTGATTTCGATTTCTGCCCTACTTAGTAAAATGCCATCATATTAGGCTACATGATGTTATCCAAGTTGTTAATTTTTTGGAAATACGTTCCCTTCACGTCCGCGAGAGAGCTGCGTGCAGTTATTTAGTATCGACGATTAGATTAACGCCTAACAAGAACTGTTGTTGTAGCATTTTCTGCTTTATGTTTTGTTGTGTATCAGTTTTGCATAACCTGCGCCCTGATTTGGTAATACGATTTGCAGTCATAGTGGTCGTACGTCCGTCCATTTTGGACTAAACCAACACTCGTAGCTGTTTCAAAATGGCTGATATTAATCACTGCTAATCTTCGTATTTCCGATATAATTTGAAAAAATTGAAATATTAATTTATACAGATTTCAGTGTTGATTAATTTTAATGTTGATGGTGGAAATTCGTATTTTCAGAAAAGATAAATTATTGTCTGAATGTTTCTAACATGAAGTCAGCAATACAGCTGCGCGTCGAGTTAGTACAACACAACTCCACCTTCATTAAAATAAAGTAGACCTACAGTGTTAGAACTGAGTCATTAATTTTATAGGTTATAGTTTTTAAAATTTCTGTTACTGAACAAAATATATAAATCATGTATCATGTTTTTCTCGATTCCTCATTTTTGTTATTAATTAGTTAACTCTTCAGTCATAACTCTTTTATTAATTGTAACTTTTGCATCGCTAAATTCATTTTTTCGTTTTAAATTATTTTCTAATCTGCCTAGCCCTTCTCGTTAATTTTTTCTTAATCTTTGATCTTCATTAAAAAAATATATATATATTTTTACGTTTTATTGTCCATTTTATTTGCAGATTGAATTTTTAACATAATCTCAATTAAAATGATTTTGAAGCAACAGATATTGTGCAAAATCAGCTGTTTAGAAGTAGTTATAAATCAATAGCACGCAACGCGCTAAATATACTATTATATGCAATTTGACGTGGGCACGCACAAAATCCAACATGACAACCAGCCCTAAAACATGATACTTGTTGAAACTAATCTATTGCCACCCCCACCCCACCAGCACCGAAGACTCCACCAAATAGTTTTGCCAAAAGACTCTAAATCCCGAGCACGTACTGCTTACGTCACGCGTGCAAATACACAATTAATTATTCCAGGCTGTTAATGCACCAGCATGGTGTCACGTAGCAAAGTGCATACAGAGTGTATTGATATCCCGGCTCAATCTATATTGAAAAGCATACAGAAACTAATCCGTCAGGTCTAGTGAGAGATGCGTACAGGGTGCACAAATTTATATTGGTTAGTTACAGTAAAAGATCAGTTGTTTTATATTAATTCGTAACTATCAGCTGATTTCATTGAACAGCTGACAGGCAATAATAAGTTTTAGGTTATTTTGTTGAAAACTAGCTGTTAATCTGTCGTGTTTTTTAACAAATTATCGTAATTAAAATAAAAAGTCAAATAAAATATGATAAACGATTTTTATTTTTGGTTCAGTAAATGAAATTAGTTTTTTTACTTTTGAATTCTGTCAACATTATCTATAAATATACATAAAAATTTTATATTAAAGCTATACATCAAATATATCCAACTGTTAAAGCTTTAAAAATTGTTTTGGATGGGCAAAACTTTCACCTATAGTTTGTCGATACCCTCCGAACCGAATTTCCTCGGATATATCTTACGTGAGGAAGTATGTAGGTTTTTGCACCATTACAAATCGACCATCACGTGTAGGCCTTATGGCGCTGTGGACATGAGTCTAGGCACTATACAGGTGTGTAGGAATTTCTTTACCTGAATGTAGAACCCGGGCCGCCGTACTCAATACCCACACTCGTGACCCTACGGAATCCCAATAAATAGTGGGAATGTATAGAAACGGAAAACCGGTTTTTTGTTGCGCTATTTGCATGCAAAATGCTGTCCTCCCTATTTGAAATTCGAAAATCGATTATTCCGTTTTAAATGTCTCAAATGTTTTCGGACAGTCAAAACTATGTATTATAAAAAAGTTTATAATCATAATATCTCAAAAAACGATTTTATAAAATTTTGCTCAAATGAACAAGCAAGGGACTACCAAAAATCCGATCCACCAACTACCGAAACAAAATGAAAGCCGGAATGATTTATCGATATAAAATATATTGTTATCGATATAAAATAAAATATTATGAACAATCTTTTCATAAAATATTGTTGTAGTTTTGTTATTTTAAGTTAAAAGTGTTGTAACATCCGTACTGAAAGCCGGTTAGATTAAAGAGGACGTCAGTGTTGCCAATCAACTTCCTAAGTTTCCCTCTCTCATAAAGACAAAAATCCCTCTTTTTCACCAGGAAGCCGAAGCAATTCCCCGTATACAATTATGAAAATGATTAATCAATGCGAAATTACTCTCAGGCTTCAAAATTCCCAGAAATAGTGGACTTCCCCGCCAACGACAACACTGATCGGCGTCAGGCAATCTTCAATATTTAAGGCGCGAAACTACAACCTTCAGGTGCGCAGTTCGAAGAGACGCAGCAGTGGCCGAGTCTGCTGATAATTGTTTAGTTCTGGTCGTATTTGAAGATAACAACTCCCAAGTCAGTGCATTAAATGTTGGCAATAAAAATAAAAAAAGACCACCTTGACCGCAGTAAATAAATTTCTTTTCCAAATTTAATCAGGATCAGCCGCTCGAGTAGTGTGTGTGGCGTGTTTGCCAAAAATAACCCTGACCACCGTCGTGCACAAGTCCGGACAGTCGTGTAAGTACCCCGACCAGCGCTGTGGCACGTAGCTGTCAACATGACAAATGACGGTAAACACGTGTTGTTTTGTCAAAACACGTTGTGGTATCGCGTACTTTGATCGAGTACTTTCACCGTGCGCGCAGCTCGTGTGTAGACCCTGCCGAAACTTAATTTTAGTGTAGGCCTAGCGTTAAACTGTTTCCTCCTAGTTTCATTTCACAGCTGCTGATGCAGTGCACGTCAGAATGCATTTTAAGTTTTCCTGCTTTTAAAATTTTTTAAAATTACTTAACAGAAACAACGTTAAATTTCGTCTGTCAAACAATAAAATAAACGACAAACTTACTCGTATGAATGAAATGGAAAAGCCATTGAGGAAGCAACATATGATATTAATATTAAGGCATCAAAATCGTCAACAGGGACAGTCCTAGGACACCAGAATCGTCTACAGGTATAATATTAAGGTACCAAAATCATCAACAGGGACAGTCATAGGACACCAGAATCGTCTGGACCAAAATCGTCCTATGGGAACAGTCTCTGGGCAGCAACATATACATGGGTATATATTAAGGCACCAAAATCGTCAACAGGGACAGTCCTAGGACACCAGAATCGTCTACAGGTATAATATTAAGGTACCAAAATCATCAACAGGGACAGTCATAGGACACCAGAATCGTCTGGACTAAAATCGTCCTATGGGAACAGTCTCTGGGCAGCAACATATACATGGGTATATATTAAGGCACCAAAATCGTCAACAGGGACAGTCCTAGGACACCAGAATCGTCTACAGGTATAATATTAAGGCATCAAAATCGTCAACAGGGACAGTCCTAGGACACCAGAATCGTCTACAGGTATAATATTAAGGTACCAAAATCATCAACAGGGACAGTCATAGGACACCAGAATCGTCTGGACCAAAATCGTCCTATGGGAACAGTCTCTGGGCAGCAACATATACATGGGTATATATTAAGGCACCAAAATCGTCAACAGGGACAGTCCTAGGACACCAGAATCGTCTACAGGTATAATATTAAGGTACCAAAATCATCAACAGGGACAGTCATAGGACACCAGAATCGTCTGGACCAAAATCGTCCTATGGGAACAGTCTCTGGGCAGCAACATATACATGGGTATATATTAAGGCACCAAAATCGTCAACAGGGACAGTCCTAGGACACCAGAATCGTCTACAGGTATAATATTAAGGTACCAAAATCGTCAACAGGGACAGTCCTAGGACACCAGAATCGTCTACAGGTATAATATTAAGGCACCAAAATCGTCAACAGGGACAGTCCTAGGACACCAGAATCGTCTACAGGTATAATATTAAGGTACCAAAATCATCAACAGGGACAGTCATAGGACACCAGAATCGTCTGGACCAAAATCTCTGGGAACAGTCTCTGGGGAGCAACATATACATGGGTATATATTAAGGCACCAAAATCGTCAACAGGGACAGTCCTAGGACACCAGAATCGTCTATAGGTATAATATTAAGGTACCAAAATCGTCTTATGGCAACAGTCTCTGGGCAGCAACATATACATGGATATAATATTAAGGCAGCAAAATCGTCCATGGCGAGAGTAGCCTATTAAGGCACTATAATCGTAAATGGAGACAGTCTTTTGGCACCAAAATCGTCAATAGGGATAATAATAAGACATCAAAACCGTTAATGGGAAAAATTTTCAGGCACAAAAATCATTCATAGAGACATTCTTAGGGCATAAAAATCGTTTATAGAGATAGTCTTAAGTCACTAAAATCTTCAATGGAGATACTCTTAAAGCACAGAAATCGTCAATGAGTCACCATAAAGACACAAGATCGTCAACGGAGACAATATAAATCGCATTTAAATCACTGGAATTTGGAAAGAAGAACATATTTGAAAAGAATATATATTTTCTGTTTTGACCTAATAGCAGGTAATGGAATAGTTTTTGAGCTTACTAGTTAATTAAATAAAAAAACGTGTGTAATTTTAACCCCACAAGAAATAAGTGAAAACTTTTTTGGCATTCGAAATATTTATTATTATTGCTGGTATCCTCTTACTTGGCTGTATTTAGCTATTCTTCCGGAGGGAAAAAAAGGTTGAATGAGCGTTTCACTTCCGAGCGTGACGGAAGAAACGTCATCACACAAAAAAAACTGTGTTCGTTACACCTAAATAAGTTTCACTCCAAAGATCCTTCGGAATGGTTATGAAATTTTTGGTTTTAAATTATGAACCGAATCAGAATACATAAGTAGTATTTTCCGTAAACCGAATAACAGTTGGTGTTACAGTTAGGTTTGCATAGGTTTCCAGCCAACCTAAGATTAAAAATTACCGTGCATATTTCACTGCACAGACATGATAACTACACCTTTTATCATCTGACATTACTCATGCATGATAAGATAGACACGTCAATCATTGATTTTTGCAACATTGTTGTCACATCGTAGGTTTGGCAACGTCGCGCCAGTATGCAAATAAAGACTGCATTCACTGGCGAACTCACTAATTAAGCTTAATTATCAAATTACATAAATTTTAATTGCCATTCATGCATTACTAGGTTACTCGAACAGCTGTTAAACACGAACTACTGTATAAACATTTTCACATCCTGTAGATTAGGATATTTCCATTGGAAAATTCCAGCCGGTCTGGAGCCTCCACCACTGTTACACCCGGACACGATACGGTTTCATTTATTCAGGAAATCTTTATCTCCGATAAATTTAGAAGTAAACAATGATTTAAGCAATAGACCTATGTTGCATGGACACCGTGGTACAAGATTTTTGAAGTTCAGTGAAACTGGTGAACACGTAAGAAGTTAGTGCTTTTTTGCATTTATGGTGGATGCTATTATATGGTTACAAAAACAATCTGATGTAAAATATCCACAAAATCAGGGGGAAATTACTTTAAACAATGTATAATTCTGGTCTGATCTCATTAAAACTTGATTCTGTTAATAACTTAAACAAGTTTATTTCCTAGTTAAATTAGTTTATTTGTTTTAAAATGTGAGCCATTTAAAATTTAAAAAACCATACGTTTTTTATCATAAATTTTTTTGTAAATCTTATTTTAATACAGTAATAAACGTTAATGTTTTTGTGGTATTACTGAAGAAAGCCAACTATAGTAACTGGATTCGAACCTGCATATTGTCCTACAGGCTTTCTTTCACAGCTATAAATAATTTTCGTAAATTCTAAATGTTCATATTTCATTGCAAAATCGACTAGAAAATGACTTGTGATGGTTCATTTTCGCATTATTAACGAAATTTTGAAATTCTCTTCTATCACGTCAGCGAGACAGCTGCGTGCTACCTATCGGCTCTAGAAGGAAACTTGAAGCAGGCCTATTAATAATTGTTTAATAGCGATGTTATATGAAGGCTTTTGACCAATTCGGTTTTTTGATTGAGCCGTTCTACCTTGTTCGGTTTAATGGTACAGAAAATTTTCAAAAAGCTTTGTAAATATAAACGACACGTCCAAACTTGTCCGCCCACTTTGCATACGATGCCATGACAGACGGTAAATCGATACCGGCACAACGATCTACTCCTACGTATCGATACTGGCTGTCTGGAGCTTTAATGAGACCAGCACCCAGCCTCCGGAGTTTCACAATGTAAAACCGTTCCTCACAAGGTCACAGCATATTAATAGGGGACTATACCAACTGTACTACGATCGTACTGCGCTGTAAACTTCCTCACTGCTGCCGACGCTTCAAGCAACTCGATAACAAAACCTTGGTAAATCGGGTCTTTAGATTTGTATCAAATTTTGTTTAATATATTCATAACTGAAGTCAATGTATTGATTTTCCGTCGGCAGCCCTTATATATACAGGGTGTTTCAGAAAGAAACGGAAAGAATTGCAGGGCGAGTTCTACCAGTGAAAATGATGAAAAACGTTTATATAAACATGGGTTTAGCGAATTACAGCTGGCGAGAAATTTCACCATGATTCCTGGAAAAAGAGGGAAATTAAGCCATACTGAAATTCTACGAACCTAAATTAAGAGGCAATCTTGGTGGTTTTTAACCTGAAAAATAAAATAAAACTGGTCACACAGCTGTAAGTCAAGTAGTTTTTGAGAAAACCTGTGTAAAACGTAAAAATCAGGAGCCAAAATAACATATTTTTTTTTACATTTGGCCTACAATAACTGTTATTTTCCCAATAAAGAAATAAAATTTTTAAATAAAACTTGTAGAAAAGTTAATTCTGAACAAAACTATGTAAATAAAGTCAACTATAAAAAAAATAAATTACAAAAAAAGAAATTTTTATTCACATTAAAATATTTACATAGTGTAAAATATTTACACATTAAAAACATAGCGAGAAAAGACATTAATTTTCAAATATGAGAAACCATCAGGATCACCTCTTTATTTAGGTTCCTAGAATTTCACTAAGGATTAATTTCCCTCTTTTTCCAGAATCGTGGCGAAATATTTCGCCAACTGTAACTCGCTAACGAAGAGTTTCCGGAATTATGTTTATATAAAAGATTTTCATCATTTTCACTGATAGAACTAGCCGTGCAATTCTTTCAGTTTCTTCCTGTAACTCATTCTATATGTGTGACCTAACTTCACGTTGACTGTCCCTTACGTTATAATGTAAAAATTACTAAGGATACTGGAAAGTGTTGAGGAATGCAGGACGCAGGAGGCAGGACACGGCCTGAGCGTATGATAATAAAACCGAAACAAGTTTCTGCCATAATCTCCAAGTTTACAACATCAAAGTAACCCTATTATTACCTGTCGCATGTAAGAATACTTTGGCGTTTGTGTCTACAACTACTTCATTTAATGATCTTTGAAAAATGATTTAGGGAAAAGGCAGACTGTTCCTGATTTGAAATTAAAAACAATAAACAAAGGCACGGAAATATTAAAACAAACCCGACGGCGGTAAAGGTTTATTTGTCACACTGCGAACCATAATTTTATTTTTACTTAAGACTTAATATATGCTGTAATTTGGTTCCTTTCCGATTTCAGTAACAACTGTTTAACCGATTTTGAAAAATCAGACCTCCGATTATCGTCCGATCTTCCGTTATTTTTCGAACAAATATTTGCGGGGCGGCAGCTGAAGGCTACAGTTGCGTGAATTTTAATTTAAAAATTTTAAAGGAGTTTCAGAAGAAAAATTTTGTTATGTTTAAGATGACACGATCGAAGTGGCGCCCTCCGAAGCTGGCTTGAATCAACTACTATCCAGCTCGGCTATACTCGGGAAACGATCCGAAAATACCCGAATGTTACAAGAAAATTTTGCTGTAAAAGACCAATGAAATGGACTGATGCACTTAAAGAAATTTCATTTCAAACGATGCTTATGTTTTCTACCATTAAATTTTGATTTAAAATAAACGATACAAAGAGTTAAGAAAAAAAACTAATTTCCGTTATTAAACCAAAAATAATCAGCATCATGTTTTCTCTTCATTATTATTTCAATTACGATAATTTGTTGGAAAACACGACAGATTAACATAGCTAGTTTAACAATTTAACCTAAAACTTATTACAGCCTATCAGCTGTTCAATGAAATCAGCTGATCGTTACGAATTAATGTACAACAACTGATCTTTTATTATAACTACCAGTATAAATTTGTCCACTCGGCATCATGCGACGCGCAAAATCTAACGTCGCAACCAGCCCTAAAACATGATACATGTTAAAAAGTCTTGCGTTTATTAAACTGATTTGACTTATTTAAAAAAATAGTTAGCGCTCTTGCACGCGCTATTATTCAAAAATTAGGTCCGGCCTTTTGCCGTGTGATTGATCGCCAGCCCGTCGCACCCACACGACGTGTTGACAGTGGGGGAGCGGGGGGTCAGACAAATTGACCCCAAACCGACGCAGACGAATATAAAGTCCTTATTAACTCAGCGGTGGCAGACATTTCAACTTTCACCTTTTTTGCAAAACCCACTGCCCACACTTAGCGTCTAATTACTGTACTACAGAGCCGCGTTTTTTGGTACCAACAGATTCCTTAATACCGGTAAGGAGTAAGTTACATCTTGCAGTCAAATGTCAGTCAGCGGCATCTCAAAGTCGCAAGTTCGGGATTGCAGGTACTGCCGCAAGTTTTACCCTTCCTGACAGCTCTTGTTCTCATTAGTCTGAGTAACTGGCATAACATATGAATGAATAAGAAAAAATGAATTACCGAACGTAATCGCGCACGCTGTCTCGCTGGCGTGATAGAAGCGGACATTGTTGAATAGCATAACGTATAGTGACATTTCTATAAGAGAAAAGAATTATCACAGAAACTAAGTTTGGTACATTAAACGAATTGACATTTAAGATTTTCGCTGTAGAAGTACAATACCATCGTATATCTATGTTGCCTAGCTAAATTAGCCACTTCAAGGCGAAACAGTTTCACAGAAAGATCGAAATTTTGCTGACTAGAGTGCGCCTAAAAATATAAATGCTTTATATCGATTATTTGCTAAGTTTATCAACGATCAAATAGACAAATATAGTTGTTTTTTTAATAATAATCTTTTAAATTTTCTACGTCTAACATACCGAGTAGAATTGATATTCTACGAACACGAGAAAGTTTATGCAATAGATTCTTGGCAACACGGTTAAGTAATGCTTATTACATTATGCCTACTTGATATTCCCTGCTTGACGTAGTCATAACAAAATGACACTAACGGCCGAAATGTCTTCTTGATTTAACTTTAATGCATCTGTTCAAGTGTTGTATTGCATTTCGATTTAACATGTTTATCTGTTGTGTGTGTGTGTGTGTGTGTGTGTAATTTTATGCGTATATTATTGTACTCGCCATGATGGCATTATTTAAACCAATCAACGTACATTTAATCTCACGAAGAATTTTTAAAATTGTGCAAAACACAACAAACTTGCGCGCGCACGTGTGTGTGTGTGTGTGAGAGAGAGAGAGAGAGAGAGAGAGAGAGAGAGAGATTAAACTCCCCCCAAAACCAAACGTGTATATTGCTATTATTGCATAAACTATTCGAAACTGTTAACCTCAATTTTCGAAATCTGGTCATGAAACTACTCAAATTTAATCAGATTGCACACTGCACAGTATAGTCTATATAAATATGCACACTGACCCTTAATATAAAGTTTCAGCTCATTCTTGAAGTTTTAAAAAAACTATGGAAAGAACTGTAACAATAAAGGTCATTAGAAAAATAAAAGTCCTTAAAAATATTGCATACAGTAGGGGACAGTTTGTCTTAAACGCATTCTGGTGTTGCAAATTTTAACTTTGAAAGCAGAAAATTTTATTTATTGTTTTTTTAAATTTAATACCGTGTATAAACCACGTGTTTTTTGTTGTTTTTTTTTTTTATTAAATTTCCTAGTTCCTCCAATTGTTCTCTTATTCTGATTCTTTATTATTTGTATTTTGTTTCAAGGTCTTTCTTCAGTCGCCAGTCTCGTATCGCTGTCATTCTTCGATTTCCCTTTCACCTAACCCTGCTCCACGGGATCTGCGTTTCCTCCTTCTTCTTGGTACACCATAATTCTTTTTAGGTAGATGTTGTCGCTCGCTTGTCATACTGATGTTGTTTTGGATCCTCCAATCGATCACAAATTAAGTATCGCACTGCTGCATGCCTGATGCAGGTCTCTTAGTACCTTGTTTTAACGTTCCTCTACACAACTGCGTAGTGCAGCGGCAGACCCAACAAGCCGGCATTGTCCCGTTGCAAGGCTATTGTTGCATATTGCCGTAGAGAATCCAACCATTCGCCACACGCTATCATGTGACCTGAACACAGCTAGCTGCTCGTCGAGCGCTGGACATCACAGAAGGGGTTGTGTGGCTTTCGTTGGGGGGGGGGCGCAGTTCCTTCGAAGTCCTTCTTTCCCTGATAGTTTTGTTTTCGGTGTTTGTTGCGGAAACGAATCTCACACTTCCTTGTCTGACCATTTACCTTTCGTCTGAACTACCTGTACCAAACGTTTAATTTAGTGCTCTCTGCTACGTTCACAAAATGTTCTTGTCTAATAACTTCTTGTCATATGTTTTCCTGTTAACTAAAAACACATCCTCCAGTGACCCGAGCTCTACTTTCATCAATTTTTTTTATGATAAGCTTTTAATGTTAGGTTTAACGAGAGGAGTGAATAGAAGAAGTGTCCCGAGCCTTTTTAATATAACTCGGAAAAGGGCAAAGGGCAAACGAATTTCGTCGCTGTTTCTTACCTTTTTCTTTTTACTTTTCCATAACAGTACACGCGTATTATATAAAAACGTTGCTTTAGTTTCGGTATTTTTCCTTAGTTGAAGAACACCTGCACGCTGTACATATAACCTGCACCGTTTATCATACATTCGAAATTAATATAAACGTTTGTAATAATTGTTGTTAATATTGTTAGTTTTTTAACAACATGACCTGAAACCTATTATAGTCTATCAGCTGGTCAATTAAATCAGTTGATTGTTACGAATTAATACAAAACAGCTGATTTTTTACAACAAATACAATAAATAATATCTAATCTAGGTTCAAGTAGTTATTTTTATTTTAAAAATAAAATATTTTTAAACATACCATCAAACAAATTATGGTTCTTAAAACTAAATTAGCACAACATAATTCAGAACTTATTTTCAACAAACTGACATGAAATAAAACTTGTTATGGATAATTCAGGTAGTGATAGTGACGATTCAAGTTATATACATATGACACAGGTCCTAACGAAATTAAAAGGTAATTAAAAATATATATATATATATATATATAGTTATATATGTAACAATTTGTTGGTAATAATTATAGCCTATACTTAATACACATATAATACATAATACATTTTGTATGTTGCCTTTAAATCAAAAGCGGCCAGTTTTGCGAGATATGAGAGAAAGAGAAAGCTCGTTCACTATATATATATATATATATATATATATATATATATATATATATATATATATATCAGCAAAAAAAACATCTTTAACAAAAGCATCGCTTCTGTTTGTTCCACACATGTACTTTTTTAACCTAGCTGCTCTATAAATCATTTTACTTTCGACTGTTAGTAATTATGGCGAATATGACAAATAAATGCTAAAAATGATGAATATAGCGCCATTGATATATTCTATACAATAGTTCTACTGGATATTTTATGAACCTTGCTCTACACTTCTTGGTCAACAACAAAATGACCATCATTTTCTCCGGTCATACCCTAGCTAGTTTACCAATAAACCATGCATACAACAAAATAACTGTCATGAATAGTACCCGGCCATCAAGATAAAAAAAATGAGGGATTCTGCTTTAAGGTACTAAAGTCTAGCTGGTAGCCTTTGTCAGTCAGAGATGACCAAAGATCTCACCAAAGGCAGAGGTGATAGAGGTGTACAGCGAGTTGTGGGAGGCACATTGATGAGGATATTATTACAGTTGGCATACGTTTTTGTACTACAGAAAAGGAAACCAGAAAGACTTTAACGTAGGCACAGCACAGAGCTACTTACATATATGTCACTTGAAATACGTATCAGGTACAGTAGAAAATTAAATTTCAGAGATTTCCGCATGCAGCGGATAAGCACGGAGTACAGTGTTATGTTTTTCACCTACATCTTAGTAACCGATTTCCTTCGTTAAAGTCCTCAACACGCAAGCCAATTAATATTCCAGGACATTGTTTTTAATAATATTCTGTCTGCACTGGCACAGTGTACGTATTAAAATATTTGCCGACCTTGAGTCCGAATACGGTATCAATGAATAAAATAAAAGATTTGTTTACCGGACTTAAAATTTATGCATCCTTCCTTTAGTCGTTGCAACTTTCGATTGCGTTTGTTTGTGACCGTACGTAGGCCGGTGCCGGTGGTGTTGCGATCCTTGAGACCGACAAAAAATTGAAAATATTTTAACGAGTTTCACCAAGTATGAATGACCCGAGTACCGGTGAGCTGGATTTATGACCCAGCCTGTCCGATTTGTAGATAATAAATCCTGGCTTATCAAATGTCGATCGTAAAAACTGCGCGCCGGTACGCAGGCTGCAGACCAAGTGGGCTCAACAAGTGGCCTTAGTGCCAGCCGCTTATGTAAGTCTGCAGTTAGTAGCCTACTGCATGCGTAGTAAGGTGAAGGAAATAACCGAAATTATTATTATTTTTCGAAAGCAAATAAGTGGAAATATTATTACTGTAATTGATTTTATAGGCTAACCTTGTATTTTCTTTGTGACTGGCACTGAGACTCGGCCTTCTGTCGTAGTATTTTGCACCTGTAAAGGATAAAATAGTAGCTACAATATATTAACACAAAACTATAGGTCTCTAAATCAAATCACAAAAACAGTAGTCTTCGTATTAACATAATCGACAAACTTATATTTTCAGTGAATGGATGAATTTCTTGGAAACATTAAATAAGTAAAGAGACTGCAACAAGGCAGACGGGTACAGAAAAGGTGGCGTCTGGTGCTTTGATCTCAACAGTTCTGCCTTAAGTGACCGTAACTAAGCAATACAGCATGCGTGCCGCCATAACCTATAAACCTTAGCGTTAATACTGCGCAAGAAGAACTTTTCTCCGTGATCACCGATCCAGCGAGTCCCTCCCACTTTGTCTACACCCACTCTTAATAATTTGTTTTATACTTGCAAGTTTAATCATTTCACGCTTGTTCGACCATCAAGTTATTAATTTATCAACGTTTTCTGTTTCAGATTCGTTACTCGCCATTATAAGTTCATCGAACTGTTTCTATCTTCTTATTTCATTATCCTTTATCGGCTTCGAATATCCACGATGCTGGTGTAAAATCTGAACGAAATTTATGCTAGCACCCGAACAGTAGGGGAGATATTTGAACGTGAGAATGTTTGTGTAATGTTTTTTCGCCATCGGTTGTAATTCTTTTACATCCGAAATATGCGAAAGTCAAAATTTTAAATACCTGAATAGTTAGCACAAATAACTATTAGTGTCGCCATTTTAGGCAGAAAAAGTCGCTAACAAAACTAAACAATTGTATAGTTTGTGATTTAACGTTTAGGCGCTAGAGGTTTATAAGAAACAGGCGTTGGACCACCGAGGTGGCCCGATTTAGGAATGCGCTGTGGAATGTATCACGTGATTGCCGCCCTCCTCGCGCTACGGGTTCAGGTGTCACAAGATTATATTTTGTCGGAGAATTTTTACAATTAAATTAATGCTTTCTGTTGGGGTTGAACTCACCCGAGTGGTGTATTGATAGTGTGGTCTCAAGGTCAGTGACTTGTATTGACTTATTTGGTTGCAGTAAAGTAGTAACCGAAGTGATAATAGAATTGATTCCCAAGAAGTGCTTAATGATAATAACTCCATCAGAATATGTTTGCTTTATAAACGATGATTTCATCGAGGTTGTTCACTAGCACTTACTTTCAGAAAACGTTCTGTGCCCGCGTATAGAATTCTTTAAAAAAATTGTGTTTTGAAATACGGGTATATCTGTTACGGGTCAGACTGTTGTAATAACTAGTCCTTTTATCCCTTCCTCATTCCTCTTGTTAACTTCACGTGATCAAATAGTATATCAGCATCCCGATACCAGATATTTAGTAATGTAGTAAATAAACATATAGTTTACGTCTCCAGTCATAACAGTCTAACAAACATGTTAATGTATAAGGCTTACATTTTGTTCTAGTTTTACTTAAATGTATATTACGTTCTATTACGAATATTACATGAAGAGATACTGGAAAAAGGGCAACAAGAAGGAGTACAGTTGTGCAAGTAACCATCAATCTGTTTTACTTGTACTCGATTTTCAATTAAAAAGAAAAGTGTATATTTTCAGAACCGTTAGTAGCGTAGCAAGTCCCGCACTGTCAATTATATAACGGACGACCAAGTATTAATTTTAATAAAGTGTGTTTTTTTCGAGAGCTTAAGAATTGTCGATGGTTTTCGCTCTTGTACGCAGATTAAAGTCTTCCTGAAGTTCCGAAACATTTTAATGAGCGAATGAGTCGTCATAGATTCACAGCTTACTGTATTTACTGCTGCAGATATTTATAGGCCGGTATTTCAGCCCGACGTGTGAGCAAACACGTTATTGATCCGCGTCCGAATATTACGTACACCGAAGCACTGATTCATTTTAAAGTAAAATTCCTCCAAATATAAAATAACGTCTTACAGACTAAAAATAAGTCTGGCTCCAAGACTACTGCAGCTATGAGGATTTATTGACATCATATCAGTATTGGGTACAGACAAGTTGAGCCTAGGTATGCCAACAACGGTAATAGCTTCTACTCTATCGCTAAAACTTTCTCACACTTGATTTGCGGAATACACAGTTTAACAGGAAAGCTGAGAAGGCACGTAAACACTCTTCATTATCAGTATGTAATAATTTACTGTCCCCTTACTGAGTTACATTTATAATCTTTGTGCCGAACAGTGTTACCAATCTCAGCCACCGCAATAATTACCCACAGTCACGCAAAAATTGCCCGTAAATTATCGAAGTTAATGTTCACGAGCTCATATAGGCCTATATACACACACACGCGCGCGCACAGATCTTATGGTGCCAAACTCAAAGTTCCTCTTTTGACTCCATTAAAACTGTTGACATTCTGTGCACTCTGCGGCTCATTTTGTATTTACAGTAATGTTTACACGTGATCCATGCTCGGTTCGCTTTTTCTGTTCCTCAGTCAGCTCATTTTTACCTTCAGTACTCATGGCTACCTTCAAGCTACAAAACTACTCGCAAACTTACAACACTGGTCCCAAATGATCCAAACACTCAAGCGGAAGACAGACGGACAGACAAATCTCATTTTTAGAAGTGTGAGCGCTAACATAACCGTTTTCTCCTTGTGCGCTGAAACCACGGAGGCTAAAATAGATGCGCACATTCCCTCCGCCTCCCGACTGTGGGTGGGTTTGTTATCGGTGACAATTGTTTTTATATGGAACTCTAGCGTTTTCAATTTTAGTCCCATTAGCTTAGAAAAATTTGTTAACCAGATAAATTCGTTCATAGCTTTAAAAAACCATAACTGTTAAAGGCCGTCTGTACGCGTCATTGAAGACTAAAAAAAATGGCCGATTGTTTTAGAAACAGGTGTACCAACATCGGAAATTCTACAAATCCGTTGCGGTATGACAACGACAGACTGCAGTTTTGGGTGTGTGGCGCAGAGATAAAAGAACATTAATTGATAACAGCCTAACAGCAAGGCCATGTGCGTTTTTAAAGCTCTATGTCATTAATGCATATTTGTTTTGTTTTGTTTCTTCTGTGTTTGTACTGATAACAATGCACACACGAGATAGCGAATATATATCTAAACTAGATACATTGTATTCCTGGCGAAACAAGGTAAACGGCACTAACTTCCTCTTAGGTCCATAACAAAGTCGCTGTACCATTAGTCTCCGGCACAAGTAGTTGAACCCTGACCGTCCGGTGGCGGCTGCCCGCTTTTTGTTAGTGCGCACGCGCTGTCGGTGTATTTCTAACCTAGAAGAGTTTTAGGAAATTATACGAGTATAGCGCTCAACCAAAGCTCGACTCCCACGCCGATCTCTTTATCAGTAAAAACAGACAATGTTGACAAATATCGTCTCAAAATCGGCTTCACAGGTTTTGTTGGAATTTGATTGGCATGTGCGACTGAAAAAACACTGTACAAAATTTAAAATGAAACAATTTTTTTTGCGTATCAAGACCGAGACATATAATTTTAGTTTTAATTGCTGCATTTCAGATAAGTTTGATCAAAACCTTGAGCATTTTGAGTGTTTTTGTTACACTAATTTCTGCGCTCCATCCAGCTAATGTTCAAAACACGCCGGAAAAACACTTGATTTTAAAATGTTAACGAAACCTGAATAGTTAGTACTGCATTATAATAACGCACACATATAGAGACGCCCCATCCAACATATTTTGGACAAATTTTTGATATCCACAAAATATCTGGTTCTCCAGCTAGACGGCAAACATCGCGACACGCAGTTGTCTCGCTAACATGTGGAAACGAATTTTCAAAAATATTTTTGTATCGTACACAATGTTTTGAAAATCTGATTTCATCTTTACAATAAGTATTAAAATCTGCGCGTATATTAGCACTTTTAACATTCAAAAATTAAACTTCGAATTTTTAATTCATTGAAATGCTCGCCATTTTGAAACGGATTCTGTCGGATAACAAAATTGCGAACTTGAGAGTGCTGTCATACATAGTACCTACATATACAATTTTTAACGAGCACTGAAAAACTGACCATGACGGCAGTTCCAGTGTGAATGTGTATTTAGTGCCACACAATGCACTTCGAGTGAAAACAAACACGATAGCGTTCCTCAAATAACTTCGCGGCGCAGTATTTCGGGAACATTTAAAATAGTGCAACTTTATACCTGAAAATAAATAAAAATTTACCGAGGCGCCCACACCAAGGTAAACACGTTGATGTGCAGACTATTCTGGGGCCGCGACTGGCCGGGACCCAATCAACAGTTCCGATATAACAATGCACGAATGTTCGACAAGGGAACGGCGGAACAGAACGGACAAAGAATTATGTAATTCATAAATCAAACTGTTCACATCCATTTAACAGTCTGCATGTTTAACCTTTCTGTGTCAATGAGATACCTCTTGCGTTTAAATTATTTACCGAAAAGGGAAGTTTTGTTAAACATTCTCCGGGCGGTCATTAAATGGAACTCTCATTCGGATATTTTCGGAAGGAATCGAGTATTTTCGAAAGAAGAGCACGAAACAAGAAGAACCAATAAATGTTGTAGATTGTTAAGTACGTTTCACCCATCAAGCTCGGAATTAAATACTCACTGAAGCATATTTTCTGATTAAGAGTTAAATATAGCCGAGCGAGAATACACAAATAATAATAATAATAATAAATGTTTTTAAAACCAAACAACTTTTCATTTCCTTCGTACGAGTGTGTGTGTGTGTGTGTGTGTGTGTGTGTGTGTGTGTGTGTGTGTGTGTTGTGTGCGCGCGCGCGCGTGCCTGATAAGATATATTTACCAGAATCCAATAGATTGTTCAGCGATTACTGTGTGCTTGGCCTAATTATGTAGATAATTTTGTTTTGTCTTTCTATCCACAGCGGGTTTTTTTAAGGACTGCACTATATTTCTATTGCAGATGCTGTTCTCATGGTTAATGACTTTCACTACAGCAGCGCTAGTTGTGGGCGAAGACGACATAGACAACACCGGCCTGGTGGCATCCCCAGCCCAGCTGTTAGGTCCGGACAACCCTCTTATCAACCATTTGCCTCTCAAGTTCTGGGAGAACTCGAGGAACTCCCCGCTAAAGCCGAGGAGAAAGGATTTACACGAAGCCACGCTGCTCAATTTGCTCGGCCACGACTTCGATTCCCGTTGGATGAAAAGTGCCCGGCTCCAGGACACAAAGGTGATTTGTGGTTACTCGCCTGTTGGGGTGGGGTGGGGCACACATATACAAGTACCATAGTGATTTCTAACGAATCCCAAGTTTGTATTTATTATTTGTATCTTTACAGTGATTTAGTACCCAAACGTTGGTAGACCTGATTTATGTAACTATCAGCCGGTACTGAACCATTCTTAAAGGCTTTTTACAAATGTGCTTTAATTTATGACTAGAGTTTATTTTTTTTACGAAAACTGTTTTTAACGAAGAACAAAGAGTGTTTATTATGAGCAACACTTCAAAACAAGTTCGATAATATCCTTTCGGCAACAAATAATCAAAAATAGGCACTAATTGTATGTTTGCGATTTTCAAAATTTGAAATATAACATACACAAATTTCAAAACGTTTACCAAGCTGCTAGAAGTATTAATAATCACGGCGCGCAGCTGTCTCGCTGACGTGATAGAAGCGAATTTCCAAAAGTAATTTTTTATATTATCCTCTTTTTGAAACTCTGATTTCGCTGTCACAAAGATTAAGTACTAACAATTTAAATTACCAAACTGCACTGAAAATGCGAAAATGAACCCTGAAAGTAAACAAATAGAATTTCTTAATTTAAACTGATTTTTAAAGTTATAATGCTAATGTATGCAGTTTTTAACTTTTTAAGAGGGTGAATTCTGATTGTCAATATTATTTAACCCAAAAAAAATGTTGAAGATTAAAAAATTTGAATTGGTAGCCAGTTCGAAATCGTAGACCAACACGCGCGCGCGCGCGCGCGCACACACACACACACACACACACACACACACACACACACACACAGAGCAGAAAATACAATTTTTTAAAAATATTATACTTCACCAAACTTTGTGTTCACAAGTGCTAACGAAGTATTTTGGGCGTGAAATCTGTCCTAGCATTCAGGAGACGATTTTAATGTAATTAAATATGGTGTATTTCGCCTATAACGTTTCCCTTTTTTTAATTTTATCTGTCCTAGCATTCGTATACTTGACAAACAGAAGACGATTTCAATGTAATTAAATATGTTGTATTTCGCCTATAACGTTTCCCTTTTTTTAATTTTATCTGTCCTAGCATTCGTATACTTGACAAACAGAAGACGATTTCAATGTAATTAAATATGGTGTATTTCGCCTATAACGTTTCCCTTTTTTTAATTTTATCTGTCCTAGCATTCGTATACTTGACAAACAGAAGACGATTTCAATGTAATTAAATATGTTGTATTTCGCCTATAACGTTTCCCTTTTTTTAATTTTATCTGTCCTAGCATTCGTATACTTGACAAACAGAAGACGATTTCAATGTAATTAAATATGTTGTATTTCGCCTATAACGTTTCCTTTTTTAACGTCTGTCCTAGCATTTTTTTGACAAACAGAAAATGTAATTAAATATGGTGTATTTCGCCTATAACGTTTTTTTATCTGTCCTAGCATTCGTATACTTGACAAACAGAAGACGATTTCAATGTAATTAAATATGGTGTATTTCGCCTATAACGTTTCCCTTTTTTTAATTTTATCTGTCCTAGCATTCGTATACTTGACAAACAGAAGACGATTTCAATGTAATTAAATATGGTGTATTTCGCCTATAACGTTTCCTTTTTTAATTTTATCTGTCCTAGCATTCGTATACTTGACAAACAGAAGACGATTTCAATGTAATTAAATATGGTGTATTTCGCCTATAACGTTTCCCTTTTTTTAATTTTATCTGTCCTAGCATTCGTATACTTGACAAACAGAAGACGATTTCAATGTAATTAAATATGGTGTATTTCGCCTATAACGTTTCCCTTTTTTTAATTTTATCTGTCCTAGCATTCGTATACTTGACAAACAGAAGACGATTTCAATGTAATTAAATATGTTGTATTTCGCCTATAACTTTCCCTTTTTTTAATTTTATCTGTCCTAGCATTCGTATACTTGACAAACAGAAGACGATTTCAATGTAATTAAATATGGTGTATTTCGCCCTATAACGTTTCCTTTTTTAATTTTATCTGTCCTAGTATTCGTATACTTGACAAACAGAAGACGATTTCAATGTAATTAAATATGGTGTATTTCGCCTATAACGTTTCCCTTTTTTAATTTTATCTGTCCTAGCATTCGTTGACAAACAGAAGACGATTTCAATGTGAATTTTATCTGTCAAAATTAAATATGTTGTATTTCAAACGAAGACAAACAGAAGACGATTTCAATGTAATTAAATATGGTGTATTTCGCCTATAACGTTTCCCTTTTTTAATTTTATCTGTCCTAGCATTCGTATACTTGACAAACAGAAGACGATTTCAATGTAATTAAATATGGTGTATTTCGCCTATAACGTTTCCCTTTTTTAATTTTATCTGTCCTAGCATTCGTATACTTGACAAACAGAAGACGATTTCAATGTAATTAAATATGGTGTATTTCGCCTATAACGTTTCCCTTTTTTAATTTTATCTGTCCTAGCATTCGTATACTTGACAAACAGAAGACGATTTCAATGTAATTAAATATGATTTCATAACGTTTCCCTTTTTTAATTTTATCTGTCCTAGCATTCGTATACTTGAAGACTGATTTCAAACAGAAGACGATTTCAATGTAATTAAATATGGTGTATTTCGCCTATAACGTTTCCCTTTTTTAATTTTATCTGTCCTAGCATTCGTATACTTGACAAACAGAAGACGATTTCAATGTAATTAAATATGGTGTATTTCGCCTATAACGTTTCCCTTTTTTAATTTTATCTGTCCTAGCATTCGTATACTTGACAAACAGAAGACGATTTCAATGTAATTAAATATGGTGTATTTCGCCTATAACGTTTCCTGTCCTAGCATTCGTATACTTGACAAACAGAAGACGATTTCAATGTAATTAAATATGGTGTATTTCGCCTATAACGTTTCCCTTTTTTAATTTTATCTGTCCTAGCATTTTATCTGTCCTAGCATTCGTATACTTGACAAACAGAAGACGATTTCAATGTAATTAAATATGGTGTATTTCGCCTATAACGTTTCCCTTTTTTAATTTTATCTGTCCTAGCATTCGTATACTTGACAAACAGAAGACGATTTCAATGTAATTAAATATGGTGTATTTCGCCTATAACGTTTCCCTTTTTTAATTTTATCTGTCCTAGCATTCGTATACTTGACAAACAGAAGACGATTTCAATGTAATTAAATATGGTGTATTTCGCCTATAACGTTTCCCTTTTTTCTGTCCTAGCATTTTATCTGTCGATTTCAATAATTAAATATGCATTTCGTATAACTTTCCCTTTTTTTAATTTTATCTGTCCTAGCATTCGTAAACAAACAGAAGACGATTTCAATGTAATTAAATATGGTGTATTTCGCCTATAACGTTTCCCTTTTTTAATTTTATCTGTCCTAGCATTCGTATACTTGACAAACAGAAGACGATTTCAATGTAATTAAATATGGTGTATTTCGCCTATAACGTTTCCCTTTTTTAATTTTATCTGTCCTAGCATTCGTATACTTGACAAACAGAAGACGATTTCAATGTAATTAAATATGGTGTATTTCGCCTATAACGTTTCCTTTTTTTAATTTTATCTGTCCTAGCATTCGTATACTTGACAAACAGAAGACGATTTCAATGTAATTAAATATGTATTTATTTTTGACGCCTATAACTTTCCTATAACGTTTCCCTTTTTTAATTTTATCTGTCCTAGCATTCGTATACTTGACAAACAGAAGACGATTTCAATGTAATTAAATATGGTTCAATGTATTTCGCCTATAACGTTTCCCTTTTTTAATTTTATCTGTCCTAGCATTCGTATACTTGACAAACAGAAGACGATTTCAATGTAATTAAATATGGTGTATTTCGCCTATAACGTTTCCCTTTTTTAATTTTATCTGTCCTAGCATTCGTATACTTGACAAACAGAAGAGATTTCATTTCAATGTAATTAAATATGGTGTATTTCGCCTATAACGTTTCCCTTTTTTAATTTTATCTGTCCTAGCATTCGTATACTTGACAAACAGAAGACGATTTCAATGTAATTAAATATGGTGTATTTCGCCCTATAACGTTTCCCTTTTTTTTTAATTTTATCTGTCCTAGCATTCGTATACTTGACAAACAGAAGACGATTTCAATGTAATTAAATATGGTGTATTTCGCCTATAACGTTTCCTTTTTTTAATTTTATCTGTCCTAGCATTCGTATACTTGACAAACAGAAGACGATTTCAATGTAATTAAATATGGTGTATTTCGCCTATAACGTTTCCCTTTTTTTAATTTTATCTGTCCTAGCATTCGTATACTTGACAAACAGAAGACGATTTCAATGTAATTAAATATGGTGTATTTCGCCTATAACGTTTCCCTTTTTTAATTTTATCTGTCCTAGCATTCGTATACTTGACAAACAGAAGACGATTTCAATGTAATTAAATATGGTGTATTTCGCCTATAACGTTTCCCTTTTTTTAATTTTATCTGTCCTAGCATTCGTATACTTGACAAACAGAAGACGATTTCAATGTAATTAAATATGGTGTATTTCGCCTATAACGTTTCCCTTTTTTTAATTTTATCTGTCCTAGCATTCGTATACTTGACAAACAGAAGACGATTTCAATGTAATTAAATATGTTGTATTTCGCTATAACGTTCTCTTTTTTAATTTTATCTGTCCTAGCATTCGTATACTTGACAAACAGAAGACGATTTCAATGTAATTAAATATGGTATTTCGCCTATAACGTTTCCCCTTTTTTTTTAATTTTATCTGTCCTAGCATTCGTATACTTGACAAACAGAAGACGATTTCAATGTAATTAAATATGGTGTATTTCGCCTATAACGTTTCCCTTTTTTAATTTTATCTGTCCTAGCATTCGTATACTTGACAAACAGAAGACGATTTCAATGTAATTAAATATGGTGTATTTCGCCTATAACGTTTCCCTTTTTTAATTTTATCTGTCCTAGCATTCGTATACTTGACAAACAGAAGACGATTTCAATGTAATTAAATATGGTGTATTTCGCCTATAACGTTTCCCTTTTTTAATTTTATCTGTCCTAGCATTCGTATACTTGACAAACAGAAGACGATTTCAATGTAATTAAATATGGTGTATTTCGCCTATAACGTTTCCTTTTTTTTAATTTTATCTGCCTATAACGTTTCCCTTTTTTTAATTTTATCTGTCCTAGCATTCGTATACTTGACAAACAGAAGACGATTTCAATGTAATTAAATATGGTGTATTTCGCCTATAACGTTTCCCTTTTTTTAATTTTATCTGTCCTAGCATTCGTATACTTGACAAACAGAAGACGATTTCAATGTAATTAAATATGGTGTATTTCGCCTATAACGTTTCCCTTTTTTTAATTTTATCTGTCCTAGCATTCGTATACTTGACAAACAGAAGACGATTTCAATGTAATTAAATATGGTGTATTTCGCCTATAACGTTTCCCTTTTTTAATTTTATCTGTCCTAGCATTCGTATACTTGACAAACAGAAGACGATTTCAATGTAATTAAATATGGTGTATTTCGCCTATAACGTTTCCCTTTTTTAATTTCTGTCCTATCTGTCCTAGCATTTTATCGTATACTTGACAAACAGAAGACGATTTCAATGTAATTAAATATGGTGTATTTCGCCTATAACGTTTCCCTTTTTTAATTTTATCTGTCCTAGCATTCGTATACTTGACAAACAGAAGACGATTTCAATGTAATTAAATATGGTGTATTTCGCCTATAACGTTTCCCTTTTTTTAATTTTATCTGTCCTAGCATTCGTATACTTGACAAACAGAAGACGATTTCAATGTAATTAAATATGGTGTATTTCGCCTATAACGTTTCCCTTTTTTTAATTTTATCTGTCCTAGCATTCGTATACTTGACAAACAGAAGACGATTTCAATGTAATTAAATATGTTGTATTTCGCCTATAACGTTTCCCTTTTTTAATTTTATCTGTCCTAGCATTCGTATACTTGACAAACAGAAGACGATTTCAATGTAAAATTAAATATGGTGTATTTCGCCTATAACGTTTCCCTTTTTAATTTTATCTGTCCTAGCATTCGTATACTTGACAAACAGAAGACGATTTCAATGTAATTAAATATGGTGTATTTCGCCTATAACGTTTCCCTTTTTTTAATTTTATCTGTCCTAGCATTCGTATACTTGACAAACAGAAGACGATTTCAATGTAATTAAATATGTTGTATTTCGCCTATAACGTTTCCCTTTTTTAATTTTATCTGTCCTAGCATTCGTATACTTGACAAACAGAAGACGATTTCAATGTAATTAAATATGGTGTATTTCGCCTATAACGTTTCCCTTTTTTTAATTTTATCTGTCCTAGCATTCGTATACTTGACAAACAGAAGACGATTTCAATGTAATTAAATATGTTGTATTTCGCCTATAACGTTTCCCTTTTTTTAATTTTATCTGTCCTAGCATTCGTATACTTGACAAACAGAAGACGATTTCAATGTAATTAAATATGGTGTATTTCGCCTATAACGTTTCCCTTTTTTTAATTTTATCTGTCCTAGCATTCGTATACTTGACAAACAGAAGACGATTTCAATGTAATTAAATATGGTGTATTTCGCCTATAACGTTTCCCTTTTTTTAATTTTATCTGTCCTAGCATTCGTATACTTGACAAACAGAAGACGATTTCAATGTAATTAAATATGGTGTATTTCGCCTATAACGTTTCCGTATACTTTTTTTTCCCTTTTTTTTTAATTTTATCTGTCCTAGCATTCGTATACTTGACAAACAGAAGACGATTTCAATGTAATTAAATATGTTGTATTTCGCCTATAACTTTCCCTTTTTTTAATTTTATCTGTCCTAGCATTCGTATACTTGACAAACAGAAGACGATTTCAATGTAATTAAATATGGTGTATTTCGCCTATAACGTTTCCCTTTTTTTAATTTTATCTGTCCTAGCATTCGTATACTTGACAAACAGAAGACGATTTCAATGTAATTAAATATGGTGTATTTCGCCTATAACGTTTCCCTTTTTTTAATTTTATCTGTCCTAGCATTCGTATACTTGACAAACAGAAGACGATTTCAATGTAATTAAATATGTTGTATTTCGCCTATAACTTTCCCTTTTTAAAATTTTATTTGATAGTTCAAAGTTCAAAGCTAGCTGACCCAAAGAAACGCAAGGATACACTTAAAGCTATGGGTTCCAATCGTGTTGAAAACAGTTGATAGTTTATAACAAAGTGCCTTGTTCAAATCTACTACGTACTCAATAAAGTACTCAAATGAAGTAGGTATCTAACAAGTGGAAATTTTGGAGGAGAGGACATGAAAACTTGAACTTTTGAAGAGATCTGGCACCTCACTTCTTCTTTCAAATAATACTCACATAAAATAAATAACAAAATATTTGTATCCTTTAAATTCTACCCCTTAACTATGCCAAAATATTTTTGTCATCAACCACTATACAGTATTTCCCGTATTGGTCTCGCTACAAAATCACATTCGTCCAATTTTACGATGATCGGTCACTTCGCTTACGAGTGAGGGGGTGCGTTACCTACAGATGGTTCTGAAACTGGTCACTTGTATGTTCGTAACGTAACTAAATTTTTGAATACATTCGGGCACTTCCGGTTGGAGCGACATTGCTGAGGCGCGAAATGTTTTCACTCACCTTGAAAGCGGTATTTTGAAGAGCCCACGGGCAGTGTCCCGCGTAGGCCTTTACTGCTCATAAAATATAATAGTTGTGTTTACAATTAAATGCACAAACCCAAAGCCGTAAAGTGTTCTACTTTCAAATGTGTTATTGCTGGATTAGGCGACGCCTGCCCACGCATGCGCATAACCAAACAGTCGGCTGACGAATAAGGAGAGCGTCCCCCGGAGTCGTTGTGTAGTTGTAGATCTCGCGATAAGGGTGAATAGTCTGTTACCTGCACAGAACGTTATCTCGTATTAGTCAGCGGTGTTTCAGGTACGTTGTTTGCATCCATGTAGGTGGCGCTGTAGTCGTTCCGAGCAACTACAGTATTTCATTTTATAAATGTCTGTTTATAAAACCAACGTCTAGCGCCTAAACAGTAAGGTTTGTGCGCTCCTCTAACCTAAATTTAAGAAAAGATATTTTTATTTTCAAAACGGGAATGTGCCAAACTTAATGTTTCAAATTATGCCAAGTTTTAGTATCGTATTCAGCCCTTGTTTTTAGTTTGTTACTTAAGTTTAAAGCCATATTTAGAAATTACATGTTTTAGACTTTTTCAAATTCCTGATTCATAGCCCGAATTATTCTTTACCAAGTCACGTTCCCTATACCAAGTTATGTTTCCTATACCAAGTCAAGTTTCCTATATCAAATTAAGTTTCCTATATAAAGTCAAGTTCCCTATACCAAGTCAACTTTCCTACGCCAAGTCAAATTTCCTGTACCAAGTCAAGTTCCTTATACCAAGTCAAATTTCCTGTACCAAGACAAGTTCCTGTATCAAATCAAAATCACTGTACAAAGTCAAGTTCCCTATACCAAGTAAAATTTCCTATATCAAGTCAAGTTTCTTATACCAAGTCAAGTTTGTAGACCACGTTGCAAAACCTATTTGATTCGTACAGCATTGCGTTGCAGTTAATAACGAGGTTTGTGCATGGGTGACAGGATGCGGAAGTGGAGTCGGAGCGAAAGACGGTGCGAGCCCTCAGAGCCTTGGTGAATAGCAGCAGCTCCGGTAAGGCGGACCAGCTCCAGCTACCCGAAGGTCTGCCCGTGGAGTACAGGGAGTTGGTGAAAAACTGGTTAGTGAAGAGGGCGACTTGTCCCATCCTCTTCGTATGGGACGATTTGGGACCATACTTCTGGCCGAGGTGGTTGCGTAGAGGCGAGTGCGCGGGCAACTCTACGTGCTCCTGGCCTCCGGGCATGTCCTGCGTGCCTGGCGGGGCGAGGCATCTGCACGTCCTCAGGTGGCATTGCAGGTAAGACTGGCTACAATATTGTATCATCTTACTTGGATAGATTCTAAATCCTTCCAACCATATTTGGAGATCTTGGCTTTCTCCTTTCTCCCACCAGATTTTCAAATGTCACAGATCCATCCTTTCCAACTTTCCTAACCACATTTAATCGCATTATTTACATGTTTTAGGTCTATAATTAGTTGTTTGCACATTGCATGGACGTCTTGCTTAGTCCACTGGACTGGGCGGCACTCGTTCTTGTAACAGTCACATGCACTTGTACCCAAGTCCTCATTCAGTTTTTACGGTCCCAGAATCGTCCATCCATACCGTTCAGCCATCCACTGACGGGTTATGTATTTTTATCAATAAGACTTGTTTAGTACCGGTATCAGTGTGTTACTTGTCATCCTTACATTATTCTCGTATAGCCTGTTGGTTCAAATATATTTAAATTTTGTGCTCTCTGATACGTAATTAAATATTTTCCTTTTTTTCGAAGTCAAAGCTTCCGCAGTAGTAATAACGTTTTGCTTTATACCACGTCGTTTTCAAAGAAGATGAATTTTGTAAACGCTACTACATTTTTCTTCTCCTCCTCCTCCTCCTCTTGTTCTTCTCTTTCTTCTATATCCTCTTCTTATTTTTCTTCTTCTCCCATAGATCAAGTGCTAGAACACACAAACTCGAAAAGTGCTGTATGCTCCAAAAATATGTTACACGAAATCCCAAGGAGCGCTAAGAAGACGTTACGGTGCTGACTTTGTTGCTGTTAGGCTATCGGCCCCGCTGCGCAACATAACCTCAATCCTAATTGTTACATTCATCATTTCCGTTTAAAGGTTGCGCACGATTATTGCGCGATTTATTAGCCAGTATCTCGCAGCAAGGCGGACACAAACAAACATATTAGCGATACGAACACAACCGTTATGTATTGCCGCGATGTAAAGCTCGTTTATAATAAGTACACCCGACAATACACGCATTGTTTCATGTACACCTACTTCGTGACGGCTTATTAATCACCCGACAGTCTGTCTCTGTCCCACTCGTGCTTCTCCATCTTACAATGAAACACTTGGCTATTTGGTCGGCCATCATGGTAAGGTCCCGATTTGGAACCTTGAAATGAACACCGATCGTGTGCATGCGTGTGTGTGTGTGTGTGTGTGTGTGTGTGTGTGTGTGTGTGTGTGTGTGTGTGTGTGTGTGTGTGTGTGTGTGTGTGTGTGTGTGTTCGTGTTTTGTGTGGTTGTCAGGTTTACCAGTTTTGTGGCAAGCTCCAAAGGTTCGAGGCACCATGCTCCCAGTCCCGGTCATAACCGAGTAATTAATTACTTGTTAGTGCCGTGAAATTAAGCGGTGTCAAAAGTAATTAGTTTCGAGTGAGTGATCAAACCAGTTTCTAAATGGCCTCCGGAGAACTAAAGGTGCACTCGCTTAGCAAGAAATGGTTACAAACATCCTTACTTTACAAAGTTCTGTTACCGTATTTAACCAGTTATCGCCCAACAAAACCGCAAAATCTGTTTCCGCAAATTTCTCTCTATCAAATTGTACTACATTTTTGCTCTCTCTCCCCCTCTCCATCTTTCTCTCCCCATCCCCCCCTCTCTCTCTCCTTTACTGTATCTATCTATATATATATCTATATATATATATATATATATATATATATATATATATATATATATATATATATATATATATATATTTTATAAACTCATATATTTTGGATAATCTGTGGGCGCCTTGTTTCTAATGTGTTAACAAAAAAGGATCAGCTGACATCCGTGTCGTCTAAACTGCCACGAAGCGGATTTTCCGCTTGTAACATAGGATATAAGAGCTCGTTTTGAAGCGTATTTTAAACTCAAATATAAAAACTATTTTTAAATAGTATTGAACTCGCTTCTATCCACACACTACCTTCTGAAGTGTGTCAAATTTTCCAAACACGTTTTTTTCAAAGTCCGTGAATGAATAAATATAAAGCTGTTTTAAAAAATTGAAAAATCCTGAAAAACATTTATTTATTGAATCCAAACGTGGGTTATAAATCTTTCGAGATTTTTTTGAATTTGCTTGTTAAAATTAGAAGGGGGTCACGAAATTTGAATTTTTGGTCATGCGGTTCTGTATAAATTCTTTACGTGCAAACACTACATATATTAAGGAACAGTGTCTAGTAGTTTCAAATGATATCTCACACTAAATAAATAACATAAACATAAATTTACCATTAATATTTTATTTTACCCTTGTCTACATTTTCTCCTGCGCTCGGGCCACTAAGAAGACTACTTTGGTAAAATTTTATAGTGATCGGTCGCATTTTTTATGAATTATATAAAAATTAAGAATCACATTTACAGGTGTTTCTTCTTTTTTTCGAATAATTAGATTTTTCAAATTTTAAAGTTGTTGAACAAAAAACCAGTTTTAAAAACAATACTTAATCAAGTTGACTGACATGTTCCCAGTAGCTGACAAAGTGCATGCACGTAATTCCCACAATTAAACGGACTTAGTTTGTATAGTAAAGTGGACCTACTTTGTACAGTTAAACTGATCTACATTGTACAGTAAAGTGGACCTACATTGTACAATAAAGTGGATCTACTTTGAACAGTTAAAAATACCTACTTTGTACGGTTAAACGGACCTACATTGTACAATAAAGTGGACCTACTTTGCACAGTTAAACGGACCTACATTGTTCAATAAAGTGGACCTACTTTGTACGGTTAAACGGACTTACATTGAATAGTAAAGTGGACCTACATTGTACAGTAAAGTGGACCTACATTGTACAATAAAGTGGATCTACTTTGAACAGTTAAAAATACCTTCTTTGTACAGTTAAACGGACCTACATTGTTCAATAAAGTGGACCTACTTTGTACGGTTAAACGGACTTACATTGTATAGTAAAGTAGACCTACATTGTACAATAAAGTCAAACCTACTTTGTACGCTTAAACGGACCTACTTTGTACAGTTAAACAGACCTACATTGTACAGTAAAGTGGACCTATTTTGTACAGTTAAAGTTACCTACTTTGTACAGTAAAATGAACCTACTTTGTACAGTTAAAGATACCTACTTTGTTCATTAAAGTGGACCTACTTTGTTCAGTAAAATGAACCTACTTTGTACAGTTAGAACAAACACAAAGTGTAAGCATAAGTATTTGTAGTTTTCATACGTTTAAAAAAAATGTTTTCTTGAATAACGTTTGTCTGTATTCGTACATAGAGTAAATGACTGGATTGTGCCCACGGCTCAAAATTTACAAGATAACCTTATAATCTTGTAAATAAATTTACAAGATAAAATTTACAAGATAACCTTTTTTCCAAAAACAGTTTCAACTATTTGATTAGTGTACGGACCCTGTCGGTCATATTGAAGCTGTTCTCTATCAAATTAGTGGATACCCATTGTTCCGCTATTTGTTAAGATAAAATTATGTTTTTATGTCATTTTAAAGGTCTTGAATGCGTGAAAGTGTACAGAACTTTACATTCTGTGTATGTTTTTGGCTTTTAAAATTACATTAAAAGCTAAAAAAATATCTAAATATTAAAACGTTGACACGCTCTCTCGTAGCCGTAAAGACCTTTAAAATAATGTATAAAATAATGTTATCTTAACAAATATCGAAGTAGAGGGTATCGTTAATTGATACAAGTCTTAAAAGGAATAGTTTCAATATGGCTGACAGGATAAGCTAAATAAATGTCTTGGCTACCCGTATCAATGTGTACAGTGTACTCGTATATCGAATGGCCAATCTGTTAAACCAGCAGAAAATATATACTGTCAACACAAAATACCTATTATATTTGCTTGTATATTAAGATTTAAGGCAGAAGTTTAAGTGTACTACATTCGAAATAGAGTAAAATAAATTATTAGTTTACGTTTTACAATATTTCCTGCTTTACAAAGTAAGAACATTTCTAAATTACATCTCTCGCTTTGAGTATTTGTAATAAGGTTCCCTGACCTGCGTTAGTTTAGCATCTCACTAAAATGGTGGCTTTCCATACGACAAACACTTCCGCGAGATATTTTTAATACGAGCCCACATTCTAATTTGAAAAACTAACTCTACCGGTGAGCGGACGACTCGAGTATTGGAGAGCGGAGCAGCGTGGGGCGCGAGCAATGACACTGCCTCCTACACCTCTACACCTTGTCCGCCTTCACGGACCTCTAATTGGACAGATCGTTGCAGTAATACCAACTTTTTAAAACAAATTCTCAACTCCACTTATAATTAGATGCCGTTTAACTCTCTCCCGCTCATAAATCTATCATACGATATGGTGGCGCCCGGTTAACAGTATGTTAAGTTTATCTAACACTCGTGTACTGCTCTTATAAAGTTAATGCTCGTTAAGGAGGCACTGATTAACGGACTGTTTTATCCACCAGCCCTAGGTTTATTGACGCGGCTATGCTCAGTAGGTTAGTGAAGTTAGGTTGGCATTTTCTGGGAGTTGCATTCCTTTTGGAAAAGCGTATGAACTTCTGCGTTTCGTTTTTATCTGTTTTTCAAGGCGTCCTGTCGTCACTATTTTTACATAACCTTCAGTGTCCTTTTCGTATCATTTTAACAGCTTCCAGTCACCCTCTTAGAACACCGAATGCCTCCATAAACAACGTTCCAAAAACCGAACAGACGTGTCCCTGAAGCTATAAATGTTCTAGCAGCTGTCAAACGGTTGCTTCTTATTTGGATAATAAACCAATAAAATTCGGAAGACGATCGGAACGTGTTCCTGCCTTCGTTAATTAAATAGACCTGAAGGAATTAATGTCATTTTTATTTCTTCTAGTTAACAAAAAAAAAAAAACAAGTCTATTAAAGTGTTACAGGTGTGCGGATGAGAGGAAACAAAATATTACCTTTTAAAAATCTAAACTTATCTTCTTTAAATCACAGTCAGATGTTTAACGTAATGTTGTGCTTCATTAGGGAAACGGACTTCTTAAACAGCTGTTTTGTGTACATTTTAGTGTATTATTTGTAACTTTTTTTCTAAAAAAAGATAAACTATAAGAAACACTTCCATTTAATTTATTATAAAAAATGTTTTATGCGCTTTAAGAGTCTCGAAATAAGCCACTTCTGAAATAAGCCAATTTTACCTTCATCAAACCTACCAGAGATTTGATTGTCTTGACCGATAAGGTTTTGTATTTTCTTGCTTTGTAAATCCATACTGTAACATCATAACGTATTTTTTTTTTTTGTGTTAAGTCCCTACTTCATGTAAAATAAAACCATTCACGTACAATATTTAATTGTTACTAACAATCCTCCTTCTTGTCCCAGAGGCTAAATTTGTTTTCTGTTTAGACTAAGGAAAAACCAAGGCAAGAAGAAGAAGAGTGAGAACAACGTGTGGGCGACTTCAGCGTCGACGGAACGCCAACGAGGCCAAGACGCGGCCAACAACCGACGCAAGAAGCGCAAGAAGTACCGCTGCCTGTGGATCAAGGTACCGTACCCGGTGCCCGAAGACTGCGTGTGCTCCTGTTCCTGAATACATACATACCTTAACTTTCCCTTGACTGGACTAACACGGTATTCTAATCTAAACCAAAGTCACTGTTGGTCTTCTACTGAGTGATGTATCGGACAGGCTACGTTGTACTGTACGTGTATTAATATTTTAATAAGATCTCGTAACAATTAGGTTAAGTCAGGTTAGGTTAAGTTTGAAAGCAGTGGCTGCGAACATCGCCACAAAGTTATCACTGTTACAGTTTAAAAAAACATTGGAATTAGTTTCGTATTCAACATATTAAATAAATTCCCTCGCTTCATCAAAGCTGCTAAAGTCTGATGATGGCATAGGCCTACTTGGTATAAAACCAACAATAAACAAGTAACAATGAGACAACAATGGAACGCGCAGCCGCTGCACAATTGTATATGAAGGCTGGACAAGCGTTTTTAATTATTTTAGAAATGTTTCGCTTTTTGTAAATAACAATTAACGATCATTTCTTTTAAAGCGTTAACACACTTCCGTTTCAATGAAATACAATTATTTTCCCGATCGTGTTCCATTAACTGTGTGCACAGTCTAGGTTGCATATAACGCTTGTGTGAGTCCACCTATATTCGTATGCATTGATTAAAACAACAATAGGATTCCATTACGTTCAGCCGTTGCTACGGTAACCAAAGTGACGTTCTCACAGGCCGCGTTACACAAACCGATTACGTTAGGTACAGTTACGAGTTAAACACAACACAACACATACACAAGTAGTTTTTCTCGAACCAAAAATGTCACGAAAAACATGCACACGTAGCGTCTATATCAATATGAAGCGTGTGCGCATGCGCTCTTTACTTGACACTCACTTCGCTCTTTTTCACACGGCCTCCGGCCTCGCGCACTAAACTAGTTGACTGACTTACGTACTATAACCTTTTAGTTGTAATTATATAATGTACATTTGAACATACACATGTGGCGAGACTTTGTAAATAGCGTATTTGAACTTGTTTAATTTTACGAAACAAGTAAACCGACGCGACGACGGAAGACTGAAGTAACGTTGCCGTAGTAACAAACATTACTGATGTAACGTTTCCATATTAACAAACATTACTGAAGTAACGTTGCCATAGTAACAAACATTACTGAAGTAACGTTGCCATAGTAACAAACATTACTGAAATATCGTTGCCATAGTAACAAACATTACTGAAGTAACGTTGCCATATTAACAAACATTACTGAAGTAACGTTGCCATATTAACAAACATTACTGAAATATCGTTGCCATAGTAACAAACATTACTGAAGATTATGATAGCGCCATTCAGTTCTCTGTTGTGGCTGAAACTCTTGTCACGTAAATGGCGTACAAATTTTGCAGACATAGGTTACAGTAAATAGTGCGAAGTACTAAGAACATGACGTTTAGTTATCTACCCAAACATTTCCGTTCTACAGTTTTCGCAATAAAACACAACGAACGAGTTTGTTACCGAATTTTCATTGGAGGACGAGCTATTAAAGTTGTGGTTATCATGGTAACAACCACTTGGTACTTTGAAATTAACGCGATCCTGAAATTAAAACACTTTTTAATGGAGCGTTAACAATTATAAATATATATATATATATATATATATATATATATATATATATATATATATATATATATATATATATATATATATATATTGGGCACGCTCGCGTCTGTGTGTGTGTGTGTGTGTGTGTGTGTGTGTGTGTGAGTGCGCTCACCTTCTCAATTTTGGCCTGATTTAATTCAAACTTGGCACAGAGCGTTTTCGCTAATATCTTGGACAAGTTCATTTAACAGTACAAAATGACGTATCAACTGAAATTAATAAAACGAATTTGACGGCGGTCAGAGTTCATTTTTTTAAATGTCCAGTGTAATGCGAGGTAATATGTGCACATTGTAATGTTGATTATGTCTGTGAAATTAAATTTCAAAAAGGGCACGATATACATTTTTTTAGGCTATTCGCTTCCATCACGTCTACGAAACAGCAGCGTGATGTCGTGATTTATATTTCCTCTTCACTTCCAAACTGTAAATTCCCTAATGCCAAAGTTGATACTTTGTCTTGAATTATGATACAGTGCGGTTAACATTTTGAACAAATCCGATACATAAGAAACTGGTTTTATTAAGGGTTTGTCAGACATTTTTGTTTGTTTGTTTGTTTGAATGTCGAAGCTAAATGTACTAAAACCCGTTAACACGATTTTATGTAAAAATAACTAAATGGGCAAAATGCTGGACAGACATAAAAGCAAGCCCAAGCTGTTTCCCTAACTGGGCTGTATAGGCTTGTCCCTTAGTTACTTAATGTGATGTAACTTCGGACTGCAATCGGATGGTGACGTCCCATGACTATAAAACGACTTGCAGCGGACAGGAAACGACAGACCGGAAGTCGACGGAGACCTTACATGTCCACTGCATGCATTCCTTGGCCATCTGTATTCTGCATAATTGTCGATCTAGTTCAGGTGCGGCGTGATTTTTATGACCTGAGTTTCGAACCGAACAATTTCAATTTCGAAATAATTAAAGACACAGAGAATGTAACGTGCATTAGACACAGGTCTACGCGTCTTCACATATGATCAAATTCGAATCACAATCGTGTGTGTGTGTGCGTGTGCGTGTGTGTGTGTGATACAGGTTAAGACGTTTTGTAATACCAGGCATTGCTACAAAGGACCTATTTATTGTGCAACTAAGACTACCGAATTCCAGTTGAGCAGACTGGTTCCCTCAGTGAGTTTTGGCAGTCCACTGACTTGCTCCTCCCAGCAAGAGCCTCACAATCTTAGGTTATGTGCCCTGCAGTTTAATCTTCTTTCCTGCATAGCCTTGAATGCACAGCACTGTAATGAGTCCCCATTTTCCTGAATTGTCCTCTAGTCAAGATCTCCACCGTCCCTCCAAATTCTCCTATTAAAACAATGTTTACTACGGCAATAGCCTAAGGTTGTCCCATCTTCTCCAGTGTCGCTTATTGATCCACCTATTGATAGCAGACCTGGGTAGGGGCCAGTCAGTCTGTCCGCCTCCTCATCGCCCGCAACTCCTTCCGTGCCCTATTCGCTGCCTGATTGTCGGTATAATTTGAATTCTGGCCTTCTTAAAAGTCTCCCGAACACAGTCAATCGTCATGTCGTACTCTCCCAAGGTCCCTGGGTAACAATGCATTTCATCCACGGTGTCAAACCACACACCCCAGCACCAGTGTTTCGTACAAGGTCTCCCGAATTTCACCCTAAGCGAGTCTGTCAAAATCGCTGGAAATTTAGATTATAAGTACCGATGAAAAGTCACCAGATAAGTTAGCGAATAGGTCTGTTAGAATTACAAGATCAAGTCATTAACAAATCCCGTCCCTAGTACACTTTCGTGGTATTTTATTCAAAGCTTGGATCGTTTCACGGCTATAACATATACGATCTGTAACACTGATTAAGTAATTTGATGTTTAGTTTAGAGTTTAGTTAGCTGGTGAGTTACCATTAATGGTCAGTTGCCTTATCCTGTACAGCTACAATGTTGACAAAAGGAAGGAAGTAAAAGATAGATGGAATTTAGCATCAACTTTGCTTATTAAAAAGCTGATACAAGATCTTGACTACTAGCGATTTTCCACTGGAAATTGAACTATTGGGGTAGTCATCATGTTAAAACCTAGACCTGAGACTTTGGAATGAACGCCGATCCTGACTTCTAAGCACTTTTTGAGAGAACGTTAAAAATGTTATAATTGTGTGTGTGTGTGTGTGTGTGTGTGTGTGTGTGTGTGTGTGTGTGTGTGTGTGTGTGTGTGTGTGTGTGTGTGTGTGTGTGTGCGCGCGCGCGCGCGCGCGTTAGTGTATGTGAGCGTTCGTTAGATTTGATTCAAACATAGTGATAGTTTGACAAGTTCGTTAAACAAAAAAAATTTCCAAATGGCAACCATTTCAATCTTAAAAATCCGTAACTCTTTTGTCTTACGCTACATTGTATAGAATGTCCTATTTTACCATCATAATGAGCGTTAAAATTTACATTAACTAATGAATCTGTGCGGTGATAAGAGTTCATTTTCAACGTAATTTAAAATGTTAATTTATCCACATTTTATATCTGATTTTAATGGTGAAATTACAATTTGAAGAAGTATCAGATTAAAATATTACTGTGATAAATTTACTTTTTCGAAATTGTAGCTGTGATCTACAAAATACGCCCCCCTCACCAAAACCAACTTTCCGTTCCGTCTGCCTAACGCTCATCCCACTGTGAAAACTTTATGCATTAGATAAGTAATTGTAAATAATGTAACTGATTAGGTTTAGTGTGTTTAATTAAGAAAATAAAACAAACATAATTTTTCAAAAAAAGACTAATGTTTTTATTCCTTAAATAAAGCGCCGCTTTATAAATCGGTTTTCTAATACGAAGTATCACACTGGCAATTTGCAGTTTGTATAAAACTACACAAATGTTTTTAGGACAGCGCGTACACTTCAAGGCCATCTGCCAAGTTTTGTTGCTAAGACTAGTGTCTGCAAACAGCCTGTCTGACCAAAATATTAAAACACCATTATTACGCAGGATAACAACTAATATATGTTATATTTAACTGTAGACTTTTAGGATAGACCTTAGATTACAGTGAAAGTAAATAAATTGTGATAACATTGAGATAACTTGCTACAAAAAGTGGTATTCAAATTATAAAGAATTCGGCTCCATAAAAGGTGTCTTCAATTAAGTAACCTATTGTAGTGGAACATTAACAAACTACACCACTGTGTCAGAGATGGCGCCTGTTGGTACTTATAATAAATTAATGGTACCCTGGATAGCACTAACTTTCTCACATGTTAATTTGGTGCTCATTACTTTAATTGCTATAAGAAAGTACAATAATGCAAGAATATCCCTGTATATCCTGAGATTTTGCCGTAGTTTATGGTATTGTAGGGTAATTCCTTTATTAGATGTGTCATCTTCAGAAACAACTTAAGAACTTAGAACAATCTACAACTTAAGTAGATGCTTGATCAAAAAAGATCAGTTTTTTGAAAACTGATAGTAAGCTAGATAAAATAATCTAGCTTACTACTATCAGTTTTCAAAAAATCGTATTCAAGATTTTGAAAAATCACTTTTTTCAAATAGGTATCTAACTAAAAAAATACCACATTTCTCAAACTTTGATGTCATTTTTATTTTGATATGCCGCTTGAAATAAACATTTCCATACACTCGTATTAGCCTAATAAAATTTAACAAAACCATGACGAGTTGATTTTGTAAACTTGGATTTATTTTCTACGACAACTTCAACCCTATGATAAAATTTCATAAAAATCAATATTTTCGTTTAGTCTGAAATGATTCGCTCATAAACGTGTATAAATAAAACTTGTATTCATTTCCAGTAAAAAAATAACACTTTTTTGTACCTTGAGACAAAGAACCGCACGACACACCGTTTCAAAATGGCAGCTACAAAGGCCAGTATTTCAGAGCAATTAGTCGGCGCATTGTTACTTGACAGCCGGGGACAAAGGTCAAGTTGCCCAGCCAAAGTGTTGAATAATTACCTGCTGCACGGGGAGCCAGTATTGTAAAGCATGGCCTGGAAACTATGTTATGTCCAATCTTCTAACAACAAATTATCGTATTAGAATATTAAAATGTACGTTTATTTTATGTTATTTGTTACTTTTAAGTTTTCCATTGCAAGAAGTAAAATAAAAGTGAAGTGATCGTACAAAATCGATCTTTAGATTTCGATAGTTGGATCTGTTACCAGTTCTAAAAAGGGATTTTTATTTTTGGTGTGTGTGTGTGTGTGTGTGTGTGTGTAACTTTATCAGTACGCACAGCTGTAAGTTACAATAATTAACATTCGGCAAGTAACTTAGCTTTGGTTTATCTATATTTCGGCGGGAACAAGTTTTTCTTAAACAGCAAATTTTATAAGGAAGAAATTTACGATTCGAGATTAAATCGGGAAAAAACTAATTTAAACCCTGACCTTCAAGCTTTTTTTTTTGAAGGTCTGCAGCAGGTAAAATCAAGGATCCTTACAAATTCGCGCACGTGTTCGTCCGTCTATCAGTAACACACCTCTTACTCATTCGTAAACGATGTGACTGTTTACTACAAAAATTGTGCGAAAATGGTAGGTGTACTAGCCGGTAACCAAGAAAAATACACTGGGGGAGGAGGGAAGAAAAGTTCCACTGCCAGCTGAATTGATATTTTGTTTCGACTCGTTAATGTTTATTATTGTCAATAGGCAGACTTAGTAATCTAAGATATCTGCAAAATCTGAATGTTAATATATTCGTTTTTAGTGTTTTTGTTAAAAATTTAATTTACTGTAACTTTTTACTGCTGGCCGGGACATTCACATATCCGGCCGAGACACTACGTCTACATATTGAGATTCAAACTGGACAAATCTTGTGCTAGTATATCACTTGAAATACTTCGTCTAAAGATAAATAAATGTATAGGTTGAACGTAGCTTCGCTTCTCCGCATTCCAGACATTCCCTGGCCAAGGAGTGGCCTCACAGAACAACCCTCCGTCTTTAATTAAATCCTTCTTTTATACACCTTCCCTCTGAGCCTTTATACTGGGCTTACTTTTGTCGGCTGTTCACTTCCGGTGCTTACGAAGGAAATTGAAAGAAAACATTGTCACCTCCAGATACTACCTGAGGGCGGAGGAGGACGAAGGGAACCACCTGTTTAAGGACCACCGAGGAAGGCGAGGGTCTCAACTATATACTGCAAGGGTAAGTAAGATTCAGAGTACTGAGTATAGGCTTATCTTTAAGGAAGAAGAAAACACATTGATTAAATTTTATGTCAAAAAATCAACCAGTCATTTAACATTCTAAAAATCAATAAATCAGTCATCCTACAAGACATCAACCACGTATTTAACTGATCAGTCAGTCAACAACTTGAAAAGCGAATCAATCAGTCAGTCATCTAGCTAATCAACTATTCCAATAGTCACTAAACCATTTTGCTAAATTATTCAAACACTAGTTCATAAATTTAACAAGTTGAAGTCATGCAGCTGATCAACCAGTGATTCGTTCAAGCAATCGATCAATCAGTTCTGCAAACAATCAATCAACCAGTTACTCTCTCAAGCAATCGGTCAGTCAGTAACGCATGTAAACCTTTCAATCAGTAACTCGGTAATTTAATCAATCCAGCATATAAATAATTAATCAGAGATTCGTTCAATCAATCGACCAATTAGCCCTACATACAATCAGTCAACAAGTTACCATTTCAAATAATAATCATTTAATCAAGCATGCAAACTAATAAATTGGTTACTGGTGAAATAAATAATGCATCAAGCACATAAATAATCAATCAATCATTACTTTAACCAACCGATCAATCAGCCCAACACAATCAATTTTACTCTTTCAAATGTTCGATTAGTCAGTCATTGGTGCAAACTAATCAATGGGTTACTCGTTAAAAAGAATTTAAATAATCATTTTTCAACCAACCTATCAATCAGCTATTGATTGCACACAATCAATCCAGCATTTCAATATATTACTGTTTCAAATAATCTATCAGTCAATCAGGCATATAAACTAATCAATGAGTTACTCGTTGATTTAATCGATCAAGCATATAAATAATCTATTAGACATTCGTTCAGTCATTCAAACTTGCAATCAGTCAATCAATCAGTCGTTCGTTCAGTGTTAATAACCTAATCACTTATTCAATATATCAGTCCAGCACTGTCCCAACACATTTTGTCCACAATGGACTATGTCTCCTTCAATACAGCACTGAATGAGTCGCATTATTCATAATAATTTCCATTCATTCATTCAGCTCCAATTAAATAAATTGGCCACTGTATACAGGTGCCCAATATCTTCACGTTCTGGCTTACTTGACAAGTAATGAGTTCGACAACACAACAGCGTCTCGGTGTACAATTTGGTGTACAAGTTCCTCACCGATACTTTAAGCTAAGATTTAAACATTTATATGTCTACCCAAATTAAGGGAAAGTCTTAAGTGCATAGACCGTATGTTCATTGACAATTCAACTTGTTTATTAAACATCGGCTCACTAAATTTGTTAACATATGAAGGGTTTATAACTCGAAGCAATGCAGTAGACTTTAAATTAAACAAACTGTTTGGAACCCCCTTACTGCGTGCACGATAGTGCGAAATCGCTTACGCCAGTGAGTAGCTCAGTAACGCGTAGTACAGTACAATAACTAGCGACAATTTCACGCCCGGCCACGCCCATTTCCGGTTCGTGCCTTGCACGTCCGTCGAGGCGATTAGACCACCACGAAAATATTAACGCAATTTATTACACCGGCGCCATTTTGAAACCAAATCCGTCCGACACCTCGACGAGCACACTCTTTGTTGTCTCACCACTTCTTCTTCTGCTTCTTTTCTTCCGAACAATCGAATTCCGAGCGGCGTGAAAACGTCCGCCGTTGGAATGTCGGTACAGCATTTCGCGGCTGCTTCTTTTATTATGATAAACTGGTCCCAGGCCCGACACCCGGCCAATGCTTCTCACGTTGGCCTCTGACACGGCTAAATACATGATATGTGCCCGGTCCTTTGTGTTCTCACACTGCTCACTTACTTAAATTTACAAGTTATTAGCGAATTTCGCTACTGGAGGCTAACATGGTAAGACCCGGGCCACCCTAAACCGGGTTCATGCAATATAAGTGTCCAAACATCCGGGATTTATCTAATTAATCCTGTCTTCCCAAAAATAGTCTGGGAACAATTTGCAATTTCGTTTATTTTGTTCCACTGGCACGTCTTTTTAAATTTTAAATTTATTCATAACACTACTTGTGTGGCCCGGGAATTAATTATCATTAATTCTAACATTTTGAACTATTAATAAATCCATTTTGCATCGAAACGTTAAAAATGTTTGTCCTGAATGTATTATATTATTGCATGTTGTATTTAAGCCTAATACGTTATTCAAGGTCTCGGGATTATTTCCTGATTTTTTCAGTCGCGATTTGGTCACCCTAATGTAATGAGTATTTATTGATCATACCTTTTGAAGAACTGATGCAAATATTTTAAAAAAGTCTGCCAAACGGAAGAATGTAACGCCAATATGGAACGAACAAGCAAATTTCATCTTTATATTTCTGTCTCTTTCGTTTTTCTTTCTTTTCGATAACAGTACTCGCGTATTATATGAAAACGTTGTGTTGCTTTGGTTTCGGTATTTTTCCTTAGTTAAAGAACACGTGCACGTTGTTACCGTTTATAATACATTCGAAATTATTATAAACGTTTAAAATGATTGTTATTAATATTGCTAGTTTTTAACAACGTAACCTAAAGCTTATTATAGCCTATCAGCTGTTCAATGAAATCAGCTGATTGTTTCGAATTAATATAAAACAACTGATCTTTTACTATAACTACAATAAATAATAAAGCTAGGTTCAAGTATTTATTTATTTAAATAAAACAAGATATTTGTAAACATATCTTCAAACTAATTATATATTCATCAAAGATATCATTAAAAAAACTTCACTTCTGTCGGTAACGCCTTGAGTTCCACACGTGTACGTTTTTAATTATAATTATAACGTGTGTGTGTGTGTATATATATATATATATATATATATATATATATATATATATATAATTAAAATTATTGCACCAGTAAGTAATATCTGTGTAAATTAGCATTTTCAAATACAAACTTTTGCAGATTTAAACGCCAATTATGGTGGTGAAATCAGATTTTTTAAAAGTGTAAAATAAAACAAAATTTTTAATTAAACGGCGATCAGGTTTCATTTATGTATTTTAACTGTACAATGTAAAATTGTTCGTTTACGTTACGTTATTAAATTTTATTATTTTTTTGGAAATTCGCTTCCATCACGTCAGCGATACATTATTACAACTTTGTACTGGTACTGTTAGAAAACACTAACCAAATATTGTATTCTGAATCGTGTAATCGTATGCTTTCTCTAACATCGGGAAAGTACGGTACCAAGCGAACATGCTGCGTGCAGGAAGTCACAGATTAAGTACAGTAGGCTAGGCTGTGATTGTCCGAATGTTGTAATCTGTGCGAATATAGGCCTAAAGTTTGACTTGTTTATTTATAATGTGAACGTAACGGGCAAGTGACATGCTCACGCCGGATAATGCATTATTTAGCTCTAATGTTTTTTTTACAAAAATAAAATAACACCAAGCGTTTAACAACAATGTTCACTGAAAAAGGATTTTTTATACTTTTCTTGGGTAATAAAACGGCCTACTCTTCAAATCGGGACATTCAGACTTCCCGTGGCTAATCGTAGGCACAGTGGGACAACATGGGCCTTATGGTCACGTTATTAGGCTTACCACAAACGTATTTGTTGTTAGTATGCAATATGTGTAACAAATTTGGTTGAAACAGGTGTCTGAACAGGTTCCACATTTATTGTTGAACACACACACACACACACACACACACACACACACAACTATATTAGAAATAAAGCCCCAACAGAGACAAGACAGTCGACGCAGTAAGGGTTGAGTCGGGTCAGGTGATTTACTGTTTAATTGAGTGTGAGCTATTTGTCCTCGGCTAGGCGTGAACCCCTCGCCCTCCAGAGGCACAAAGACGCCGCCGCGATGTACTCACGTCCTTCCCGCTGTTTTACTACCGCCCTACTCTGCAAGTAACCAGTGTAAGTTACAACACTAAAACTGGAAACATCAACATTAAGATGGCAGTTTACGGCTGCTTCACAGATAGTTGCGAACAACGTTTTAAAATGTCGCACCACTTATTCAGTTATACTAAAGTAAACTTAACGCAGTATGTTCTCAACAGTTACACTAAAGCAATGTAAATTATTGGAGTTGCGTTAAGGATTACCGGAAAGATCATCGAGGGTGAAAAAGAAAACGTTGTAACAAAGGCAACCTCTGTAGCGCAACCTGTGTATGAAATATTCTCGGAAAACCCTTAGAAGACCCAAAAATATTTCATTCGTGTATTCACTTCCACACTTCTAACATAGACACCGCTCTGTAGCGCAAACTATTTAGGAGATATTCTCTGAAAACCTTTAGAAAATCCCAAAATATTTCATTCCTTATATTCACTCCCAGAGGATCCGGAAGCGATATTTCAAAAAGTTCACTTTAAGTCTATAAACGACATGACAGTCTTTTATATTCAAGGCTGTCTCAACTTGAAAACAAAACCACTTCGTTTTACAAAATGGCGGATAATGCAAACAGCCAGCTATTAATATTATAATAAAGCTATTAGCCGTACTTTATTATTGTAATGAATATGTAGGCAGCGGTGAGTTAGGGCTTGTGTTTATTGATTGTAATAAAAATTCTATTAATTCTACGCAAGTTAGGCTATTAAATAATTGTACATGTTTACAATAAATTGTAACGTTTTATTTGTTCAAAGGTGAAACATTGTTGTTTAAAAATAAATTACATAATTATTTTAACTGGTTAAGTTGTGACCGATGTATTAAATGCTTAGATTATGCGTTGAAAAAAATCTAATTAAATAAATATAAAGAAGTATTGTACACTCAGTTCTCAGGCTAACAGAAAAGTGAACACAATTTTAAAAATAAATGGTACGAAACAGGTGCACACAATTTCTCACATTCAATTATTTTCCCAAATTTTTTTAATAAAACATTTTTTTAATCTTATCAATTTTACTGAAAGCATATAGTTATTACTGAATGATACGTAGCTGAAGTCAATATAATAAATTTAATATAAAATAAACAAATTTCGGAAATTTGTTGGAAAGAAATCACTGCACTGACTTGTTCATGAGTGAACGAAACTCGAGGTAAATCTGATAAACCGATTTTGAGAAGTTATCTCTTTTTTTGTAGATTTTTCAAAGAAAAATTTTATATATCATGGTCCCAGATCTTGAAAGTCACTCGAATAGATTATTTTCCAAACGCAAATTTGCTAATAAAGTAAAGAAACACGAAAGTATATTTTCCCATCACTTTAAGCCACGATATTGGGCTGTATAGAAATGTTAACTGTCTCAATCATTTCATCAAATGGTTATGCATTCACTGAACGCCTTCAGTATAGTGTATATAGTGGCACAAGTGTTAGCGTGGAAGTCTATATTGCAGGAGTGGCTACATACGGAAATGAAACAATCGCTATAATACAGCCCAGCTAGTAATTACATTATTAGCGAATTTAATTGGTAAATGGACTATTGAGTGGCCATCTTAGTAAGTCCCAGATCCGGTACCTTGAAGTGAGCGCCGATCCTGAACTTGTAAATTACTTGTTGAGGGGTCGTTTTAATGTTTATAGCACGCTCACGTTAGATATTTCAGTCTGATTTGATTCAAACTTGGCAGAAAAATCGATTTCGGTAATTCGTTCAACAGTTTCAGAATGGCAGTCATTTTCATTTTTTTTAAACTAGTAATTTTTTCATAAATATTTTTGAAAATCTGATTTCACTATCGTTAATCAGTGTTAAAAACAGCGTTTTCAGTTTTCAAAATCTATTGACATGGACAAATTTAATTTGACGGCGGTGAGGGTCCATTTTCATATTTCTATAGTAATTTGAAAGTTTAAACGCTAATATGTGCAAATTTTAATGCTTTTTATGATGGATAAATCAGAGTTTTAAAAAGAGAGTGGAATAAAGAAATACTCTAGGAAATTTGCTTCCATCACGTCAATGCGCCGTGATTATTGTATTACCAGATAGTAATCAACTACAGAACAATTTCAATTTTAGTTTTATTTGAAATCATTTGATAAATTACAAACCCGTGCCCATTGTCTAAACTTTTATAAATTTACGAATAAAAATATTCTTTTCTTCAAAACGTATTTGAAAGAAAAGTTTATTTATTAGCGAAACAAAACAATAGAAGAAACTAAATAAAGAATAATGTAAAATCAGCTGTTAATAAAGAACTTCTTAGTGTGTGTGTGTGTGTGTGTGTGTGTGTGTGTGTGTGTGTGTGTGTGTGTGTGTGTGTGTGTGTGTGTGTGTGTGTGTGTGTGTGTGTGTGTGTGTGTGTGTGTGTGTGTGTGTGTGAACAAATTACCTACTTGATTATTTATTCAATAGCTGTGTTTTCCTCCAAACTAAAAAAGAGTGTTTCTCAAAAACAGGGCCTGAGGGTTTTTCTTGTATATCAGTTTGTTTAGATATACAACCTATTACTGTTTATCTCTTTGTTTCCATATGTAGCCTATTACTGCTAAAACACGTGAAAATGTATGTTCTCTAAAAATATAAGCTCAACTATGCAACGGTGATACAGCTGCTGCTTCGAAAGTAATGCTGTATTTCAACTGAGGTATTAATAAAATATTTATGTGTTTGAATAAGAGGGATGCGACCATCTAAAATGGATTATTGTAATTAATTAAATGTGTTTTAATTAACAAAGTGTTTAATAATTATACTGTATAGGCTAAGCTTAGACTGTGTGTTTATCTGGGGCTAACAAGAAGCGGCCGACAGAGCCCCCTAATGTGTGTGGATATACAGTATCTGTGTGTACACAAAAAACTCAATAATGGATACACCTGTTTAATACTGAGGGGTATAGTTGCAAACTAATGTTTTAAGTTAATGGACTTCTTGATAAGATTACAAGACATGTTTTTATGCGTGTATTGAAGAAATCCAAACTGTCTTAAGGTCAACCTGCTTTGCCCGTGCACCTGATCACTTAATACACGCCATAATTATATACAGGAAATGATTCAACTTTTAAAAAAATCATTTATTGTTTAAAAAAAGGCCGGCAGCCTAACGTTCAATGTCAGCCATTCAGCCCGACCGATTTGTGTTACGGCAAGGTGTTTTTGTCCAGATACGACATCAGGTATTTTGTCTAACTATGATGAGCTAAGCATTACTTTCTGCTAACGATTATAACCGTTACTGCTACTGTACTTTAGAATAACTTATATAAAATTTAAGCAATGGTTTGATTATAGTTGCACATATACAGTATATATTTCTGTATATATACTAAATATTATTTTCAAATATAATATTTAAATTATTATTATTTTCTGAAAAAATATTATTTTCAAATTTTTATGAAGTGAATGAACTTTTTATACTATACACTGTGTTTATACTATATAACTTTTAATAATATAACTTTAATAATATAACTTTTAAGTTTATATATAACTTTTTATACTATATAATTAACACTGCGTTTATTAGATGATAAAAATACAATATATTCAATTCTTATTGATAAATTTGAATACAAAGTAATATTCTTTTGATTTTTAATTTAATATCAATTAATAATTAATTTTAGTGTCAAGAAATGAAATAATAATATTATTTTATTAACTTTCAGCCATTTAAAGTGGATATTCTAACTTTGAAATTGTTAACCGTTAGTTGGCGTCAAGCGTTACTTGTTGTTCGTTTAAGTTATCTCGTTACTTTGTTCTTTTCGTTTAAAGTTACCTGAACGCTAACGTCAGTATCGCGTAGCAATAAGAACCTATACCACTAACGGTTCTTTAAAAGCTATTGCAATAAAACATTTGTTTTTCATTTTAACGTCGTTGTCATACTGCTGATATTGCATTGCTCCTGGCAGAAAAGCATGTAGCCTATTACAGAACTGTTGTTAAGCGTTATATATGTTTAGCCCAGTAACCGTTATTTGTTACTTTTAATACAGTAGCTATTTTTCAATAACAGTTATTAAATAACAGAGAGCTTAATAACGCCCATCAATATCATGTTTCCCTTAGTGCTCCGAGTTTAGGCCTTGAAAATCCAAATTTTAATCTTACAGAGAAGGTTAATCTTTGCTCAGAAGCTGAAACATTAGTTCATTACGTTCGCCAAAGAGTGCAGCACATACATATGTTTTATTCCCGAGTTTTTATGTTTATGCAGATTTTCCACATTATTTGTAAAAAAATACGTTGTTACGTTATACAAATAACGTTGTTTGTTATTGATTATAGTTATCATTTTGTCCTGACTGTTAGTTATTTTTTGTAAAGTGTAATATCAATGAGTTTCCAAGCAGCTAAGAAATCAGCTTGGACGATAACACTTCCCACTGAGTATGAAAATTTAAAGAACATTAGTGTAACGATACTGACATTTCAATTATACATAAATATAACTAATCACCTCAGGGTAGCATATCATAAATCACCGGACCCTGAAGTCACCTTATATAAAGAAAACACTCATAGCGTATTTATTCGCAGTTCATTTTAAAATAAATTGTTGCCTTCATGTTATTATTGTAACCATCATGTACGCTTAAGACAATTTCATATAAAACAAAAAGAAAAGAATTACTTCAAGAAATGATCAATATAAAGAAAAATAAAGAAGAACCAATAGTTTGTACAGGAATAAGAAAAAAAGTAGATGGACAAAACTCAACAATGATGAAGCCATTTTGGATTTTATTATTCTCTTCCAAACATTTGAAGAGACAAGTTCAATTTTTTTTTTAATAGAATCTGGAATGTATCGACATAAGAGTTGCACATATCGTTTGGCTAAACCAAATTTTATCGTGTGTATTTTAATCGTGTAATTGTGTTTAGTGTTTTCAATGTTTTGTTTAACTTTGTGAGGTTTTCGAAAGAGGGATTTAATATTTTGTATTACGGCCTGAAGATGTAACAGTAAGGTTTCGAAACCGCAGTAGCCTTTATGAGGAAATAAATAGACCACTAGACGGAAAAATAGGCCATAATCCTAATTATTAAAAAAAAATTAATCACTAGTCAAACAAGTTAAGAAACCATGTTGAAACTTCGCTAGAACATCCATTTTATTCAATATTCAACAAAATTCAATTTACAGAAAATAATAAAATACCACTGTAAGATTTAAAAACTTAGTCAGTGATACTTTTATTACTTTAATCATCAGACCTAAGGACATAATTAATCCAAAAAAACTTATAAACCTTGTTTTATATAATTACTGAAAATTTACAGACTGCTTTGAAAGCAGCCTAATACACAACAGCTTAAATTTAAATTCATCGTTTTATTTTGTTGTCATCCGTAAATCACTTCAGACTTTTACCCGTCTAGTTATTCAGTAAAATGAAATATTAGTTATAGTTTTAGAACTCGTATAATGCATGACATTGCTCTACTAATAGGGCAAACAAATGTAATGTCTATTTTAGTAGAAGTTCACTTTGACAAGAAATAGTATGCCTAAATGGTTTTGTAACGATTTTACTTAGGATGATTGAGACATCTCAGATCCTCCCTAATGTAAATATAAGTTGAATAGTGTAATATCAATAAGATGATACGCTAAATAAACAGCTGTTCGGAAGGAACGATTGAGACAACCGACCAGTCTGTTCTGGAGTGAGGCTAAGGCTAGTTCGCGCTAGGCTACTGCGCTTAGATAAGTGAAATTGTGCATCGTGATTTTGGATATAGAACATTCTCGTGAACACACAAACCGTCATAAATTTCATGCGTAAGACCTATTTTTTTGGCTGTAGTGCCAGTAAGGAGAGAATTTTATTTAAAGACATTGCGAACTTGGGTGTTTTCACCGATTTTGTAGCTCCGTTTTTAAGAAAATAAATATCGGCTAACCTAGGGGGGGAACCACTAAACTCTGATTAGCGAAAAAACAATCGACCAGTTTAATACCATTAAAGTCTGTATCTGTAATTCATTTTTTTTCACTAATCTATTTTTGTAAAGGGCCCTGACGTATTATTTTAGTTAGTCATAGTGACGTTACTAATAATATTATAATGTTACTTTTAGTGAACCTTATATCTTCCAGAAAAATATATTTTAGTTCAAGAGTTAGTTTTGTTTTGTTGGATAACTGACATCCGTAAGATTATAGTTATATTTTGGATAAAGATTTAAGTTGGTACAGATTTAAGTTTAGTTTTTGAGTTTAAGTTAAAGTTTAAGTTTAGTTTTGATTTTTGTTGTTGTTTGCCTTGCTGAAAGTTGAACTAATTTATCATTATAAATGTTCTTTCTTTTAATTATGTTTTTTACCTTTCAACATTGAATGAAAACAGAAGTAATTAATTTAAATATTTTTTCCTGTCACTAATTGTTTTTTTTTAACTTTTAACGTGGCATATTAAAAAAAGGCAATTATACATTTTTGAAAACAACAACTTTGATTTCTTTGGTCACCCTGAGCATTTTAACCTCGCACAGGCATTCTCGTTGTCTTGGCCTAAACAGTGGGGTATAAATTATGTAAAAATTAAAGACAACGTGGCCCTCAACAAATGGTTCATTGAAATAAGATACAAAATTAGCTATGGCCTGTAGCTACACCCCTTCTCCTCTGTAGCTATCAAACAATTAAAGATTTATTACGGGAATTAATAAAGAAATTAGCACACAAATGTGGGACCAGCAAAACAAAGTTTATCTTGAAAAAAAAAGGCTCAAAGAAATCAATGTGTTTGTTTTGTCCTATCTTACTTTATGGCTTATGTACACTGTTATTCAATCCTTAAGTATTAGATAATGGTAAATATAAATATTGTTTATTCCTTGTTTGTTTTTGCAAAGCTTTTGTGTATAACTTTCCAGTGATTGCTAAGAGATAAGGAGACAAGATTTTATATAATTTACATTTTTACAGGTCGTGTTTTGGTTTATTGGTATAATATTTGTTTTTATTTCAGTTTTTATAACAGAATAAGAATTTAATGAATTGTCTGTCCGCTACTTATATGTTGTTCTTGTATAGATGAATTTTATTTTGGATGATTGGTGGTGTCTTTGTGAAGGTTATCCTATATTTTTGTTGTGAATTGTTATCTTTCGTATTCTTTGCTCATTTGTTTATGCCGTAGAGTGACAATGGTTTTTAGTGTATTTCGAAATCAGTGAAATGGCGTTTTTTATAGACAGGTTAGCTCGAGATGAACTTGAATATGAACTGAAACTTAGAGGTATCGATGATGGTCCGACAGTTGAACAAATGCGCTCTACTTTGCGACGTTTGATAAAGTTAGAAAAAGACGGTAGATTTGTGTATCCAGTCGTTAATTTGAGAGCTCAAAAGAGTTAGAAATTTGTAAGGCAAAGTTAGCAGAAATAAATAAGTTAATTGGCTCTTTCGAAGGAACTCGTTTGGATTCTAAATTTTTTAAAATTTATACAAAGTTATCACATATTTTTTTCGTGCCGAGCGAATAAGTACCGACGATCAGAAGATCCTAGAGGCAAGTTCCAATTTGTTAAAAGGTATTTTACAGGAAATGGAAATGTTAGAAGCCAAAGAGCAACCAACAGAGGTTCCACGCAGTCAGCCTTCAGCAGTAATCGACCAGACAGCGTCATGTTCGGACCCAGCTCAGTATGATAATAATTCCGTCTCTCCTACCATAATAATAAAAAAACTCAAATTCTTGTTTCACAATGGGGTGTTACGTTTTCAGGTGATTTTAGATGTCTTAGTGTCAATGCGTTTCTAGAGCAAGTGGATGAGTTGTGCACCGTTAGAAATATGAACGCAGCAGATTTGTTTGAGTCAGCAATTGACTTATTCAAGGGACCAGCCTTCATACGGTTTCAAGCTATTCGAAAACTTTGTAACACTTGGTCTGATTTGACGAGATTTCTCAAAGAAGAATTTTAACCTCCGGATTATCAAGAAGAACTCTGGGTATAAATTCGTACCATATCTCAAGGTCACAATGAGAAGATAGGAATGTATCTTGCGGTAATGGAAAATTTGTTTTCGCGACTTCCAAACCCGCCTACCTATCAAGAAAAATTAAAAATAATTCGACGTAACATTGTGCCTTATTTCATTGAACGTTTAAGTCTATACAGTGTAAAGATCGTCAAAGATCTTCTTGTTTTGGGTCGACAGCTTGAACATAGCAGAATAATTGCCCAAAAATTTAAACCGCCTCCTGCAAATCGCAGAGACGTACTAGAACCGGACCTAGCATAACAAGGTTTCCAGAGAAGAGAAGTGCCTCGTGCAAATATGGTGGACACGATGGGTTCCAGAAGTTCATATAATCGCAACGCCAATACAGTACAAATAGAAACAAGTTCTGCTATAAGTGTGGTGAAGATGATGTGACATGTTTTACGTGCCCAAGGTGTAGGTCGGGAAACGAAAAGTAGGGACGTATAATCGTCGGCGTACGTTCCACGTTCAGAGAAGACCGACAAGTAAAGAAGAATAGAATAACTGGCTCTGCAAAATTTCTAATTTTAAGTATAAAAACAAGATTAATGACTAATTAAAGAATCATTCCGACGATAATCGTCCTTATTTAATAGTAAAAGTGGCTCTGCACTTGTAGGATTATTGGACTCAGGTGCAACACGCACATTAGTTGGTAATAGTGGTTGGGAAGTGTTAAGGAAACTAAACTGTAAGTTAAATAAAAGTGAATTTGATTGTATTGAAGTTGCCGACGGCAGATTGTGTAAGATTAAAGCTGTGGTTGATGTTGTTTATGATTTAAAAGGTGTCAGCAGACTTGTAGAGACACTAGTTGTCCCGGACTTGCCGCATGACTTAATTCTTGGGATAGATTTTTGGAGAAAAATGAAGATTGTTCCTGATGTGACCGACGGTACAAGTGCTGAAAATCCTGCGATAGACGTTTCCACTGCGGAAATTGTAGACCACTTCCGATTAATTCTATTCAACGAAAACAGCTCGAAGAATTGCTATGTTTCAATTTCAGTCAGATGATGGACGGTCTAGGTGTGACTACGTTGATAGAACATAAGATCGATACAGGCGGGACTGAACCTATAAAGCAAAGGTATTATCCTATCTCTCCACACGTACAAAACGTTATGAATAATGAGCTAGGTCAAATGCTTACAGATGGGGTAGTTGAAAGGTCCAATAGCCCATGGTCGCCTCCAGTGATTCTTGTGAAAAAGAAAGATGGAACTCTAACCGTGAATGCGTTGATTTTAGAAAAGTTAATAAAGTCACGAAAAAGGATGCATATCCGCTACCATATGTTAGTGCCATTCTTGATAGGCTGAGAGATGCTAGGTATTTGACTTCATTAGACATTAAATCGGCATATTGGCAAACACCGCTAGAAGAAAAAGTAAAGAGAAGACCGCATTCACAGTACCAGGACATGGATTATTTCAGTTCGTCAGGATGCCGTTTGGACTACATAATTCACCAGCTACCTGGCAACGACTTACTGATCGAGTACTAGGAGAAAACCTGTCACCTTATGTTTTCGTGTATTTGGACGACATTATATGTGTAACAACGACGTTTGAGTTGCATATCGAAGTATTGAGTATTCTTTCAGTAAGGTATTATTTCAGAGGTCAATTGTTGCTGGACTAACACTAAATAGAGAAAAATGCCAGTTTTGTCGAGATGAGTTACGCTATTTGGCAGTAGACGTCAACGGTCTCCACGTAGACCCAGAAAAAGTTAAAACCATTTTAGAATTCCCCAGGCCACAGAATGTTCGGCAGCTGAGAAGATTTTTGGGTGTAGCATCTTGGTATCGGCGCTTTGTTCAGAACTTTTCCTCAATTGTCGCTCCTCTGACTAACTTAACAAGAAAAACCCAAAAATGGTTATGGAGTGAAGAAACTGAAAAGGCTATTAAAAATATAAAGGAGAGACTGGTTACTGCACCAGTGCTGACCTGTCCCGATTTATCAAAGCCCTTTATTGTACAAACTGATGCCTCAGGAGTTGGCATAGGATGTACTGGTACAGAAACATGGAGACGAAGAAAAGGTGATAGCTTATGGCAGTCGTAGTTTGACTAAATGTGAACGTCTATTTTCTACTACCGAAATGGAGTGTTTGGCTGTATTGTGGGCCGTAGAACGATTTAGAACTTACCTTAAAGGGTATCATTTCCAAGTGGTTACGGATCACTATTCACTAAAGTGGTTAGACAATTTAAAAGACCCAGTTGGCAGACTTGGAAGGTGGGCAGTTAGGCTTCAACAATATAGTTATGATATTGTTCACCGTAAATGAAAAGAAAATGTCGTTCCAGACGCTTTGTCACGGACGATGTAAAATGCAGATGTACCTAATTACAGTACCAGATGTTGCGGAAGATAAATGGTATAATGGAATGGTCTCGAAGGTAACGTCTTAACCAGCTATGTACTCAAAGTGGATGGTTCAAGCTGGGAGATTATTGAAAGATACCGAACATGCAACAGACGAACCTAAATGGAAAATCGTCCTATCAAAGGAACTAAGGGTATAGGCTCTTTGGAAATGCCATGATTCTCCGACTTCAGGTCATTTAGGGGCGTTCAAAACTACGAAGAGGATAACTGAAATTTATTATTGGCCTAAAATTAAAGCAAATGTAATGAAGTATACGAAACAATTCTATACTTGTTTGAGAAATAAGCCTTCGCAGCTCAAACCTGCTGGATTCATGGGCTCCCAAAAGATATTGACCCAGCCGTGGGAGATGATCAGTACAGATATCATAGGTATAGATACCATTTCCCAATTCTACCAAAGGTAAGAGATTTCTAGTAGTCACCTGCGATTGGTTCACAAAATATACAGTATTGAAACCACTTAGAACAGCTACCACGGATGCTATAGTGAAACATCTTGAAGAAGACATACTTTTGCAGTTCGGAGTACCTAAAGTAATAATTTGCGATAATGGTACACAATATACCAGTAAAAAATTTAAGAATCTGTTAAAGGAGTACGGAAGCAAGGCTTTGTACAATGCTTACTATCATCCACAAGCCAATGCTACAGAATAGAGAGGTCAAAACAATGATAATGTCGTATGTAAAAGGAAATCACCGCATTGGGTCAAAGAAATGTCAAAGTTAGGATGTGGTCTTAGGACAGCGTGTCACGAGGCTACCATATTTCCTAAATATGGTAGAGAAATGATTCTACATGGCCAACAACGACCCTTAAAGTTGGAAAACTACAAAGATATACCTCTGATTGGAGATAGAAGCCATCACATTAAACAGTTCGACCGACTTATCTCTGTACAGCAAGACGTTTACGGCAAGCTTATAACGTAAGTGCCAGACGTTATAACTTAAGACGACGACCTGTGACTTATAACGTAAATGATAAAGTGTGGAGAAAAAATTTCCCGCAGTCAAGTGCTACTAATTATTTTTCGGCAAAGCTAGTTCCAAAGTTCTTAGGACCATTTATTATCAAGAGAAAGGTTGGACATTTAAAGTATGAACTTGAAGATTTTGGTAAAAGACCTCAAGGGAGATGGCATGCGCAGGATCTCAAGCCTCATCCTTATGATTCCCGTGAAGTTGTGAACAACAAGTAAATTGAACCAATTTTCTTTTCGAGGAAGGGGTGGAATGAGATATCTCAGATCCTCAATTAGATACCTAATGTAAATATAAGTTGAATTTTGTAATATCAATAAGATGATACGCTAAATAAACAGCTGTTCGGAAGGAACGATTGAGACAACCGACCAGTCTGTTCTGGAGTAAGGCTAAGGCTAGTTCGCGCTAGGCTACTGCGCTTAGATAAGTGAAATTGTGCATCGTAATTTTGGATATAGAAGATTCTCGTGAACACGCAAACCGTCATAAATTTCATGGGTAAAGCCTATTTTTTGGCTGTAGTGCCAATAAGGAGAGAATTTTTTAAAAAATTTTGACAGTGCGAACTTGGGTGTTTTCACTGATTTTGTAGCTCCGTTTTTAAGAAAAGAAATATCGGCTAACCTAGGGGGGAAAACCACTAAACTCTGATTAGCGAAAAAAAACAATCGACCTGTTTATGGTTCCTGATTGCTGATTTGGTTTTTAGCGCAATGTTTCCTTTTCTTTGACTCGACGTCACAAATTGACAAAAACAATTGGTTTTTTTTGGTCGATTGTACGTGCGAATTATTAATATTAATAAAAACAGTGCTTTATTATTACTAAAATCATATAAAACAAAAACCAAACATCAAATTTTACAATCATCACAAAAAAAAAACTTCTTTTACATGTATTACTGATTACATGGTCCAATTTACTATCTTCTGAACTGACAAGGAATGTTTAGTTTTTGTCTATACAAATAATATATTCACTAATAATATTAATAAACCACTCATCCAGAATTAAATTAAGAAACAAATTTATTTACTTTATGCTTTAATTGCAATGTATAATAAACAACTATAAATTTTTATAGGCTATATAAAAAAAACAGCCATGACTCAAAATTAATTTAAAAACAAACATTTTTAAAGTTAATAAGAGTGGTCAAACCTAACCTTGAAGTGTTTGACAACACCCGTTCCGATTGCAAGTTGACAATTCACTCGATTGTTTTGACGATGATTTAGGCCTACTTGAATTGAACAAGTAAACATGCAAGTGTGGGCAACAAGAGGACCGGCGAGTTGGCGATATTGGATGGAAAAACAATCGTCAAGTGAAGACTGACGAGTCCAATGCAATCTAGAAACATCGAGATGTTTTGACAATCGAAAAAATCGACTAAAACGAGTAAAACATCTCGTGACTAGTAATGGCGCATCACTAGCCTATACTACTTGCCTAAACAATTTTCATCATCAACGTGTTAACTTTGACAGTTGTTTCGCCTGTTTGTTAGGCATCGTCAAATTTTTACATTTTTGACTAACATATATTTCTTAAGACCCCGCGTCCATCCTTTCTCCGGTTTGAAGTTGGGCGTGCCAACAGTCCAGTCGTGTGCTATTACCCCGCGACATCGATTAATTTATGTTTTTAAATGTATACGTGTTAATGTCAGGTGTAGGCCTATTGTTTGAATGTCTTACAAATTATATAAGTTCGTTAAACGGATCTGACGATACCTGACAAATAGGCGAAACAGCTGTCAACGGTAAAATTGTTGATAATCATGCCTACTAATGCTAATAACAGTTACTGTACTGTATAATTATATGGCGGAATGCTTCGAAGTTGAAAAAAAAATATTATTCAAAAAAAAGCTGTCAGTCTAATAGCCTGGTACTTGTAGGCTATGTTAGTTAAAGTTATGATAAAGCACTGCATTTGAATAAAATTTATTATTGCCGTATTAACAAATTTCTATTGGAAAATGAAAACCCTTGGAAATGTAAATGAAACTAATAATCCTTGGAGCGGTTATCACGGTAACACCCGCACTTCCCGATCCTGATCTCTTTTGGTGGATCGTTAAATGTTTATGTATTATAAGTTTTAGTCCGATTTCATTCAAACTTTGTATACAAATCGATTTTGAACAAGTTCGTTAACCAGCAAAGATCGCAGTTTCAAAATGGCGGACATTTCAAGTTTTTTAAAATTCATAACATTTTCTTTATAAATTCTTTTTTGAAAATCTGAATTTCCAGAATTTATTGCTGATTGACATGATTAAATCAGAATTTCAAAACAGGATAAGATTTAAGAAATATTTTTGGAAATTTACTTCCGTCACGTCAGTGAGGCAGTATATTATTCGTGGTAGTATAGCGACAGAATTGCACCTGCAAACGTAGCGTTTAGTTTTACTGACAGTCTCCTCCAAAGACTTTTTTTTAGCTAGATAAGTCTATTGTATTGAATGATGAAATGTGTCACGCCCCGACCAGATCAACTCAGTGAGTCACTACTGGTTATATACGTAGCCTATAACACTTGCACTTGACGGCAACAATCACACTGCTGGGAGAGCCATATCGTGCGTCATATCACATCTCGTATCCGATCACATCACATCAGAGTTATCAACGACTGTTTAGAATTTACAAGGTCATTTCAGTTTTTTTTTTTTAGGTCAGCTAACCTATAAGAAGTTCACTGAATGAATGAATCTGAAAGGTTACTATTACACTGCGACTTTTGTGACCCCTTTCAATATTACGGCGCCTTCTCCAATCCTACTGCCTTTATAAAGTCTAGGATTTGGAGAGATTCAAAATGGATAGGTAGCTTCCACACTTCTAATTTGTGACTTCAAAGTTCCTGCAGATGCTTGCTCTGCTAATTTTCTTTCAATTTTTCACTCTTGACCCTCATTACGGAGGTTCTGCTCCATTTGGCCAGAATTTTTATTGTACGAGGCCAAGTCTATGCATTTTGATTTCACCAATCGACATATCGAGCACAGTCCTGTCTTTATTAATAATCAAGTGGCGCCATACGGGAATACAGCTAAATATCTTGACATGACATTAGATGCCAAACTCAGGTGGAAGCCACATGCGAAGAAAAAACTAGAGGAATTAAAACTAAAATTCAGAAAAATGTATTGGTTATTCGGTCGTTGTTCTTCCCTATCAGTGTACAACAAGCTGTTGCTGTATCAAGTCCTTAAACCAGTATGGACTTACGACCATAACTTTGGGGTTGTTCCAGTCAAAGTAACAGAAATTTTATTCAAAGATTTCAAAATAGGGTGCTTCGGGGGTATCGTTGATGCTCCTTGGTACACCCGAAATGGCAACTTGCATAAAGACCTACAAGTTCCAACTATCGACAGTGAATTTAGAAAATTTGCTCAAAGGCGCAAACAAAGACTACATCAACACATTAATGTCGAGGCCCTTCACCTACTCAACAACGATGGCATGGTGAGAAGATTGAAAAGAGTAAAACCATTTGAACTGTGTAGTTTTTAAGTCTCACTATTTAAGAGACTATTAGTTCTGAACTAGGTTACTGTCAGTGGATGGAACTTAGTACAACTTTTATGTATTAATTTAGGTCCAAAACAAATAGCTTTGGTGTTGCACTATATTGCTAAAATATATATATATATATATATATATATATATATATATATATATATATATATATATATATATATATTGTGCGGTGTGAGATCTCACTCATTCTATTGCTCAGTCTTACTTTCGTAATCACCAACAAGCAGGTAAGGTAATGGAGGTCCGCCCATACAGAGTCTTGCATGGTACACTGGGAGGTCACTAGGGCTCCGTTTGATACACCATTAGGCCGGTGTCATTCACTCAATCAGCACGTTTCGCTTTACACTTTAGAGTTAGCCAAGCTGTGTAGAGTAGACGAGTTAGAGTAGTATGAGCTAGAGGTACGGTGGAATCGCTAAATCCATCAGCTGCCTCCGCCGAGCAACAAGTGCGTTGCTTGAAAGTGGTTTAATACTTTGGGACTTGTGCTCTCGTTTGAAGAATATAAACACAGAAAACAGCAAACAAGTAGTGGTTGTTGTAAAGAAACAAACAATCTTTAGTCCGTCTAAAACCCAACTTTTGTAGACACTATTTACACATATAAATACTTGTTAAATTTGGTCACTTTGTATAAGTGCTGGTATGAGAATAGCAATAACTTGAAAGTTTCATTGTTGTTCAAATAATTAGCGTTGAGATATAACCTGCAATAAGTATAATCTAAGTATAACCTATGTTCGCCGGTTTTTTTAACTCCTGTATTGTAGATTCATTACGTTTAAAATATATGACAGACTGATAAACCGATTTTAATAAATTGGTGAACTTTCTCGGTTTTCCCCTTAACCACAACATTTGGAAAATTGTCACTATTTTTGTTCGTGTACTTGATACTATATTTGAGCAAATTTTAATGAAAAGTCATTAGAACAGATTTTAAGTAATTCTACTTTTTAAAAAAATGGCTTCGAAACAATATTTATTGTAAAATTTAAAAATAATGCCAGGAAATAAGAAAACATCCCCAAAAGCAGGAAACACGATATGAGATGTAATGTGACGCTTGATTTAAGGTCACACCTTTTATCGAACACCTCATATCATATTAGAGTGTTTACACGGTCATACAAATGAATATGTTGTTGCAGCGTGAAAAGATAGCTAATTTTACCACCGCAGTATTTGTGGTTACTTTATACCGCTGAATACAAACGTACTAGAGTGATAACCCTTATGGGAGATATGTGAGCACTCACTGCTGGTGGCATCTTGCCGAAAAGTGTTCAACTAGTTAAACAAGCAATAGTACTGTGTATTTTCTAAAACGTCTTCCCCTTGTGATTTTAGTTTGTAGTGGCAGGTAGTCCAATTATTTGGATTTTAGACTCTGACATCGAGCACGCTTTTTGTAATGATGGTTGCAATTCTAGTCCATATTTAATGTTTATACACGCTTCTGACAGAGACGAATAGTCTCAAGTGAACCTAAATATACGAGGAATGAGCTGACCTGGTTCACAGATGGACCAAAAACGCCTGAAGTCAGGTATATATGGAGTCAGACTCAATGAATGCATTACCATAAGTCTTGTAATGTTAACAGTTTTTCAGGCTGACGCCATTGGCCTCACAGAGTGCGTCAAAAGAATTACAGATAGAGGATATAAAGGAAAGACCATCTACATAAACTCTGACAGCTTCACAATAGGTTCTGACAACCACAACTTCGAAGATAGTACGGGACTATCATCTAGCCATGGAAACCTGATGAAAACCAACAAAGTTCATTTGTTGTAGCTTGATGCTTGCGGGTCCAACTAGGTCCCTCACACGCGAGGCCCTTAGGTTGAATAGGACGGATCTGCGGAGAGTGACGTGGTTTCTGACGGGTCACTGGACATTCCACATTCATATGGGCTTCATGCACAAGGGCTTTTATATGGCTTTTATAAATCTTTTTTGTATAAAATGTGGTACAGCTGAGGGAATCCAGCCTTGGATCCCTAGGCGCTCGCTGGTGTGGGGGGGACAGATGATAGAACAGGGCAACATGATCCGAAGCATCTCACGGTTCTCTGAAGACCTGAGGTTGGATTGGGAAGGTTGAACCGGTGGACGAGGATACACGATAAGCTACATAACCTAGTGGCAAAACCAGTATCAAAGGGAGTCTTGGCCTTTTATTAATAAAAAGAAAGCAACAAGTTTATCATTAAGGAACTTACGTATTTCATATAATTCTACTTACTCGTAATGGAAACAGTTTGTAAAGAAACGAGGGTCTTGCCGGTAGAAAATCTGCCTAAACACCCAGGATTAAGACAGTTCTGTGTGCTGCATTCTATGGTGAAGCTTATGAACTACTTCGATGGGACTTCGTTCGGAAGCCAGTGTGTAGAACCACTAAGGGAAAAATGAAGCTCTACTTAATTGCCTGGAGACATATCTGGGCATTAAAACAAAATTAAACAAATCTACCGGAGATAACAGCTGGACTAACTTGTACTAGTTTCATAATTTGTTAATGTGTTTAAAGCTTGCAGATAGCAAAGTTCAGGACGGCACGTCACGTCGGTGTATTACAGTATTTCCGCTCAGTCACGGCAGTTATGCTGCGGACGTGCGGACGTATCGCTTGTCCTCTAAACGCACCGATTTTCATAACGGTTTGGCGAGGGTCAGGACCGAAAACTATTGTGGAAGCACAGCGGCGATGTGATCTAGTTAACCTATCTACAGGCACTGTCGCGGGACTATTTAATCCATCTGTTCGGCCTCTGTTTTCTTTATTAATATTTATATTTTTTCACAATTTTAAAAGTTTTGTACATTTTTTAGAAGGCGTCTGTCTGTCGGTAACGCACGATATGCCCGATCACTGTAAAATTTCGCGAAATGTTCTTTGTAGCGACCTAAATGTTGGGTTAACGACAAAAAAATATTTAGGGGTAAAATCTTAAGGGCTTCTTTTTTTATTTACCTAGTGTCCTGTACCATTTGAAACTAGAACTGATACTGGTTCCAAACACTGAATATACAGTTTTTGCACACAAAGAACAGCCTGACGTCTACAAAAGTTCAAGTTTCCATGTCTCCCCCCCAATAAAATAGTAGACCGAATGATCTCGAAACATAGTTTGTATTAAAACAAAAAGTGGTTTTTCAGGTTTTTTAGATTTTTAAATATTTTCGTATTTATGGACCTCAACAAAAGCCTGTTTTGAAAAATTCATCAACAATTTTAGACGTCAATATTTACGCTGTTCGGATTTTTTGCATTGTGGATAAAAATAATACGACTCAAAATTAATTTTTGTATTCGATTTTCAAAAAGTGCACTTAAATTTTACAGTATTTTTCAAAAGCTTTGACCAATTAATTTGAAATTTGGTACGAAGTTACTTTGTATGAAGCCCGAAAAACGAATGTTTAAAACTATTTGTTTCCATTTACTTCAGTTTCAAGATGGCTGCCTCTGATTTAACGATGACTTATGCAGACGCTGGCTGTTTTCTCTCTAAACGGCTCGTCCTATCACAATTGTTACCGCTTCATGGAGAAAGAGCACAAACTTTCCAGTAAAGTTGGTCCAGTAACATTTCTATACAGTAAACAGTAAATATAACGGTTAAATTGGCGAAAAAGGTGGCGCGTGGGTCAGGCAAAGAAGATCTACTGTTCTTTAAACTACTGCGCTAATAATGTTTGTCTCTTAATCTGTTAACAACGGAATATTGTAAATAGTTATAAAACTTGATGACTTTATAGTTTGGCGCAGTGTTGTATTACTGGTGACTGGAGAGGCGAGGGCCTGGTGGCTGGTAGGCTGCAGTAATTACTAATTCAAACAATGCTCGGGAGTTTTGGCGCCGGCGCGCCAGGGTTCATTTATCTCGCTTCAGCTGCTCGCTGGATGCTGTGGATAAACCTGACCTGCGAGCTACACCTACGTCTGCACTGCCTCTTATCAGGTGACGTGGTGAAAGCGAATTACCAAAAATATTTTAGGAACTATTATGCCGTTTTTTTTTTAAATCTGGTTTCACAATCATAATAACCATTAAAATTTTGCATATGTCGACATTTTAAACTTTCAAATTGGTGTACATAAAAATACAAAGTTGAATCCTGACCGCCGTCAAATTTGTTTTCTTAATTTCAATGAATTTTAAAATGCTTTTTAAGCGTGATTTACTAGTTAGCTAATTTGTCCAAGCTATTACAAATTTTTTGGTACCAAGTTCGACTCAAATCGGACTAAAATTGTGACCATAAGCTTGTTAAAACACGCGCACACACGCACGCAAACGCGCGCGCGCACACACACACACACACACACACACACACACACACACACACACACACACACACACACACACACACACACACACACACACATGCATATTTTCATTACCCTCAAAAAGTTGTCTAGAGGTCAATATCGACGCTAATTATTTCAAGGTCCCAGATTTTGGTATTACCAATGGAAATTCGCTCATGGAAGTATGACTAAGTTGCTCGTTGTCTTAAGATTTTATCTGTTATCACAACTTCTGAATCCAAAACTTTATTTTTACCTGTGTTTCTATAACGAAACTAAACAAGGTCGACTAATTTCGACGATGAAGCCTGGTTTTTGTTAAAAAGCCCGTTCAAAAAGGATTTTGATAAAACTTTGCTCATTTAACGTAGTCTGCAACTATCCAAACGCAACGTAGGGGCTGATTTCCTAAACATTGAGAGGAAATATTTCGGGATCTATCAAAAATTATAATAATAAATAAAATAAACGATATTGATTTTAATTTCACAAAATTATAATTTCCTTAAATACTGGTAATTCTTGAACGTACTTAACGCAAGTGAATGGTAGTAAAATAAATTTATAACAACATATGTAATGTTTTTGTACCATATATATATATATATATATATATATATATATATATATATATATATATATATATATATATATGTATGTATGTATGTATATATGTATGTATGTATATTGTCAATGTACGGCAAGGATGCTAATTTCAAGCTTCGGAAAATCGACACGGGTTCAGACCTCACGATACAGGATTTCATAAAATTTTGTAACCGTGAAAAATCGAACTCTAGACTTTTATGGATACAAGTACATTCGATTTCAGGATGTACAAAACCCTATTTTGGATATACCTATATTATCGTATTCAATGAATTAAAAAAAATTTAATGTTAATTTATACAGGTCAGATTTTAAGTAGGATATGTCCGTTTAACAAATTTCAATGTTGAAATATTTTTATTTACACGTGAGCGAGGCAGTTGAGTGCAGCGATTAATTAAATATAGAGTTTACAACTCGTGGAACGACAGAAGACAAAGGTAAACCTTGAAAGATACAATCAGCTGTAATGTCGACCTCACACCCTCTGCTCTGCGCTGCGCTGGGTTACGTAATGTAATCTGTTAAACGCTTAGTAAAACTGAAATGTTTTAAACGACTTGCTGACGTTTGGAAACGAATTTCCAAATAACATGGTCCGTACACGGCTTGTTCCAAATATAAATTACATACTAACAAAAATGGATCAGCTGACTTCTGTGCCGTCTGCATTGACGCTACGCGAACTGTAGGCCCTACCGCTTGTACCGTACGATGTAATTTAAACATTTTCATATCGAAAAGTAAAAATGACTTTTTGAATTTTGAATCATATCGTATTCTACTTAGGTTTACCCAACCTGCTAAAAGCAGTGTGACATAAAAACACCTTTATAAGTTGCTGGTTTCCCGTTTCTATCCAAACTGGGTTTACAAATTTTTCAAGACTTTTTCGACCTAACATGTCGAAGTTAGTGGAAGGTCATGAAAACGTAAATTTTGAAGAAGTCGGACTACTCTATATAAACTCTGTAAGTCCCTTTAACTAGCCTTGAACATTTGTTAGTCAACCCTTATATTTTTCCTAGGCTAGGGTAGCGACAGATTGACGGATTCGCGAGAGGTTCTTTGCTTTTGGTTTTAATTGCGGCGAGATTGACGTGGCCATGATCACAGAATAACGAGATAACACAACAAAATAAACATTACACCCACTTTTTTACGTTTAACTACTTCCCAGAAGATTTCAGCAATTTTTAATATTACTCAAAATTACTTGGAAATATTAAAATTAGTAAGTAATTTTTATATTTAAATTTACTCCAGCAATTCCAGTATAACTGTTAAAGAATTGACGATGTCAACGACTCCGATAAGTCCTCTCTCACTAAAGGATCATTTTGTCCTTTAAACCACACCCCTGGTAGTTTTATCGCAACTGTCTTCCCGTAACATACTCACTATCCCGCATTCGTGAACTTTTACTTAAGCACTTCAGTTTTTATGTATTATAAAATCGATTATCCGGAAATCGGTTATGCGGATGACCTCCAATAAAATGATCTATTAAAAAAATGCATAATGCAGCCGTGTTTCTAAACGTTACCGCTATCCATGTCCGCCCTCCTCCTGAGCCTTTATTGCAAGATCTGCGTACCTTTTGTTTTCCGCCCTCCTCCTGAGCCTTTATTGCAAGATCTGCGTACCTTTTGTTTTTCCGCCCTCCCTCTGAGTCTTTATTGGAAGACCTGCGTAAATTTTGTTTTCCGCCCTCCTCTGAGCCTTTATTGCAATATCTGCGTACCTTTTGTTTTTCTGCCCTCCCTCTGAGTCTTTATTGCAAGAACTGCGTAAATTTTGTTTTCCGCCCTTCTCTTGAGCCTTTATTGCAAGATCTGCGTACCTTTTGTTTTTCTGCCCTCCCTCTGAGCCTTTATTGCAAGATCTGCGTACCTTTTGTTTTTCCGCCCTCCCTCTGAGTCTTTATTGGAAGACCTGCGTAAATTTTGTTTTCCGCCCTCCTCTTGAGCCTTTATTGCAATATCTGCGTACCTTTTGTTTTTCTGCCCTCCCTCTGAGTCTTTATTGGAAGACCTGCGTAAATTTTGTTTTCCGCCCTTCTCTTGAGCCTTTATTGCAATATCTGCGTACCTTTTGTTTTTCTGCCCTCCCTCTGAGTCTTTATTGCAAGAACTGCGTAAATGTTGTTTTCCGCCCCCTCCTGAGCCTTTTAATGCAAGACCTGCGTAAATTTTGTTTTCCGCCCTCATCCTGAGCCTTTATTGCAAGACCTGTGTAAATTTTGTTTTCCGCCCTACTCTTGAGCCTTTACTGCAAGACCTGCGTAAATTTTGTTTTCCGCCCTCATCCTGAGCCTTTATTGCAAGACCTGTGTAAATTTTGTTTTCCGCCCTCATCCTGAGCCTTTACTGCAAGACCTGCGTAAATTTTGTTTTCCGCCCTCATCCTGAGCCTTTATTGCAAGACCTGTGTAAATTTTGTTTTCCGCCCTACTCTTGAGCCTTTACTGCAAGACCTGCGTAAATTTTGTTTTCCACCCTCCTCCTGAGACTTTATTGCAAGACCTGTGTTTTCCGCCCTTGTTTTCTGCGCCCTACTCTTTTTGCCTTTACTGCAAGACCTGCGTACATTTTGTTTTCCACCCTCCTCCTGAGACTTTATTGCAAGATCTGCGTACATTTTGTTTTCCCTCCCTCCTCCTTAGCCTTTATTGCTTGTGTTCTAATTTCGTACATTCCACTAGATTTTCGTAATATTGTTCATTACTATATAGACCGCATCTCACTCTAAGCTAGTAATTTTATTCTTACAATTACAACTGTATTTCATCCGGAAAATTTATTTTAAGGACAAGCGATCACAATTATTTATGATAAACAAAGCTCTACTGTAATTTGACATTTCCTTACCTTTATTCGTAATCCGGAAACCAATATCAATGAAACTCCCGTATTGTATCTGAAACACATTGAAATACATCCGTTATTATGTATATACCAATACCAACAATGTTATGTGTGAATATACTGTAAAGGAGTTTAGGCATAGCCTAACTGTTTTTATTGTTTCCTCGATACCTGTAAGAGGTAAAGGAAACTTCGTAATTCTTGAAGCAGTAAACAAATTAATTGAAGAACTCAAAAATTTCAAAACACAAACATTTGTTTTAGCTAATCAGTGTTATATTTTCTCTTTTGTCCAGTTTTACAACGCGTATCCGTCCGTCCATCTACACGTCGATAAAGCAACCCTTACACATAAACGACGTGACCGATCATTATGAAATTTGGCGAAAATGGTTTCTGTAGCACCCCGAGCCTAGGAAAAATATAAGGGTTGACGAACAAAAATATTTATGGACAGTAAAGGGATCAAATCTTAAGGATAAGAATATTTTTTAAAATTTTATTTACCTTATCATTTGATTACTAGAGTAGCCTGGCGCTTACAAAGATACAAAATGCATGTCCTTAATTTCGACAAGTCAAGTCGGAAAACTTCGAAAACTTTATAAACCTAGTTTTTGATAAAAAACCATGTTTTCTGGATTTTTCGATACTTATTATTTATGGACCTCAAGAAAAGCGTCTTTAAATTCACCAACAACTTTGGAATGCATTTTGTACGCTGCGGATAAAAGAAGAATAGGATTCAAAAGTAATTATTATGTTTGGGCATCAAATACATTAATAAAACACTTAAATCGTAGGGTTTACGCTACAAACGGTACAGTCTGCGTCGCGGCATTGCAAACGACGGGGAAATCAGCACAGTTTTGTTAATACAAAATGTAGCTTGTATTTGAAACCAGGCATCCACGTACTCTCAATTCGTGATTTAAATTGTACAAATTATAATATTAAAACTGGTGGATTCCGTTTAAAAACTTTTACTTTTACATTGAATTGAATTTTGAAGTGTGTAACTCAGTTTTTAGCACATACTAGTTGAAGTGTTACGCCCTTCGAGTCAGAGCCTCGCTTTTTTTGCAGCCACGGCATTAAATCCATTAACAAATCGAGTGCGTTTAAGATAAATAACGTGTTGGCCCATTGACAAAATAATATGTAAATAATGTCTAAGTGTTACACACACACACACACACACACACACACACACACACACACACACACACTCGTGAGATAAGTCGGTTGCATCGTGATCACATCTGACTGTTTAGTTGTTTTCTATTATATTATTGCTGGTAAAATGTTTTGTACTTACTGTATTTCTATTCTCTGTTCGGTAGCTTATACAGAAAGTACTGTGATCGTGCAAAGTATCGATTTTGATCTATCGATTTTCAGAACCACTGCAAACTTAGTTCACTGATTTTTCTGTTCAAGCTCGGATAATGTTAAAAACTGGCAAAACTCATAATTGTACTGTACTCTAAAGTGATTCGACCATGCACGATGAAGCGATATATCTCTTTCAGACACACAGATCTCCCATGTTCTTATCAACGAATGACTTAATGTTTACTTCTTATTCTGGGAACTTAATCTATCAGTTAAAAATAAGTTACACAATAGTTTTGTACGTGAGCGTGTTTTGTGTACTCGGTCTTGAATTTTGTACTAAAAATACTAAAGGAATCATACATATATCTAATGCGCACGCGCATAACCATGTCCGTACACATCGGGTTTTAGCATCTAATGAAGACAGGTGTAATACGCAAAAAACCCAAATGTTAGTAACAAATATTTTTAATTCAAAATGCTGACTATTTTAAACATTTTGGTAATTATTAAAGTTCTTTATATAACACATTGTTGAAAAATCATCTGTGATTCGAATTTATTTGGATAATGCGAGGTAAAAGTTACAAACATTATTTATCTATTTCGGAATTTTCCAATAGTTTAAGTAGTAACTTTTTTAAAGATTTGTTTAGGAACTCGGAAATACCCTCGGGTCTTTGCTTCAAAGCAGGCTAGGTCTTCGTGGTGACCATTCTTACGCGTATCACCTGTCCATCTAACATGCGTTGATTGGAAGATATGAACAAAGAACAACTTAGTAAGAAGAGAGTTATAAAAATGAACAACAATGACTTCTAAGAAAAACAATGATAAACTAAATAGTAAGAACAGAGATATAAACAGAGAACAACGAGTGTAACGGGAAACAACTCCGTCTAGTGATAAAGTAAAATGGAAAGGTGAAAGTAGCACTAAATATTGCTTAGAATAGGCGGCAAGAGTGTCTCTTCGACGGCAAATTTCAAAAATTAACAATTGAAACCACAGTACAGGCATAAACACGAAATGTAACAAAATGTTGGAGTATTGTTTTTTTTAAATTCGCTTCCATCACGTCAGTAAGTCAGCTGCGTGCCACGATCATTTCAAATTTCCAGTGAGAAGGTCCAACGCGATTGAAATATTTCGCCGGCCTAGACATTCAATAGGTTTGCTGCACAATAGTTTTTTTTTATTATAATTCGGGCTCTTTTATCGAGTGGCGCCAGCCCGGCAGCTGCAGGACTATTCTGTAACACAGGGGTTCTTATTTCACCTTCTCACCCCTCCTCCTAGTGCCCTTGTCAACTGTCAACCTTAGTAAGTCATAAGGGTATTATCCAAAATAAGCTATTTCAGTCCCCCTTCCTATTATATAATCCTATCCGCTCAGTCATACATTGTGTCCTTTTGAGAAAATTATTACAGAAAAACTTATGATAATTTTGTAAATAATCTCTAGGTTTTGGGAAGTGTACACATTAGGGGACTTTTTAGGGTATTCCCCAACCGAGTGACTTTTATCTCTCCCTATCTGTACACATGGCTTACAGGATATAGTTTATACAATATACAAAGTTTTAAACGAACTTTGCAGTGTTTGGTATGGCTGCCGGTGTTTAGATCAAACGACAATCAATTTGAATTGAGGCGTATCCAAATTTGAACAGGATTTACGAAAATAGGCCTCTCAGGTTTCCGTAATTTCTGGTTTTTATGTTTTAACTAACCATAAACAAAATTGATTCATCAGGTTTTGCTCATGCAGTACACGTATAACGGTCCGTCCCGACGACTGTCAAGGTGTACTTTTAGTTTTGTTTTTCTTTACTTCCGAACAAAAACTTGCTTTTGTTTGAAATTCGTTTACCGATACGATATATGCATGTTCATGTATCCTCTGACTAACCGAGTTTTTAAAAAGCACTCCGTATTTTTCCGTTTTTTTTCTAAAGATCGCATAATGAAATTTTCGGGAAAAGCGACCCATTTTGTTTCGGTACTTATGAATTACATTTGAAAGAAATTAGGTTAAAACCGTTAAAATAGATTTCGAGATATTTCGACTTCTTTTAATTAAAAAAATAAGGAAATAAATACGAACTGTGTTGCGTGACACGTGAACACCCACACATACACACACCACATTTACGCGCGCGCGCGTATAGTATAGAAATAACAATAATAAATACTAGAATAGATCAAAGCCCCAGGGCAGAAACGAGCGCAACCCTTACAATATTCCCTCGCGGAGTTCTTCGTATGATAAAATTATGAATGGAAGTGGTAGGTGGGTACATACATATGAATGTTCCATCCTCACGCCTAAACACGGACATCTCACCTCCATTGATACGATTTGACATAATCGTCGGGTGGGGGCGCCAGACTACCGAAGTTAGCCGAGTATGCACGAAGTGTCTAGGCAACAAGCACGGGTAAGCGCCAGTCTTTGACTTGACACACGTGCCTTCTATACTGTAGCTTGTGTATAGCTTATACATGTACACTTAAGTTAAAAAGAAACAGTGCAGTTATGTGTTGTGACAGATTCTATAATGGAGTTTTATAATATGGATGCTTTCTACACACCTGTATATTTATCGTAAAGGTAGGCAAATGTTATTCACAATATTTTTATTTTTACAAATATTTAGTTTTATAATAGTGTAATTTTATTTTTCATGCGCACAAAAATTGCGGAGAATCTTATTTAGAAAGGTAAGAATATTATAAAAATGTATTTCACCTATTTAAACCATGTTTTAATTGTTTTTTTTTAAATAAATAAATAGGTTTAATGTTATTTTTGTAAAATAAAGATGCAACTGGTTTAATTAATAAAAGACACTTAAATATTTTACTTTTTCACTCTACGGAGTGTAAAGACCTTTACGAAATCTCGACTACAGCAACCGTCCTTTATAATCAGGATTTTCTTAAACACGGTTTGACGATTTTCATTAAATTTTGCTAATTTGTCCACAATTACATGAACAAAACAATTAGGCGGGAGGGGAACGTTATCTCGCAAAAAATACGATGTATGAGCAATCGAAATAAACCCTTTCAAATCTGCCAAATTGTGTAAAAATCTGTGAATTACATGTCGCAAAAATTTTGATCGAGTTGAAAAAAAAAATGTGCAGCTCAAGTAGAATACTGTTTGGAAATAAAACGAAAATAAACCTTGACCGCCGACGTTTTTTTTATTTACTCTCGTATCGTAAAATCTGGTAGTTTTCCGATTTATTTTATATTTGTATATCGATTTCCTTTTACGTAAATAGTAAAGGTAAAGTTTTTTTTAATTTAAACTTTTAAAATGTTTTTTTCGATACAACAATTGTCGACGGTTTCTTAAGTTTTCTGCAAGCGTTACTTGTTCTGAGCAAAACGGTAAAAATATTTTTGGCGCTCTCAAAAAATACTTTCGACAGTGGTTCCCAAACTGCGTGCTGCGGCGCTTCCGAGCTCCCCTGGGAAACAACCGAACCTGATCCGTCTCATTAGATTCTTTTTTCATTGTAAATCGGTTTACAGTTTCACATTGGCGGATGTTTCAAATCTTTTAAAATTCAAAACAGTTTTCGTCTCAATAAAAATTTTAATCTGATTTCACAACTTAGTTTTTCGAATTTTCAAAATCCATTGTAATTAAGAAATTCAATTCGACGGCGGTCAGGGTGCATTTTAGTATTTTCATTGCCATTTAAAAAGTTTAAAAGTCTATGGAGATTTTAATGCCAATTGCGATAGTGAATAGTTAAAAAAACAACAAGGTAAACTTAACTTACTCGCTACAGTCAGGTGAGCGAGACAGTTGCGTGCAGCGGTTATTTAATAATTATTAAAATAACTTCGTTTTTTATCGCTATATGAAGGTGTGTCCTGCAGATCGCTTGAAAGAAAACGAACTGACCGCTTTCATATTTTGTGAATATTTTTATTCCCTCAGTTTTCGTATTCAAGTAGTCTTAGTAACCTTTAAAAAATTAACAAAAAGCGATTTTTAAAAAATCTGCCTTAAAATTTTCAGCAAATATAACTCCATGTGGTCATTTAATAAACAAAAAAGGTCGTTGTTATCGTGTACGGAAACAATATTAATGAACATTAAACAGCCTGTTTTTTTTTCGAAATGGGACAATCAGATTGGATTCGGGTGTAAATTGCAAATATGTGATATGAATCTTCAGGTATGACAAAATTGAGCAAAACCTGATGAGCGTATTTTACGAAATTAGGTCGAATTGTTGGGATACCGTACGTGAAGATGTTTATATAACAGTCTTACTGCTATTACCTGGATGTTGGATTTGTACAGTACAAACATGCTTGTATATCGGACAGGAGACCGGACGGGATAACTTAAACTTTGGTCACACAATCGCTAGAAACAAATTAACGCTGCATTTGCATTTCATTCACTTCATATTATTTAAAAGCGTTGGTATTAGTATGGAACAGCGTGCAGGTGAAACATTACAGATTCGTGCGCCATCCGTAACGCATATCGCGAACAATGTGATCCCGGTCACTGTAAATTTTTTCCCAAAATGTCTTTGCAGCTGCACTAACTGTTTAGATGTAAAATTGTAAGAATAAACCTTTTTTTTATCTACTGTGCAGTACAATTTAAAATTTATTGATTCCGAATGTATGAGGTTTTAAAGACTTCTCCAGACGGTCACATTTTCACAAACGTGCCTCTAATTTCGACATGTTATACCAAAAATATAAACCTAGCTTGCATCAAAACCAAAAACAGTTTTTCTAGGATTTTCAAACATTCTTTTTTTAAAAACACGAGGTTCACCACTTTGTACCTAATGTATTTCTTTTTGAAAAACATGAGGTTCACCACTTTGTACCTAATGGATTTCTTTTTTTAAAAACATGAGGTTCACCACTTTGTACCTAATGTATTTCTTTTTGAAAAACATGAGGTTCACCACTTTGTACCTAATGGATTTCTTTTTTTAAAAACATGAGGTTCACCACTTTGTACCTAATGTATTTCTTTTTGAAAAACATGAGGTTCACCACTTTGTACCTAATGTATTTCTTTTTGAAAAACATGAGGTTCACCACTTTGTACCTAATGTATTTCTTTTTGAAAAACATGAGGTTCACCACTTTGTACCTAATGTATTTCTATTTGAAAAATATGAGGTTCACCACTTTGTACCTAATGTATTTCTTTTTGAAAAACATGAGGTTCACCACTTTGTACCTAATGGATTTCTTTTTTTAAAAACATGAGGTTCACCACTTTGTACCTAATGTATTTCTTTTTGAAAAACATGAGGTTCACCACTTTGTACCTAATGGATTTCTTTTTTTAAAAACATGAGGTTCACCACTTTGTACCTAATGTATTTCTTTTTGAAAAACATGAGGTTCACCACTTTGTACCTAATGTATTTCTTTTTGAAAAACATGAGGTTCACCACTTTGTACCTAATGTATTTCTTTTTGAAAAACATGAGGTTCACCACTTTGTACCTAATGTATTTCTATTTGAAAAATATGAGGTTCACCACTTTGTACCTAATGTATTTCTATTTGAAAAATATGAGGTTCACCACTTTGTACCTAATGTATTTCTTTTTGAAAAACATGAGGTTCAACACTTTGTACCTAATGTACTTCTTTTTTGAAAAACGTGATTCGCCATTTGTAATTAATGTACTTTTTAAAAAAACATGTGATTCACTATTTTTTGATTAATATACCTCTTTTTTGAAAAACATGTGATTCACCATTTTGTACTTAATGTAATTCTTTTTTGAAAAACGTGAAAATATTTCTTGGCGTTCTGAAAATAAAAATAAATTTGACATTAGCTGCAAATCTGTAACCACATTGAAAAGTTTTCAACTAAAGTCGCTAGGTTAACGGGAAGTAAGTTTTATTTCAAATAAATTATAATATTAGTCACTGAACTGTACAAATAATACCCTACACAAGTCTATATTTCATACAACACCCCATGTCAAGTTTGGTTAGCCAATTTTTTTTTTAAACGGAAAATATTTTAATCGTGTTATTTGTGTATGTAGGAGAGGTTTTAATTAGGAATAATTGACTACCAACTGGGGAGTGAGGCGGAACACGCAGAACCAGATATAGTCAGAAACAGTTAGGCTTCAACACTTTCTATAGGTATCCCCGGGAAATTCCCAGCTACCTACCCCCAACGTGTCGCTGCATGCAGAGTAACAGAAACCACAAAAAATTAGGAGTGTTGTGTTGCAAACTGGCGAGTAGTAATTATCAAAAAACGTTAGGCTTCTTTACTCGCATTTGTCTTTTGACTCCATTAAAACTGTTGACATTGTGTGCACTCTGCGGCTCATTTTGTATTCATAGTGATGTTTACTTGTGATCCATGCTCGATTCGCTTTTTCTGTTCCTCAGTCATCTTATTTTTAGATTAACTTTATTTTTGAAAATACTATTTCACTGCTTGTTTTCACGCATAGCTCAGGTTTTATAGCAAACTAGCCGTGCGTACCCGTGTTGCTAGAAGTCACTATGATAATTACAGAAAAATACAGTTTCTCGATCAAATTAATAAAAAATCAATTCGTAAGGTTTAAGGAGGGGTTTGTAGGTGGAGGGTATATATGGCGAAATTTTTGATCACGTGACACAAATTTGTCCCACTTTGGTTTAGGGTAGGGGTAGGTGTGAACAGTCCGCCATGTTAGACTCCTACACCCTAAACAACTTGTTAGACATTTTATGCGAATAAATCTGAACATATAAGTTTCCAGTCTGTAAAAACCTATACAGACAAACTTGCAGCTTTATATATATATTATTGATTTGAATATTTTGCGGGTAATTGCCGGTAATTTTATTTCTGGCTGCGGGGCAATGTCATCACTTTATGAGTGCCTCCAGTTGTTAGTGGTTAGAGACTGACAGTCATACAGAGCTCCGATAATGTTTAGAGAACGTTACAAATTTCTTATGAAAAATATACCCGTATATGTTTAAGCGTTTGCACTTGATGTCCGATTTTATTCAAATTTGACACGGAAATCCAGTTTGGTTCCAGCTTAGGACAAGATCGTTACCCACTGAAGTCCGGTCAGTCGTTTCCAAAAATCGTTAAAATCTGCGTACACTGATATTTTCAAATTTCCATTGAAAATAGACTCGATAGTGGTCAGAGTTAATGTTTGTAATACGATTGTAATGTGAGAATTAAAAATTCTTGCGTTAACAGAGCCACGCGTTAACAGCTGCATGAACCGATTATTAAAAATTTTGAAAGCTGCCATTTTGAAACTGATGTACCAATTTTGTTTGGTAATGATTACCAAAATCAATTTAAATATTCGTGTGGGCTCTGCGTGGTTTTATTCACTGGCGTTAGTTTTGAGGAATTAACTTGTATCACACAAGCGAGACAGCTGCGATTGATTGATTGTCGGTTATGGACCCTGGCGCCATCTATTGTGCAACTAAGCCTCTACAGTAGACAGGTTCCTCCAATGAGTTCCAGCAGTATACTGACTTGAGGTCCTCAGAGTTCTAAAAGCCAATCGCCCTTTGCCTCTTGCTGGAGCCTCCCAGTCGCAGATTATGTGATCTGTAGTTTCCTTTTCCTTCAAGCTAGTCTACACGCCACATTGTGGGAATGTTTTGAGTGTCCAGTGAGTTGCTCTAACTGCAGTCTTCACATTCGTCCTGTATAGCCAATAGTCCCCACAGCCCTGTCACCTCTCACCTCTACCACGGCGGTTTGGGTATATTCCTTCAGCGTCTCCACAGTCTGTGTTTCCGTTTTCTTCACATCAATGCTATTTTCACCAAATGTCGTCAAATCATAGCCATTCTGCACGAATACAAACATAAATATACTATTTTACTCAGTTATTATCTTTAAACAACAGACAATTGTTTAAAACAAAATTTAAGAAGCGGTTGAATTTTTTGGTTGGTCTTCTTAAATTATAACATATTTAGCCAAATTCTGTATTCATTCGTCTTACTGTTCAAGTAAAAGAACCGATAGTGTGGGAGGGGAGATTTGTCACATGTCTGCGAATAAAGCTGTCACCAGTTGAGGCGGTAATCACAATTTCCTAAAGATAGGTCAAATTCTAGGGTAGGATTTGGGGAGAGAGGGAGGGGAAGAGGGAGTGTGTCATCGCTGTTATATCTATCTCTTACTACACTGCTTGTTGAGAAAAACCATCCAGCTCTGCTTATCGGCCGATGCGTGAAGTAGCGTTAGTGTCTTTCTTATAGTTTCCGTATCCATTGCTCGTACTCACAGGAATGGGCCCCTGAGGGGAATTGCTTATCATTATTTTAATATTTTTTAAATTCTTAATTAACTTGTATATACACATTTGTTTTGAAAGTAACACATTATTTTATTTAGATTATTTCGATATTATATAATGCATTAATATCCGACCTAACAAAAATATCGTTATTTTAAGTAGAATATATTAATAGCTGCCATCCATACAAATATTTGGACTGCACACGGAATATTTCAGACATCCTGTATATATACTCGTACACTATATGTAATATTTTTTTCTGCAGTTGCACAACATTGGAAGCAGTAAAATGTTTTCTTTACTAATTGTCCGTAACTAAAGAGATAATCCCTACAATCATGCTGGCTGCGATGTGACGTCACATTACATTCATTACAGGCCTATACAGTAAGTGTAACTATCGGCCGGTGCCATAATAAAACTAGGCCTACAGCGCGCACCCGGTTTAAAGTAATCTCGAAACGCAGCGTGATGGAAGCGAATATATAAAATCTAACAATATTGAACCACATTACATCCTTGTACAAAGACGTAAATGTGTGTTAAAATAGAAATACATAAAAAGCAGATCGTGTAACATGAAATATGAAATTGTTGAATAGTAATACTTGCTACTTTCAATACAGATTTCTCTTGTGGCTACTCCACAACAGATTTCAACTCTGGATTGTGGAATTAGGTTTTCAAATAAAATGGTCAAGCACGTATTTTGAATGCATGTCCTAAGAGTCCATAGACGCTATGATCAGCTGACTTCTGTGTCGTCTACACCGCTGCGACGCGTACTGTACTACTTGTAGTAGACTATTTAAAGTTCCTTTCCAAACGTATGTGAATCCCAAAAATAAAAAGTATTTTTGAATCGTATTCTACTTTTGCTCGCACTGCAGAAGGTCGAGCGGCGTAAAAACCTTCTAAAGTTGTTTTTCTGTTTTCTTAAAGATTTTAATTTAAATCTGTCTCTCTCATGCAATCACTACACTCATTATTTTTATCAAACTTTACCCTTTCAAACCATTCACATTTTTCACACTCATTTGTCAATTGAAATGTGTACTTCAAAACGTAATATACCCCTTATAGTTTTAAATAAGTTTTCCCGAAATCACTGTTCCGTTAATGAATAATAATCACTGTTTTTCAATTAAGTCCAAAATATTTTCTAAATCATTTACTTTTCCTCTTTTTAAAATAATCATTTTTTTCTCTTGTAATCGATATAATTTTCCTGTTCAATTTAATATTTAAATGATTCGCAGAAGGAACTGAGATTTTATCTGATAAGGGAGAAGCTGTGACGTCATCTCGCGTGATTATCCAGTTAGTTATGCTCGTGCAGTAGGCTAGGCCTTATGCTTGTGCTTTACGGCCCTTATATACGCGTCGGTTAAATTAGCCATTCCGGCATTTTTACTGTTTTACTCGGAGATACGCTGGTTTTGGTTGGAACACATCGATGCCAATCAGTCGCTGACTCCCTACACCCCCTGAACATGTGTTTAAATTTAAATCACACTTTGAGAGCACTGCATTACTTGACAAATATTGCTCTGCTTCAGTCAAATTTAACTTTAAATTTAGTATATCTTGATGAATCGATTTCTAATCCAACTGTTTTTATGGTCTGGAACAGGAAAATATTCTCTCAGCGAGACCGCTAAACTCTTAAGACGCACCGATATTTCAGATAATTTGTCATTAGTAGATTCCACAAATATTGGGACAGTGGGTGCGTTTAACTTATTGATTATTGCTTCAACCTTGTCTTCTGCTGCGAAGATGTCCACGTAATATCCTTGTAAACTCAAATTCAGTACATTTAAATGCTCAAAAATATCTTTTAAGTAAGCTGTCGTGCAAAGCTTATCAAAATTGTTCACAGGAAAACAGAATCAATTTCATACAGCTGGATCTCCTAAATAAATCTAACAAAAACCAAAATAGTAGCTTTCATTGGTACGTCAGTACTTGTCATCTCTGTCATTCATGCGTAAATCTAAAAACAAATTTTCCAGACTATATTCAGACAAGTTGTGTCCGCATCCAGGTTGTGGCACGAATAAACACCTTAACAGTCACTTTGTTTGTAAAACTTTCTTTACAATTATTCTGACATTATGGATACATCATTTTATTTTATATACGTTATATTTAATATATTCAGTGCTAAGTGTCGTGACATCAGCGGCAGCGAATGTGTTAACAATTTTTTATAAATAACAAAAAAAGTATATATATATATATATATATATATATATATATATATTCCAGCTACTCGTGGACCACCTTTTGGAAACCACTGATCTAGACTGCTTATTGCACTAAATCATTTACCTAACTTTATTATCTAATGTTACGCCTCTAACGTCGAATTAAATAACTTTACAATAACATTTACAAGAGGCTGGTTACATACTAAGTATAACAGTAAGGCCACCAGTTGCCAATTTACCATCTTTTACGTTCGGAAGCTCTGTGGACCTTGTCGGCCATATTGAATCTATTCCCTATAAGACAATCGTTAATTAACGATACAGAATACTCCGCTATTTGTTAGGATAAAATTATGTTTGGTTTCTCATTAACGTCTTTTATGTAGGAATGTGGTCACTTGCAATTTGTAAATATTTTTTTGTTTTTAAATAAATAAACAGGAGAAAATTAGAAAGTTATATATATATATATATATATATATATATATATATATATATATATATATACAAAATGCAAAAAGCGGATCATAGGAAAGACCTTAAAAAATCATGTTTTAAAATCGGGTATTGTCTTATGCTTTGAATAGTGGTTCATATGGTTCCATTATTTTTATAGTAAGAAATACTTACCCAAACCTGTGGGATCCCCCTGGTGCAGTGTCACCCAACTTTCTCTGCCGGTGAGGCGGCCAACAGATGATTATCAGATGGGATGACACATTGCACATACTAAGCAAGTGTAATGACGGAATGAACACATAAATCCTGCAACGCGCTTGGTGACACTTAATTATTATAATTATACGTTACTCCCACATTGTCTGCGGATTTACCTTACATATCTTGTGCTGTAGTACGGAGGAAGGAGTGGAGCAAACATTGTCTTATTGGTCATCAAGGTCAAGTGAAAAACATCACTGTATTTAATAAAGGATCATTAGATCATAGCCTCGTGCCCTGTATTACAATTATTTTGTTGACCTCAAAACACAACAAATCTGTTGCACAGATATCCTCAGCAAACAAAATCCGCAAACAATAATGAAAATTATTCCCCACCACAAAATCTGCCCGGGTAACTCTCCTATGATTAATCTTTGCAACATCTGCCTTGGTAATTGATAATTATACTGTGCAACATTTGCCTGGGTTACTATAGGATAATGTTTCTCCGCCAAAGTAACTGTCAAACAATTATTCCCTGCAACAGTATCTGCCCGGAAAACCGTCAAATAATTATTCTTCTAAACAATACCTGCCGGGAATTTATCGGATAAATGTTCTCCTCAACAATAACCGTCCATGTACGCTCTGTAACAATATCAGCCCGGGGAATCGTCAAATAATTATTCTAGTAAACAACAGCCCAGGTGTCACTTGAACAACATCCTGTGCAAGAAGATACGCTGGGTATTGTTGGAAAAAAATTCTTTTGTAACAATAAACTTATTAACCTTTAAACGCTGTCATCTCGAATGTTAATAAATCGTCCCAAAATTATTTTTATTAAATTCAGAAGGTCACCTTAGTTTGCACAGCAATCAAGAAACAAACAGGTGGCATACACTCAGATCCGTGTTGGGGAGTTAGTATGCGTCGAGGCGGCCTCTATGATCTAATTGGACGTGCCAATCTGACCTTATCAAACCACTGCCGTCATGTTGCCAACATTATACAGTGCAGTGCAGTGCAGTGCTGCTGAAGCACACGTCTAGGCTTACATACAAATCTACTTTAAAAACTTGGATGTGTTTTATTGCGTGATTACAACCAGTCACTGGTGTCATTATGTCCTAGTATTCATAAGTTTTTATCAGACAAAACAATGCTTCCTTTTACATTATTCTTTATTGGCTTCGAACCAAATACCCGAGAAAAGCAAAATATTTAAAGAAGATTAATGATAAAGATTTCAAAATGGCGGTAATTTCAAAAATTTTAAAGTTCATCACTTTTTTGTTTTAAATGTTTTTGAAAATCTGATTTCACCCTTGTAACCAGCGTAAACAACTGCAAAAATTAGCATTTTTAATTTTCAAAATCGGTTGAAATTAAGATATTTAATTTGACGGCGGTTAGGGTTTATTTTCAATATAAATTAAAAATATAAAATGCTAATATACGTAGATTTTAATGCTGATTGTGATGGTGAAATCAGAGTTTAGGAATGAAAATAAGTAGAAAAGTTACTTTTGTGAATTGAGCGAGACAGTTGCGTGTCGTGATTATTTCATGATGCCAATACTTTCCAAGCTGTACACATCGTATGGTAGGTTTAAAATACAACTTTCGTGTTCACTTGAAAACAGCAGATCTAGCGTGCAGTCAGACAATAAGCTACACGACAGATAACACAAAGATAACAGGCGTTGTAGTGATTGCCAAATAACTGGCGTCAGGTTACCCGTAGCATAACTCAACACAGAGTACTACAGTATTTGTTCTGGCTGACATCATGGTAAGACCCGACCCCGGGACATGTGTTTGATGTGCCAACTCAAGCGTTATTTTTAATGTACAGATTTTAATCATTTCTGCAATGGTTGAATCAGAGTTTCAAAAAGAGGTTAGGATACAAAATTAATTTTAGAAATTCGCTTCAATCACGTCAGCGAGACAGCTGCGTGCGCGATTTTTTTTCTGTTACTCCTGAATCGTAAATTTACTTAAAATCCGCTACACGGGCTCCAGATATACAATGAAGTTGTAAATTTCATCGTGTCGGCAATATCCAATATTTAGGCAGAACACTTCCGGACTCGCAGGTATTGAGTGTAGGTAGCCCGATGGTTTTAATTAGTTTCGGTCAGCAGACTGAAAGCTTCGCCTCGTGTATTACTGTTATTAAAGCCAGCAGAGTACAAGGCGCAGGCGCAGTGCGCGCGTGGGCAGGCTGATTGTTTGCAAATACCGGCGCGGCGCCGCTCTCGACAAATTACTTAATGTCCCTAGCCAAACTGCCCATTGTTTCGCGCGGTACCGGAAGTCGGGATTCACCTATTGTTTGCATTTCCGGCACTTACCGGGCCCTTAACTTAACCTAAATTCGACACGGTCCATCGGACGCTGCATTGTTCGCTGCAGTTGGATCGGAAAATGGCCGCGAAGAAAATGCGGAAATGCACTTCAAGGTCGAAGCCAAGTACTTCCTATGCAGTTGCCACAATCATATCGAATTAATAGTTCATTGTTTTTTTCCTTTTTCAATAAGTTTTATTTTTTGTGGCCTAAGTCGTGCACAACATAAAATTATAGGCCTATTAAAAAAAAAAAAAAACGAACGAAAAGTACAATAACAGCTGATAACGCAAGAACAAACAAAATAAGAAGTTAAAAGGGGAAAATAAAGTAAATTACATAAATTCTTTAAACTAAACACAATGTAATTTTCTAACTATGCATGTTCTAAAAAGATATGCTCGGACTTCCACAAATGAAAATAGACTTGTTTTTTGTACACCTGTGTGTTACAGTAAAGGAACCGACCTTTTCTTGTACCTATAGGGTGGGAATGTTTTGTGAACAGCCAGACGTAATATTACCCGCAAATTACCAAAGTGATGCAGCCTATAAAAAAGTTTGGCTGCGTATTTTTTCCTAATAGAAAATTGTATCTTTCGAGTTATTTGCACAAAATTTCACGTACTCTTCACACCCAAACCAAATCCAAAATCGCTATTTTTCTAAATTCAGATATTTCACCGAAGCGAAAAATATATGTTCGCGATCCTTAGCAAAGTTGTTGGTTTTTACGGAATCTAAAATTTCCCCCTAGAAACTCTTAACCTCCAAACATTTCCCCAACCCATAAAAATTGCATTTTGTTAAAATTTGTCAAAAAACTGTATTTTCGTCATTATTATCATAGCGACTTCTGATAATCATTTGATTTAGACCCGAGCAACACGGGTACGCACGGATAGTTTGCTATAAAACCTGTACAAGCAGTGAGCATGGATCACATGTAAAAATTATTCTGAATACAGAATGAGCCACAAAGAAGACAAAATGTCAACACTTATAATGGAGCCAAAAGAGGAATGCGAGTGAAATAACTTATCTTAATAATTTTTGTACATTTCGGTGAGACCAAAATTACCCGCTTTTCTTTCATTACCCTCACGACCACCAGCAAACACTGCTTATGAAATATCCCCAAATATCTTTAAGAACCTGTCGGATAAGCCGACTCGGGGGGGGGGAATAATTTGCTCTGGTGGTTAAAAATTAATATTTTCTTACTTAAGTCGACAAATGTTTTGTTATTTAGTATATATATATGTTTTCTTCTTTGTCCTAATAAAGAGTTTATCTTATAAAAATCCATTAACTATGTCTAATACCTTTGCAATACGGGTTACAGTAGTTCATCTTTTACCCTAGAAGTAATGCAAACACCTTTCTATTTTAACCTAATTACAAATACAGGTATATTTGGTAGGAGTCTGCGGGCCGAGTTTTTTAGAGTTCGGGTCGGGTCTTTTTTCGGTGTAGGGCTTTTCGGGTCACGTCGGGCCAAACGGTTAAATGGGGAACGCATCACATTTTTAGCTAGGCTTAAGTAAAAAAAAATGTAATTAAAATTTTCCTCATTTCATATTTAATTCTCTGACTGCCACGGACCTATTACATCGGCGTACAAAAGTTGTGTGAATACTGTCACGGGCCGATTACATCAATGTGCAATAGTTGTGTGAATATCGCCACGGGCCGATGTAATACGGGCTCCGTTGGTTTGACTGAATACCGCCACGGACCTATTACATCGGCGCGCAAAAGTTGTGTGAATACCTCCACGGGCCGATGTAATACGGGCTCTGTTGGTCTGACTGAATACCGCCCCGCACCGATTACATCAGCATACAAAAGTTGTGTGAATACTGTCACGGGCCGATTACATCGACGCGCAAAAGTTGTATGAATACCGCTACGGGCCGATGTAATACGGACGCCGTTGGTCTGACTGATTACCGCCACGGACCGATTACATTGGCGAGCAAAAAATGTGTGAATACCGCCACGGAGCGATTATATCGGCGCACAAAAGTTGTGTGAATACCGCCACGGGGCGATTATATCGGCGCGCAAAAGTTGTGTGAATACCGCCACGGGTCGATTACATCGGCGCGCAAAAGTTGTATGAATACCGCCACGGGTCAATTACATAGGCGCGCAAAAGTTGTGTGAATACCGCCATGGGTCGATTATATCGGCGCGCAAAAGTTGTGTGAATACCGCAACGGGGCGATTATATCGGCGCGCAAAAGTTATGTGAATACCGCGACGGGTCGATTATATCGGTGCGCAAAAGTTATGTGAATACCGCCACAGGGCGATTATATCGGCGCGCAAAAGTTGTGTGAATACCGCAACGGGGCGATTATATCGGCGCGCAAAAGTTGTGTGAATACCGCCACGGGGCGATTATATCGGCGCGCAAAAGTTGTGTGAATACCGCAACGGGGCGATTATATCGGCGCGCAAAAGTTATGTGAATACCGCGACGGGTCGATTATATCGGTGCGCAAAAGTTATGTGAATACCGCCACAGGGCGATTATATCGGCGCGCAAAAGTTTTGTGAATACCGCCACGGGGCGATTATATCGTCTCGCAAAAGTTGTGTGAATACCGCCACGGGGCGATTATATCGGTTCGCAAAAGTTGTGTGAATACCGCCACGGGTCGATTACATCGGCACGCAAAAGTTGTATGAATACCGCCACGGGTCAATTACATAGGCGCGCAAAAGTTGTGTGAATACCGCCATGGGTCGATTATATCGTCGCGCAAAAGTTGTGTGAATACCGCAACGGGGCGATTATATCGGCGCGCAAAAGTTATGTGAATACCGCCACGGGTCGATTATATCGGTGCGCAAAAGTTGTGTGAATACCGCCACGGGGCGATTATATCGGCGCGCAAAAGTTGTGTGAATACCGTCACGGGGCGATTATATCGGCGCGCAAAAGTTGTGTGAATACCGCCACGGGGCGATTATATCGGCGCGCAAAAGTTGTGTGAATACCGCAACAAACCGGCGCGCAAAGTTATGTGAATACCGCCACGGGTCGATTATATCGGCGCGCAAAAGTTGTGTGAATACCGTCACGGGGCGATTATATCGGCGCGCAAAAGTTGTGCGAAAACCGCCACTAGGCGATTATATCGTCGCGCAAAAGTTATGTGAATACCGCAACAAACCGATGTATTACGGGCTCAATGTGTTCATTATTTTCGTTTGATTTTTGTTTTTGAAAAAATTACATCTTTTAATTTAGCGAAGTAATCATGAAACGATACACATTCGGAAAAAGGATATCTGCAGATTCTCTCAACTGATTGTGTACTGTTGTCAATCACAGATATATTTATTTGACAAGGCAGTGTGTTGACTCGCGACGAGGAAACTATATTTGTAAACATGCACAGTCCACTTGGTCCCTTCTCATTGTAGCATCACAATAAATAAAACTACTAACCTATAATACTGCACTCACTGACAGGTCAACAATTGGTTTTGTCGAGTAAAAGAAATAGAATCGGTAAGTGGTTAGACACTTGACCTTCGATGATTATTTAAATTGTTCTTTCTTTATACTATTTGTACATTACGAATTTTGGTAGTGAAAATATTTATGCGCATTGCCTAAAAATAAAAGTTAACATTTACTTGGCCCGACCCGTCTTTGACCCGAATTGTACGCTTGGCCCGAACCGAAGTCGGGCTTTTCAATTGACCCGACCCGACCCGTAAAATTCGGGGCCCCGCAGACCCCTAATATTTGGTCGTAGTGATTTAACTATTATATTGTGATATAATTGTGCACGCCTCAAATTAAACCGCAAGAGCGCGCGAGTGAAGCTGTTGTCAAAATCCATAAATTTCTAAAAATCTGCTACAACAGTTTCGATCAATTTTTTCTGAAAGTACCCAAACAAAACATCTGTTCGTTTCAAAATTCCGCCGTTGAACTCATATTGAAAGAACCGCTGTAAAGTCTGCCTAATTCCTCAAAATCAGTTATAAGAACCAAATATAAGAAAAACCAAATATAAGAAATTTACATTACGATAGTAAACGACAAACCTCCAAAACATATTCTGGCCGCCGTTGGGTTTGCTAAGTATTTTCGACTTACTTCGGAACTTAAGGTTTTTTTACTTCATATTCGCTGCATTGATTTGAATTACGAAACGTAAATTGATTTTGTAAAGTCGGACCGACATATTACTTGATGTTTGAAGAGTTACACATTGGCTAATAAGAACAAAGACTACACGATACGACATCTCACAACAATCTCAGTTTATTTCTTCCGATATTCAGGATGTGCTGTATTTATTGTTTCCTGCTCCCATACCTTGTCTAGCCAGCACAACTGCCACTACTCGCTTTACGGTTACAAAGCGGCCATAAATTACTTTGCCAGCGTAAAATACATACTGAAGTATAAGACTTTAATACGTAATAGTAATTTTTGTTTTTTTTACGGTCCGTTGGTAAAATCATTATGCAAATCTGCGCGCGTTTCTGTTTGTAAGTCGGTAACGCATTCCAGAACGTTTCTGTCTAAGTCGATTATACATTCCAGAGCGTTTCTGTCTGTAAGTCGGTAACGCATTCTAGAGCGTTTCTGTATGTAAGTCGGTAACACACTCCAGAGCGTTTCTGTCTGTAAGTCGGTAACGCACTCTAAAGCGTTTCTGTCTGTAAGTCGGTTACGCACTCTAGAGCGTTTCTGTCTGTGAGTCAGTAACGCACTCTAGAGCGTTTCTGCCTGCGAGTCAGTAACGCACTCTAGAGCGTTTCTGTCAGTCAGTAACGCACTCTAGAGCGTTTCTGTCAGTCAGTAACGCACTCTAGAGCGTTTCTGTCTGCGAGTCAGTAACGCACTTACAGAGCCGCCAGCCAGTATTCAAGGTTTCATTTTCCAAACCTAATTTGGATTTGTTTTTTCTACTCTGATTGGCACAAAATTCAATTTCAGTAATAGCTTGGACAAGTTCATTAACCAAAAAAAAGTTTTTTAAAACGTTTAAAAATGGAGGGTAGTTTAGATTTGTAAAAAATCCAAACTATTTTTTAAAATCTGATTCATTATCGTAATCAATGATCTTGATGCGGAACTGGTTCTAATTAGAAAAACGCGAATGAATGTCTACCTAAGGACATAACACAAAATTTTAACAGATTCTGTCACTGAAAGCAGTGTAGTGGTCAAATAAGTAAAGACAACAAGATAAGTACAACACAACACGGCTGTGTAAGACATTATCAATACTCAACAGGCTACTTGTGTGGGTGCCAATATGCTTCGACAATAACTGGTTTCCTGCTGTTAAGTGTTTATATTTATATTGTGAATTGTAAATAACAACAATCTTTTAAGTCCTAAGTCAGCGTCACACGTCTTCGAGCTCAAAAAGTCGGTAGCTAGGACCTACCAGTATAGTGATCATGGAAACTTCTCTTAGAGACAGGAGGGATTCTGGATAAAGTCACGGTACTGAAATCAGGATAGGATTGTACCACAGTGGAATCGTGTGTAGGTTATCAAGGAATGGAAGATGAAACTGCAGGTAACACAATATATGAATTTGAGGCTGTTGCCAGCAGAAGGTGTTTGACTTCCAGGATCTTTACAACCTCTAGTTGAATGAGTTAGTGGGAAGCACAAACTCATTGATGGTACCAAGGTATTGTATTAGAATCCAAGAGGCTTAGTTTCCGATCGCGGTACCAAATGCCGTAACCTCGAACAATCAATCTAATATAGCACCTACTAGTAAATGAAATTTATTTTTCCTATAATTTTTTAGTAGGGCCTGTAGATATTGCAGTGTAATGTTTTTTTTTCAGAATTGTTAATTGTTTTGACATTTGTATTAAAATTGTTGGACATAAATATACTTGCGCTCACTCTTTTATCTTCGAACTCTAAAATAAAATTTTTCTTTTGCAGTCCCCAAGAGAATTCCGTTTTGACTTTATGAAAATAGGCCTTCTTTAGGCAACGGAAACGAGTTCTGAGGGGATATATTCGTACATCATTTTGAGTTACTTACGTGCCAAATTTTAACTTCCTAGGATATATATTTATGCATCATTTTGAGTTACCTACGTGCCAAATTTTAGCTTCCTAGGATACATATTTGTGCGTCATTTTGAGTTACCTACGTGCCAAATTTTAGCTTCCTAGGATACATATTTGTGCGTCATTTTTAGTTACCTACGTGCCAAATTTTAGCTTCCTAGGATATATATTTATGCATAATTTTGAGTTACCTACGTGCCAAATTTTAGCTTCCTAGGATATATATTTATGCATCATTTTGAGTTACCTACGTGCCAAATTTTAGCTTCCTAGGATACATATTTGTGCGTCATTTTGAGTTACCTACGTTCCAAATTTTAGCTTCCTAGGATATATATTTATGCATCATTTTGAGTTACCTACGTGCCAAATTTTAGCTTCCTAGGATACATATTTGTGCGTCATTTTGAGTTACCTACGTGCCAAATTTTAGCTTCCTAGGATATATATTTATGCATCATTTTGAGTTACCTACGTGCCAAATTTTAGCTTCCTAGGTTATATATTTATGCATAATTTTGAGTTACCTACGTGCCAAATTTTAGCTTCCTAGGATATATATTTATGCATCATTTTGAGTTACCTACGTGCCAAATTTTAGCTTCCTAGGATACATATTTGTGCGTCATTTTGAGTTACCTACGTGCCAAATTTTAGCTTCCTAGGATATATATTTATGCATCATTTTGAGTTACCTACGTGCCAAATTTTAGCTTCCTAGGATACATATTTGTGCGTCATTTTGAGTTACCTACGTGCCAAATTTTAGCTTCCTAGGATATATATTTATGCATCATTTTGAGTTACCTACGTGCCAAATTTTAGCTTCCTAGGATATATATTTATGCATCATTTTGAGTTACCTACGTGCCAAATTTTAGCTTCCTAGGATACATATTTGTGCGTCATTTTGAGTTACCTACGTGCCAAATTTTAACTTCCTAGCCTTTTATTTCCCCTCTTTTTATTACACGCTTATCTAAAATTTCTAAAACGCTACACTTACCCATTTTGGGTTTCCCTTGATCGAACTATAGAACAAGTAGCTTTACTATAAGTAAGCCTACAAACAGTTAATAATATGTTGCATTAAATGTTTTCACAAAAACTAGTAGCTCAGGTACACAATACCGAATATAAAAATACATCGATATTTGTAAAAGAATAGCTTACATGAGGAAAGGTAACACTCGCCTTCCCACTGCATATGGTAGGTGTACATTTAAATTTCCACATAATGCGTAATTGGGCCGTAGGTTTTGTTTAAAGGTCTACGTTTTTTGGACGTACTACAGTACATTTATATTATGCGGTCTCTGGTGTTCGATTCGTTCATTTAAAACGTCGTAAAGTGAAAGGTTACTCAGTAAAGTCACATCCTTAAACAAGCTAAATACAATTTTAATCAACGAAATAACCGCTGATGAAAACTTTGAAATTTGCCAGGAGTCACGTTGGTTGTTACAAAATAAAGTCCTTTACACTGACATTCTCCTGTAGTGTAGACAAAAATTGTTGTGGTATTTATATTAATTGACGTATTGTTAAAATTAACCTAAGTCATTACAAACAAAGTATGTACGTTTTTCCGGAATAGAAGTTTGAACTACTGTTTGGTTGTCGTGCAGTTTTGCATGCATCTTTTGAATTATAAGATTTTAAAAAGACCTCGAATTCGATTCATACATAAAATCATTCGAAAAATTATCAATTCCGTTTACTAAACGTAGATAATCGAAAACTTTTAGTATTCAATACACACATTCGACTAATACTATGCTCCGTAGACGTTATCCATTGATGAATAGTTCCAAGCCTACCAACTGCAGTCCCAGGACGACTTAAACTAGAATATTTATGGATTACCCATTGGACAGTGCTCAGAAATATGTGGTACAAATCATAGAATTTTACCAATTGTTGACCCTTTAGGTAGAGAGTCAGGTTTTTTCTGCAATTTCAGTCGTAAAATGAAGTATTAATTGCTTATTATAATATTAATTATTGCAAAGCAATTTTTTTTGTCTGTGTTGTCGAACGACCTATTGTATTCACAAATCTTTCGATTATGTATTCTTTGTTCGATCGTAGCAGTTATATATGTATATACATATATATATATATATATATATATATATATATATATATATATATATATATATTTTTATATATATATAATACCGAAGAAGCGAAGCACGAGTATTCAGCTAGTATATTATAAAATGAAAATTATTGTCCAAATATTTCTGTATACCTCGAGAACTATGCTGTATGAGGGCTTACAACACGCCATATCGAATTACATCTTATTAGAAAAATTATTTGAAAACTAATGAATTATTGAGAATACATATACATGTCTAAAAGTTGCCATCATCGATTTTTACAAAGTTCGATATATTTCGAAAACTAACAAACATATGGTGTATAAGGGCTTAAAACACTACTTACAACAAAGCCTATTGATTGAGCTTTTCTTCGAAAATTTTAAAAATGCTTAAAAAATGAAGTATGAAGGCTTATAACAATAAACTTTCACCCGGATATTTAATGTTGGACTTGGATATTTCATGTTTTTTCACAACAACAGTTGTTGCGTTTATGATTATAATCTCAAGATTAACAAAAAATTTATTTTCGGTAAGTAAGTTTTTCCTTTTCACTGTTGCTTCATAAAGTAGGCCTATACCTCGATATGATGCCAGTGCATTGACGGATTAATGCGATTCTGTGGGTTGTTTGGATGATTCAACTTTCAGGAATGCCTCCCTTCAAAAACTAGCACTGTTAAGCTGTTTTGAGACTTAAAAGTGATATAAAATAAGTGTAAAAAGTTACTCCACTTTAGTTAAAAATCGCTTTTTTTAGATTCCTATTTTACAATCCTTTTTATTACTTATAATGCCACATATTTTGAAACACAAGAAAAAAACATGCTTTTTCTTCTTTCCCTCTCCTCAGTATGCCTGTTGCTTTAGTCTTACCGTTAACGCTGATTGCTCGTCCTCATTAGCTTTGATCAATTTTAAGAGTGGAGAAAGATCTTTCTGTTGGAGTTAACACAGGAAGAGAAGAGAAAACCAACATAAAAAAGTATAACTGATTAACTCCGTTCTCACCCTTATTATAAGCTTTACAGTGCCCAAACGTACATATGTACATACGGACAAAATTTCATGTACTTACAAAGTTGAGATCGGGACAATGTGACGGGTTTCGGATCCTCAGGGTCTCAGATGCCTTCTTCACTCTTTTTCTCGTAGTTACGCATGTATTTCCATTTTATGGAAATAAAATAGGATCTTTTACTTTTTTATTTTTATTTCTTTTACATCGGGAGGGGCGGTCGCTCATGGTTCCGTCCGTGTTCCAGTGTCAGTTATACGGAAGGCAAGCCCGGGGTTAGAACTGCAGTGCAGCAGACCAATCTGAGCTATAACGCCAGTACTAGGATAACGTGCTGTAGCATTTAGTTAAGTATTTCACAGCGTGAACACGTACATAGCACATAGCACGTAACTTTGTGTAAAGTTTTGTTCTTGCACAGTATATCGTCGGCTGCAGGTCTTATGAAGAAACTCGCGCTAGAATTGGGAACGCATGGCGTCAACATTGATAAAGCAGGATTATGTTTATGACGTATCAATAAACCGCAGATAAAATAAAATATTCTTCACGTCATCTATTGATTCTACTTCGCCGTCATAGTACTAACCAGTACCCGGTTCTGGCACACGAAAATGCAAGCTGTACCTCATTAACAAAAAACTAGAATTTAGGCCTGAAAATTGTTCTTTAAGTGTTACTGTCTTAATCACACTTCTAAACACAAAGCAAACCAAAACCGTTCCCTCTGACGTACAACGCCTTCAGGCTTATCAAACCGAAAGGAAATGCATGGTTTTCATTGTTAATTTTGATTTACGTGATTGGTGTGACACCATGATGAACAGGATTGAAAAGCAAGCTAAGCAATAAGTATCATAAATATTATCAACTTCCTTCATTTATTACCCAATAGCGAAAAAATCTAATGTACTGTAGTTGGTTATTGTTTTTGTATTATTTATAACAATATACGGTCAAAGACAAAACTCGCAACACTTCTATAGTAAAATACTCAGTTATTAACCCGTAAATCTAAGGGTATAATATTAACAATAATGTAATGAAAATAATCTAACAAAAGGTGGAAGGAATGATACAAGAACATCTCCTTCTCACATATTTCTGCCAAACACGGGGTAGATGAAAGTTCGGGAAAACTTTTTTATATCCCTGAACGTATTTAAATTTATTAAGGGTTAGTTTTCCTTTTTACGTGCTACTCGTATCAAATAAGGAAAGTTTGTGCCATTTTGGCTGTTAACACAATGCGGTTCAACGATCCTAACGTCTCACTGCGTTGTATATTTAAAATAAAAGATGAGTATACGTACATATACTGAAACAAATTGTTCAAACATTACACAAAATAGTAGGCTATATCGCTGAACCGGAAAATCGATCAATTTATGATCGTTTCATCTGTTGCTCATAGTCTGGTTATCTCAATAAAATTACTGTAAAAACATCTAGGTAAAACGAATTGACCGATTTCGGATTTAACAGTATGGATTTAATATAATCGCCGCACGCAGCTGTCTCGCTGACGTGATGGAAGAGAATTTCGAAAAGTAATTTTATTTCACTTTTTTTAAATCCTGATTTCACCATCACGAACAGCATAAATACGAAAATGAACCCTGACCGCCATCAAATTAAAGATCTAATTTGAAAATTCAAAATGCTAATTAATTAATTAACAGAGACTACACTCTCAAATAATGGTCTACAGTTCAGGATGGGCGCTCATTTCAAGGTATTTGCTCTGGGTCTTAGCGCGGTGGTCGCTCCAATATCTCATTATCCAATGGAAATTTTTTATAATGTAATTGGTCGTAGGTCGTAATGTAATTTTTTAAAAGCAGTCGTAAGTCAAGAAAACTTCAAAAATTAACAAAAATGATAATTTGTGAACGTAGTTACCCAAATCAATTTTGGTCGCCATATACAGCTCCTTACGGATAAATTCAAAGAAAATGTACGTGAATTTCTAAAAAAAACAATATTTTAGTCAAAAATGTGAAGTATATCACACCTTGCGGAAATATGCCCCTACTGCTGCGGTGTGGAGTGCTCACTTCTGAACTTTCGAGAAGGGTTGTGAACAGGGTTATGATAAATCAATAAGGGATTCAGAAAGAGATGCTGGGCTGCAGGGACAGCACATTCTTGCCGCTGCTGGCGCCCTCTATTATCGCTGTTACTCAATCTTCCTTATCAGCAGTCTGTAACGTTATCACCTCGCACATTCCCCCTCCTCACTATTAATTCTTCTACCAACAAACTTGTTGCAACGGTCTACGTGTTTTTTTTTTCGTTGCTTCCTGGTTCAACGAGTAACTCTAATTCGGTTTTGATTACCGTTTTTGCCATAAATAGGTAACCGGGTACGCTTTGTGGAGTTTATAGAATTTCAAAGAACAGTTGCCATCGCAGTAAAATCTTATGTGGCCACCACTCGTGACGCGCTCGTAACCATTCCCGCCAATTTAACCGGTAACCGTAATATTTAGGGAAAATATTACCGGACCAGTTTTATTGGAAATTTTATGCTTTTTCTTCAGAAGAGGTCAAAACTATGATAGGTCTTGCCGTTCACCCGGTTCAACAGGAAATACCCAGCAACTACGCGTGTCATCGTTATAACTAAGAGACCGCCATCTTGAAACGAAATGAAAAAATCACACAAACTTCCTTCGGGCTTTGTACAAGATACCTTTGTAACAAATTTCAAAAGAATCGGTTAATGCGTTTGGCCTAAACTGCGTAACAACGAAACGAATACCGAGAGTTCATGTTGAAACAGAGACGTCCAATAACAGCTAGCCTTACAGGGCGCTAGTAGTAATCATCAGTTCAAATACTGGCACGGAAAAATATGCAGTCGAGTAGTCTTTAATAATATGTAGCGAGAGCTGACTGAGAACACCGCCACTGGACAAGCCCGCCATTCATTGTGATGACGTCACTCAGGCACGCCTTTATGTCTCTATGTAAACAAAAACAGAGCAAAACAAATACTGCAGTGTCTAGGCACTGGATCTTGCAACAACATTGTATACTCTTGACGATCAGTTTTAAAGGGCCTTATTAGGGCTTTTTGTTAGAAAAGTTTAGGGCAGCCAAGATTTATTTTGCTTTTGACCGTCAGCAAAGCAAAGGACCTTCGCGCGCCTGTCCGATAACCTGTCTGTCGGTAACGAACCTTTTACTCGCAAACGAAGCGACCGATCGTTGTTAAATTCGGCGAAAATGGTCTTCGTAGCGTCCCGAACCAGGCAGATATAGAGGTTGGCGATAAGAAGTAAAAATGTTTTGCTTTAATAACCCCTAAAAGAGTTATTTAAGGGGATAATCTAGAGTGCATTATCGTTTAAAATTAGAATTGATATGATTCTAAAAACACTTCTAGACATACAAAGAGTTTTTTTTTTTGTGGTTAACGTCCGAATATTGTGCACACTTGGGCTAATGCAGACGATGGGATGATTTATAGCGTATGAAAATGCCAAACCCTGGCCGGGAATCGAACCCGGGTCCTCGGGGTGAAAGCCCAGTACGCTATCAACTAGGCCACTGAGGCGGCAATATAAAAAGAGTATATAATAGGGCCTTCACACTTTTTCAAAAGTTTAAGTTTTCATGCCCCTCCTCTCTAAATTTAACATGTTAGGTCAGAAGAAACATTTAAAACCCAGTTTAGATCAAAACAAAAAATATGTTTTTTCATAATTTTTCAATATTTTTTGTATTCAAGGACTTCAACAAAAGCATCTTTTGAGAAATTCACCAACAACTTCGTCCTTCTATAAAGTGGGTAAAAGTAAAAAAATAAGATTCAAGTAATTATTAATATTAAAATAAGGAGCACTTCAGTCGTATGCTACAAGAATTACAGTCCGCGAGAGAACGGAAGTCAGCTGATCCATTCTTGTTAGTAGTTTATATTTTATACAAGTCTTTGTAAGCACTTCCGAGTATTTCACGAAATTTACGAGAACAAGAAACATTATGACAACGGTCCGACCTCAGTACCTGGCCATTTCATTTCCTTTCCATCATATTTGGTACACTTCATCGTCAAGTTTTGTGCATAGTGTAAGAGGGCGCATTCCAGTTAAACGGAATTCATTGAATTCTTACAAAACAAAGTTCAAAGTACCGATTTGGAATCACATGAATTGGACCAGTGGTTTTGAAATATTATAGCTGTATTATAAAAAACGTGGGAAATAAGTATGTTTCTCCTGGGGGAATTAACTAAAGCTATGCTTAAACGACAGTAACTTACGTAACAATTAATCGATTTTAATAATTAAAAAATCGATATATTATTTCATTGAAATACATAACATACTACAAAATGATCGATTAAATAGTTATGTTTGATAACTTGTATTGTTTAATGTTGAAGAGAAAAACTGCATTTTTTTACCACCTGATGATGCTGTTTTAATTTTGAAAAAGTAACACGGAGTGCCATAAAACGGTGTGCAGATATATTTTCACTATTTTGAGTTGGGTGTTTAATTTGGGGGCTATTTTACTGGCATGTCAATATCTCTGGTAGGATTTGGAATTTTCGTATGCGGGTAGGCCGTATCTTAAAAGGGCAGTTCGATTACAGAAGACCGAAGTGGGCGACGTAAACAGCCCAAAATGAAAATATTGTTTTCCAACGTGCATTAACATAGTACTAGATAAACGCGCACGTTATCTGTAGCGAATTATGTAATTGTAATATAATGGTAATTACGCTGCATTATGCATTGTGCAATAGTACTATAGCGAGCAGACAGGTGGTCTTCATCGACACACGCGTGGGACTGATCAGGTCGGCGGTGCTTCCTGTACAAGCTGTCAGTGAAGTCGTGCTGCCAGAGCTTCAGGCGGCGAGTCCATTATGAAGTAACGGCACGGAGAGCTCGTCACACGATGAAGCCAGTGGTTGTTACTTTTCCAGAATAGAACTAACTGCGGTGAATTTCATCATCTATTTTCAGAGCATTTCAAAGAGGAAATTTGCTTTCACGCATCTGATAATCAGGGTCTGCAGGGTATTCCAATACTTCTTCAGATAACAAAACACCTATACTCACTTTAAAAATAAACACCTTTTAGGTATAGTTTGTGTGACCTACTTTTACAACTCACAATACACCTTCCAACCAAGCCGCCAATCAGCTTGCCAATCAGCTGATCGAGACGGAAAAATACCTCCAATAAGTTCATGCAGCTCCGTTCCGTTGCTGAGCTGTGCCGAGTGATCATTGGACTGCGTTCCATTGCTGTTAATGTTAAACATTTTCTGTTCTTCTACCGTACCTTGCTCTCCGTCCATAATGAACTCCCTCCTCTAGAATTCGGTAGGCAATGAACTGGTGCCTGGATCAATAGTGTTGTATGAAACTAAAGCAAAACTAAGCTGAGTAAAGTTTAGATAAAAATGAAGAATAGGTCAACCGTTGAAGATGAACCGATGGGGTAAAGATGAAGAATTGGACCAGTGGTTTTGAAATATTATAGCTGTATTATAAAAAACGTGGGAAATAAGTATGTTTCTCCTGGGGGAATTAACTAAAGCTATGCTTAAACGACAGTAACTTACGTAACAATTAATCGATTTTAATAATTAAAAAATCGATATATTATTTCATTGAAATACATAACATACTACAAAATGATCGATTAAATAGTTATGTTTGATAACTTGTATTGTTTAATGTTGAAGAGAAAAACTGCATTTTTTTACCACCTGATGATGCTGTTTTAATTTTGAAAAAGTAACACGGAGTGCCATAAAACGGTGTGCAGATATATTTTCACTATTTTGAGTTGGGTGTTTAATTTGGGGGCTATTTTACTGGCATGTCAATATCTCTGGTAGGATTTGGAATTTTCGTATGCGGGTAGGCCGTATCTTAAAAGGGCAGAAAAGGGCAGTTCGATTACAGAAGACCGAAGTGGGCGACGTAAACAGCCCAAAATGAAAATATTGTTTTCCAACGTGCATTAACATAGTACTAGATGTCAATGGTTGGAGAAGGTAGACTGATGGAATAAAGAATAAGTCAGCCGTTGGAGAAAATGAACCGATGGGGTAAAATGAAGAATAGTTTAGCCGTTGAAGAAGATGAACCGATGTGGTAAAGATGAAGAATAGGTTAGCTGTTGAAGAAGGTGGACAGGTGGGATAAAGGTAAAGAATCTTCTTTATATATTCTTCCTGGTTGGAGAAGGTAGACCGATGGGACAAAGATGAAGAATAGGTCAACCGTTGGAGAAAATGAACCGATGGGGTAAAGATCGAAAAATTGTGATGACGGGACAATAGGTCAGCCGTTGAAGAAGATGAACCGATGGGGGTAAAGATGAAGAATAATAGGTCAGCCCTTGAAGAAGATGAACCGATGGGGTAAAGATGAAGAATAGGTTAGCCGTTGAAGAAGGTGGACAGTTGTGATAAAGATGAAGAATAGGTCAATGGTTGGGGAAGGCAGACCGATGGGATAAAGACGAAGAATAGGTCAACCGTTGAAGAAGGTGGACCGATGGAATAAAGACGAAGAATATGTCAATGGTTAGAAAAGGTGAACCGATGAAAAGTCCTGTGAATCACAAATACTGTGAACTCAACCTTCTCCCAGACATTATAGGAGAATATCAGGGTGGTAGAGGTGACAGAAATAATGGAGAAGACATCGAACATTTTATGTATGGACGATGTGGAGGCTCCAGATGGAGTCGAATGGGATTGACGGACGGGACTAGATGCTTCTTCTCTGTTCTTACACTTCCAATGATTAGCTTAGAAAGTGGTGTGAACTCAATAACTGGACAACAACACTGATGACGTGATGTGATGCAATGTTTTTGTATTCCCAGACACATTTTCAAAAATATGATTTGCCGTTGTAATCCGTTTTAACACCGGTAGACATATAACATTCACAGATAACACGTAAATAAACTGCATTTAAAAACGTGTTCTAGAGGTGGTGTTACCGCGATTTGTGCTTCAATAAATCATTTTCCAGTGGAATTCCCAACAAAAATTAATACAAGAAAGGGGTTGGGTATGCGATTCAGATAAACAACGTCGGGTAAGCAAAGTCATGTAAACGTTTTTAGATTATTATTTATTAGCAGCATGTGCAGTGTAGTTTCATACAAATAGGGCAGATTAGTCGACAGTTTGACCTTGAAACACAGCGTTTACCCTCCAGTAGAGCGCTGTACAATAGACCAGCGGAGTGATGACAAGACCGCCTCCGCGCTCATGCCCACAACTCTGCCCAAACCAAACCAGTGTTGCCTTTTCAGATATATAATTACAACGGTGCAACATTTATCACGCGCCTACAAGGCGGAAACAGTCTCTCAAATCCTGACAAAAGCTTAGCAAATATTAAATACAATTTAATGTGTACAGAGGCAATGTCTTGTAGTGAGTTGTGCATGACGGGGACTTCGGCTTAGTCATTCAGGAAGACGTTTTAGTGACAACCATTGCACTTTGTTTATAATGAAAGAAGAAAAGAAAGCAAAGTTCATATGTATAAACCCTAAAAGTAGAAGACAGTGGCTTCAGATTTGGAGCACTGTTAAGGTCTTGTTACAAGGACCATTGAAATATACAGTAATTGTGAAACAAACTTCAGTTTCACTTGCCAGACAGACGCAAGGAAAAGTGCCTAACAGAAACACAACACAGAACACTCCTCGTCAATAACAGACTGATAAGCCAAGACATGTTTGCCCTTACATCCTCTTCCTTGTAATATCGCCAAATTTCAGTCTCAATCAGTAGCAAAAGCCCAGTAACATTTTGTTTGACCGGAAATAAAGCACTAAGATGGTTCCACGTTCACTCCGTGAAGTCAGTGCTGAATTAGGTTTTTTGCATCTGGAGTGGAGCGCCAGATACTAGAACATCGGTGCTCAGCCCTCGAATCTGGGCTACATACGTGACTACACGTCCGTTTTAGACAAAATAACCGACCGAAACTTATATCTGTTCCGTTTTTCTAAAGTAAAAAACTGTGTTATGTAACTGTTATAGACAATTTTATCGCTTACAGATCAAATTATATTACTGTGATTTTTAAAACAGCTTTTACAACCGTTTTTACGCAATTTTACATTGGAAAATGAGTTATCTAAGCTGCCGCAGTGGTACAAATTAGGCCCAGGCCCATTACCTTGAAATTAGCACCGATTATTACCTGACTTCTAAATTACTTTATATACATGTGTGTGTGTGTGTGTGTGTGTGTGTGCGCTTTCATGTTCGTAATTTAGGTCCGATCTGATTCAAGAACATGTCCATTTTGAACTGAATTTGATAGAAATCTGGATTAATTTTCATAATTTCAATGCTGTGTGTGTGTGTGTGTGTGTGTGTGTGTGTGTGTGTGTGTGTGTGTGTGTGTGTGTGTGTGAACGATTATGATTGTAAAATCAGAATTTCAAAGAATGATAAAAGTTGTTTTTGTGACGAAGCTTCCGCTACAACAGCCAAGAAGCTGCATTAATGCTGCCACGTTTAATATTTTTTTTAATCCGACTATTGCAACGATAGAACAATAAACGACGTTTCGATAGTGTGAGTCAACTCTCGATCACAAGTACCAAACTATAAAACATCAGTCTACATGTAGTTACGTGTAAAACTTGTTTCGAAACATTATTTTCCAATAAAATTGAGTCGCAGTCGCGCTTAATGAATGAAGGAGTCTGCTGCATTGGTGCAACAGAGAAAGTTAGTGCAGGCTTCAGGTAAGCCAGCGACAAGCGGCTTCTCCTAATTCGGTAATCCAGAGCCAGCCCGGCCCACATATATTCTTCTCATTCGCGCGCGCGCGCACACACACACACACACACACACACACACACACACACACACACACACACACACACACACACACACACACACACACACACACACACTAGCAGCAGCAGCTTATGCTTTTTAATATCGGACAAACATTTCAAACAAGCTTTTAAATTCGCCTAATCTAACAGGTGTCCAAATTTGGCTAGCGTTCCCGCCCCCAAAACGGTAACTGTTAGAACACGCTTTTCCAAAGAAGTAATTTTGTCATCTACTTTCTTTTACAAACTCCAATTCCTCCATCATATCAGCATTAACATCTGCATATTGGTAATTTAAACTTTCAAATAAAATTGCAAATACACAAACAAACCCTATCGTCAAATTAAAGTTCTTAATTTCAACGGATTTGAAAAAATGGAGTTTTTTTTAATAGACTATTGAAAACAGAGTTCATTTACGATGATTACCAAACTCGGTGTTTGTGCTAAATTTGAATCGAGTAGGACTAAAATTGTGAACGTGAGCGTGCCAACACGTCGTTATTATTAACACATTAAACAAATTAAACGACTCCTCCCGTAAAACTGTTGGTCGCGATGACCCGCTAGTGAGTCACGGGGGGTGGCAACGGCTTAAACCTTTATGATGGGTTGCGAAAAAATTTCAGGCCGATATATAAACACACTATAGCGAAAAAGCCTGGGAACCAGTCTGGGATATAGAGGGCAGGATTGGCGCTCAATTCAAGGTCCCGGGTCTGGGTGTTACTGTGCTGGTAATTCGTTAAAATGGATCCGAGATATTACATCCAGAGCTACATTCCAAATTTAGTAAAAATATTTTAATTAAATTCGTCTAGCGATTTGCCCCCCACACACATGCGCGCACGCACGCACACAAAGTAAACAAGTTTTTGACTCAGGTGACCTAAAAACGGATAATCCCTCCCTATTTCATGTAGAAAGTAATAAACTTTTTAAAAATCACGACCTCCTAAACCGTGTCTAGAGATCAAGGATCATATCACATTTCATACTCAGCTGGGTTTTTAGCCAATCAGTGGAAATCAAATAGCTAATATATTAAATGGAAATTAACCAATAGTCTAATAATAAAACGTATTTACTTGAGCCTAAGTCACTTAACCTCATTACCCGTAGAAAACCCTATTCTAAACAGAGTAGGCTACTTGTACACGGCAGCACAGCTGATGTGGGCGTATCAGCTGAGTGGTGATGTCACACAGCTGGTATTATGAATGGAACTGTGGCTACTATATACGAGTAGTAATAAAATATCCAACTTTCATAATGACACTGCCTGTAATTGTATTGTCAGAATTACCAACGTGTGCTGGCTGGAGAAGACCACAAAGGTTTGGGACGGGAGTTAGTCATGTATCTCCAGGCGCCCTGATTAATTATTAACAGTAATTACGTATAAGAATGAAACTCTCTGTAGTGCTGTAACCGTACCGTATAATTACTGCATTTCTATCGGAATTATTAAACAAAACATTAGCACTCCTTTCAAAAATTTCAAACAAAATGATAATTATTGGTATTTTGGTATTTGTTTTATCAACCCAACCCACAAACTGAGGGTAACTTTGGACACGTTATTGAAATACTTACTACGCCAGTCGGAACGTATGTTACAGGTTTTACGAAAATCGGTACATAACATTTTGTTTAAATTTTGGTTGTGCATGGTTATACAATAGATTCAATATTTTAATTAGTGTAGAAATTTCTAAATAATAGAGATTTAAGCTTCGAAAGTAAATCAAAATCTACCGACGGCAGCGGTCGGTACCCTCGATACATTTTAGTAATAATAATAAATAATAAATTTTCACATTTGGCCAGAAATTTGATTGACTGATTTTGAGAAATTAGGTAATTTTGCTGTGTTTTTATAGTCCTTGAACTATATTTCTTTAGAGGGATTTATACGTGTATGACAAATACATGTATAACAGACCTACTGAAGAACACATTTTAGTAAATTTTTATCTAAATCGTTGGAGTCAGTTTCAAGAAAATTTGCTTTTTAATTATTTATTATAGGTCAATGACAAAAAAAGGGTTTGAAACAAACAAACAAACCACACTTAGGCCTAAGCATACAGGCGTCCACTTCAGCACTCGCCACTGTTCACCGATGTTTGCTTTGTTCCTGTGATAACAGGACCGTTAATATGGCGCCTGCACGATGTTTTCAATTATTACATTAACGCAGTAATCTTCACCTAATGACCTTAAAGATCTTTGTCAACACACTGTAGGAAATGGGTTTATGCGTTCAGTTCAGTGACGGTCGGTCGGCTGTGTATTGTGTGCCGTGTTTTATCCACCAAGTAAAGTGAGCGGTGAGTATTGTCCATTCGTACTCAACAGCTGATATTCCATCCAGTGGGCCATGTTAAGTCTATTCCCTATAACAGCATACAGATTACGCGGCTATTTGTTTTGTTTAATATCTTATTTTAAAAATCTCTTATCTGTGGGAATGTTTTCCGATTGCTATAGAATGTACACCAAAAATCATTAAAAGCCTCCCGTATAAAATACCTTTAAAGTCACATATCAAATAAATTTTATCTTAACAAACAGTAATCTGTACCGTTAATTAACATCAGTAGTGTAGTGAATAGATACAAATACGGTCGATAAGGGGGCGTGATAGTTGAAACATATGTTTTTGTCACACTGTATCGGGTGCTATTTATAAATGTATAGTGGAGGGAATAATTTTAATTTATTAAGCAAAGTTTATTTTTGTTACTTGTAACCTTAAAATATAGACATTGTAAGTGCTTAAAGTATCATTATTATTTATTATGAGCTACACAACACAATCACGCAACTTTAAGAACTTCAACTACGCGTTGGCACTTTTATTTTTGAAATAAAAAAATATAATTTGAAAGTAAACCTAACCCAACCAGTGCCGCGATGTAGTTTTCGTTCCCCCTCACCGATATATAAAAATTGAATTGTAAATCAATTTTATGGTAAGCCTAAAGAAATATAAACTTTTTTTCAAAATTCGTGGACATTAAGAATTTTTAAATTGACGGCGGTCAGTATCCGTTTTGGTATTTTAAATGCAAATTGAAAATTTAAGAAGCTAATAGCTGCAGTTTACGATGTTGTATCACGATGTTATATAATGAAATCAGAATTTCAAATAGAGGGTAAGATAAAAAAAATAACTTTTGGAAGTTTGCTTCTTTCACGTCAGACTTACATTTTTTTAATACTGTAATTTGATTTAATTTTATAGTTTTTAAATTTGTTTTATAAAGGGTCCTTCATACGTGTTTATTATCTATAAAAACTGATAAGTCCTATGTTTCTCATTCTCGCCTCCTATGTTTTTGTATTCTCGCCTCCTGTTTTTCATTCTCCCTCCTGTGTTCTTTCATTCTCACCTCCTATGGCTACTTTGAACAGAATTTTTTTTTAACAAAAAAGATTCAAAAACTTTTTTAAATATATATATTTAGTTCGAGTTAAGTGTAAACAGATCTACAAGCCAAAATTTCGTAAAAATAGGACAATTATTTTAATCTCCAGCGATGTGCACTGACTAGACGATCAGACACCAAAATAAAAATAGTTTTTTTTTGGACTCAGGGGATTTGAAAACGTGTTCCCAGTTTTCCACCGAAATATCAAGATCTGAAGCTTCACAATAGCTATATTTTGTGCTTAGTAAATTAGAGATGTGATAATACATTATAATAGTTTTCCCGAGCAAGTCGTAAAGTGCAGTAGTTAGTAGGTCTGTACCTTTAAGCGTTTGACTGTGACCTAGACAGTCACTGTCGCAGCTTATCGTGTTTCGATAAGCCCCTACTGTTGCCCCTCCCCATAGACATGTCTGCATTTTGTACAATGTGTTTTACAAGATAAACAAGTTGACGGCGTCGTCTTGGTGCTTACTCAACCCTCACGGATATCGTGACCCCAAGCCTGTCGTTACGCCAAAGCATTTGGTGCCTGCAACGATGGGTGTAGTGTAAGCTGTACATCAGCCGGCTTAGAACTCAGTAATGCGTTTCGAAATATTTCTTTTGTTTTCTCAACAACAAATATTCGCTTTAACGGAACCCGAGTTATATAAACAGCACATAAGCTATACAGTACATATTTATGAGTTGTTAGTTTCAGTTAATCGATGCTTGAATGTGTTGTAATAGATTAAAAATACTGTACCGAGTTCTACGTAACTCAACCGTTTAACAAAACATATTTCTTATACAACCGAACATAAAACAGTACAAATCACGTAAAACAATTAGACTGACATTAATTAATCAGGACACTTAGAGATTCCATTCTCAATTAACGTAATACCTCCGCCCCATAGAGTCCGCTAAATCTAGATTAGGTTTCCTTATGGTGGGATTTCTTAGTTCTCTTCTCAAAAAATGGGTTTCGTAAAAAGTGTGTGTGTGTGTGTGTGATCTCATTGCATACGAACAAACTAATGATTGAATAAGTCAAACTTTAGATGTTGCAAAATCATTGCCACATTCAAGTATCTCTACCGACTCAATTACTGGTGCCAAATTTGAATTAAAATTACGGCTTCTGAATAAATCGGAGAGAGAGAGAGAGCTCTCAATAAACCCCATATTAAAAGCAATTTCTAAAGTTAAAATATAAGCAATTTCTAAAGTTAAAATATACAAATAATATAATCCGTGAGAATTTACCGCCTATCAGTTGTTCCGATAAGCATAGTTGTCATCCTACTCATAAGCATAGTTCTGGGTACCTGCTTCAGGACTACATACGAGTTAAGTTTCATAAAAATTGCCAGTGCCAATTTTGAGAAAATCCGATTATATGTTAGGGGTTTAAAGAAACGTGTCCCTGAAACGTTTATATGATCGTGTCCCTGAAACGTGTTCGGGGCGAACTGCTTCAAAACGCGACATTGCCGCTACAAGCACAGCGAGTCCTCCAGCCAAGTGATTATCCACTACTCAATTAGTTGTGAGTAAAGTAATTAATGAAGGGTGACAGACGGCCGTGGGACTGCAGTGCCAGTGATTGGAGCGCTTCCGGTGGCCTAATGAGGAACTGAGTGATCAGCTGATCGGCGTCAATTGAGTCGTCGCGCCGCGCCGCCCCGGCTGTCAGGTGGCATGATCATTTATCATCCTTCTAGTCCGTAACCTTACTTACCCAAGTGCTCACTTTCAACTAAAACTGTAAACATTGCACAAACTTTTTCATATTGTATTAATCTACACAAAATTATTACGAAAACCTAGCGAATTTTAGTGAAACGTAGTTATCATCATGGTACGACCCAAGCTCGGGACCTTGAAATGAGCACAGACCCTGCTCCTTAAAACACTTGGTGTGTGTGTTTGTGTGTGCGTGCGTGCGCTAGCGCGAGTGTTTCCATAACCTTAGTCTGATTTTATTTTATTTTCGATGTATAAGTTAAGTAAAGTACAAAGTTTAAAATGCTGATAAACCTGTAATTTTAAGTATGAATTAATTGGTGCGTCTTGACACCTAGTGGCTTCGCCCCGCCTCGGTGGCCTAGTGGATAACCTTTACCCCGAGGACCCGGGTTCGATTCCCAGCGAGGGCTTGGCATTTTCATACGCTATAAATCATCCCATCGTATGCATTAGCCCAAGTGTTCACAATAGTTGAACGTTAAAAAAAAAAAATAAATAAATAAAATGCTGATGATGTTAGTAAAATATAAATTATTTTTGGAAATTCGCTTCCATCACATCAGAACGGTCCCTAGTGTTTTAAAGGTATCCTCAAAAAAATGTTAATTGTTTGCCTGAAACACTGCCATCGAAACGTAAACAAAGAAAACAGCATTAATGTAATGGGTTCATTTCTAGAAGTAAACATGGGCGGGTTAAAATTCTTCAGAAAAGAAAACACAAACTGAAAAACAAGAAAATATTTTTTTCTCGGAACCTTCTTTAAATATTTTTACGCGTGATAATAGACCTTAAAAGGAATTCATCGAAAATCTACCGACTAACAAAGTTTTAATTGTTTACCACAGATTTTGGAAAACAAGACAAAGCAGTGAATTTTTAAAATAAAATTGTTTAAGTAAATGTTTTTAAAGCACTCACTATAAACGTTTTGTTTCAAATATATAAACTACAGTACTTATTAGCAAGAATGGATCAGCTGACTTCCATTTCGTCTTCACCGCCGCAACGTGTACATACATTGTTGAAACGTTTTCGATGCTCGATCAGAAGAGCCAGGACTTTTGAAACGTATTCTACTTACTTTTACCCACACTTGAAAAGGTCGAGCGGTGAAAAAAATGTAAAAATGTAAAAATCTGTTAATATTTTTGATATTTGTTTTTTTCAATTGATATTTGGAAATTGGTACAAATTGATATTTGTTTTTATTCAAACTATGTTTATAAATTTATCTAACATTTCGAAATTATTAGAGGAGCAGACTTGAAAACGTGAAACTTTGGAGAATTCTGGAATCAATATCACTTGTAGCTTCAAATGATAACCTACATTATATGAAAAAAAAATTCGTGCTTAAAGTTTTGCCTGTAAATATTTTGTTGTCGGCAACTCCTATATTTTCGGGCCGACAAAAAAAAACATTTTAACCAAATTTTATAGCGATCGCTAGTGATATAATATCTCCTAAACAGTAAGTCTTGCCAGGGTCCAAGGTTCAAGTACTGTAGGCCTGTGTTGTACCTATTTATTTGGCAGATATATCGGGTACAAGTTGAGGGGAAACAGCTGCATAGCCGGCGCCAGGTCAAGCGTCTGCACTCATCTCGCCTCAGCTTTGTGTTGACCAGTCTGATGACGTTGGCAAACTAAACAGTAAGTCTTGCCAGGGTCCAAGGTTCAAGTACTGTAGGCCTGTGTTGTACCTATTTATTTGGCAGATATATCGGGTACAAGTTGAGGGAAACAGCTGCATAGCCGGCGCCAGGTCAAGCGTCTGCACTCATCTCGCCTCAGCTTTGTGTTGACCAGTCTGATGACGTTGGCAAACTAAACAGTAAGTCTTGCCAGGGTCCAAGGTTCAAGTACTGTAGGCCTGTGTTGTACCTATTTATTTGGCAGATATATCGGGTACAAGTTGAGGGGAAACAGCTGCATAGCCGGCGCCAGGTCAAGCGTCTGCACTCATCTCGCCTCAGCTTTGTGTTGACCAGTCTGATGACGTTGGCAAACTAAACAGTAAGTCTTGCCAGGGTCCAAGGTTCAAGTACTGTAGGCCTGTGTTGTACCTATTTATTTGGCAGATATATCGGGTACAAGTTGAGGGGAAACAGCTGCATAGCCGGCGCCAGGTCAAGCGTCTGCACTCATCTCGCCTCAGCTTTGTGTTGACGTTGACCAGTCTGATGACGTTGTACAAGTTGAGGGGAAACAGCTGCATAGCCGGTGCCAGGTCAAGCGTCTGCACTCATCTCGCCTCAGCTTTGTGTTGACCAGTCTGATGACGTTGGCAAACTAAACAGTAAGTCTTGCCAGGGTCCAAAGTTCAAGTACTGTAGGCCTGTGTTGTACCTATTTATTTGGCAGATATATCGGGTACAAGTTGAGGGGAAACAGCTGCATAGCCGGCGCCAGGTCAAGCGTCTGCACTCATCTCGCCTCAGCTTTGTGTTGACCAGTCTGATGACGTTGGCAAACTAAACAGTAAGTCTTGCCAGGGTCCAAGGTTCAAGTACTGTAGGCCTGTGTTGTACCTATTTATTTGGCAGATATATCGGGTACAAGTTGAGGGGAAACAGCTGCATAGCCGGCGCCAGGTCAAGCGTCTGCACTCATCTCGCCTCAGCTTTGTGTTGACCAGTCTGATGACGTTGGCAAACTAAACAGTAAGTCTTGCCAGGGTCCAAGGTTCAAGTACTGTAGGCCTGTGTTGTACCTATTTATTTGGCAGATATATCGGGTACAAGTTGAGGGGAAACAGCTGCATAGCCGGCGCCAGGTCAAGCGTCTGCACTCATCTCGCCTCAGCTTTGTGTTGACCAGTCTGATGACGTTGGCAAACTAAACAGTAAGTCTTGCCAGGGTCCAAAGTTCAAGTACTGTAGGCCTGTGTTGTACCTATTTATTTGGCAGATATATCGGGTACAAGTTGAGGGGAAACAGCTGCATAGCCGGCGCCAGGTCAAGCGTCTGCACTCATCTCGCCTCAGCTTTGTGTTGACCAGTCTGATGACGTTGGCAAACTAAACAGTAAGTCTTGCCAGGGTCCAAGGTTCAAGTACTGTAGGCCTGTGTTGTACCTATTTATTTGGCAGATATATCGGGTACAAGTTGAGGGGAAACAGCTGCATAGCCGGCGCCAGGTCAAGCGTCTGCACTCATCTCGCCTCAGCTTTGTGGTGACGTTGACCAGTCTGATGACGTTGTACAAGTTGAGGGGAAACAGCTGCATAGCCGGCGCCAGGTCAAGCGTCTGCACTCATCTCGCCTCAGCTTTGTGTTGACCAGTCTGATGACGTTGGCAAACTAAACAGTAAGTCTTGCCAGGGTCCAAGGTTCAAGTACTGTAGGCCTGTGTTGTACCTATTTATTTGGCAGATATATCGGGTACAAGTTGAGGGGAAACAGCTGCATAGCCGGCGCCAGGTCAAACGTCTGCACTCATCTCGCCTCAGCTTTGTGGTGACGTTGACCAGTCTGATGACGTTGTACAAGTTGAGGGGAAACAGCTGCATAGCCGGCGCCAGGTCAAGCGTCTGCACTCATCTCGCCTCAGCTTTGTGTTGACCAGTCTGATGACGTTGGCAAACTAAACAGATTTTCCGACTGTTACTGAAAGCGGATTTTCAATGTTGTAACGTTTCTGCAACGTTCAGTTGCTAGTGGTCGTACAAATTGTAGTTGTCACAGCTACACGCATCTGTCTCGCTCACTGATGGAAACGAATTTCCAAAAATATTTAAAGAGCGATTTAGGGTCCTGAGCCTTATCATGAAAGCACACCAATAGCTAATTATCCCATTAGAAGTGAGCTAATAATACGGAGAGATGAGCTATACCTGCACACCAAGCTACAAAAACCTGTCTTGTCAACTCGTTTCAAATGACTTGAACATTGATTTATCGCAGTCAAAATCGTATGTTTGCAAATTAAACAGGAAAATCAGAACATTCCGGGCAATATGTGTGTATCTGATAACGCCGGTCAGTAATAGAGTTCAGTTCAGCACAACCTGAACCCGGACAGGCAGGCTCCAAGAGCAATTATCAGTGCATCCCTGTCATTAATAACTTTGATGCTTAGCTGTCACTTGTGTATTTGTGTTTGTGGGAGATAGTGGTAGTGTTGGTGTAGGCATTGATAAGGCGCCCTGGTGACAGCCCGTGGGATCACGACAGTATGTGCGTATGTGTGTGTTGCGTCGGGGTTTGTGTTTTGGAAACTAAATTTCCAAAAATAGTTTATTTTGCCCTCTTTTTGAACCTATTATTTCCCCATAGTAATCAGCATACGAACCTTCAAATACTAGCGTATTAAATTACATTGTAAATAAGCACCCCAACCGCCGTCAAATAAGATTTGTTTAATTTCAACGGATTTTGAAAATGTATGCACATTTATAACGCTGATTACGATTGTGAAATCATATTTCCAAACATATTTACGAGGGTTGATCAAATATAAACGAGACTGACTTTCTAAAAACTTTTCAGTTGGACATTGAACTCTAAAGGGTGGGGTTTCAGGTAGCCTGGGAGGTTTGGGACGGGCGTAGACAGGCAACATTTCCGTTCGGACCCTTCAGTATAAAACTATACAATGAGTGAGAGTGAAGTGCACGTTTCCGTGGAGCAGAGAATTATTATTAAGTTTTTGGCCAAGGAGGGGGTCAATCCGACTGAAATCTTTCGTAGATTGACGGCTCAATACGGGGACAGAACCCTGTCAAGAGCTCGCGTTTTTGCTTGGCACAAGGAATTCGCCGAAGGACGGGAAGCAGTAGAAAACCTCAGCCATGATCGTCGCCCGACCACTTCCGTCACGGACGAAAACATTGATGCTGTTCGGAAGCTCCTGGACGAAGACAGACGTATATCGCTGCGATTTATTGCAGATGAACTCCAGTTGAGCTATGGTAGCGTTCAAAAAATCGTTACATCAAACCTGGAACTCAGCAAAGTATCTGCAAGGTGGGTTCCACGAATTTTGACCGACGTTCACAAACGGAATCGTTTGGAGATTTGCCAGCGACTATTGACCCAATTTGAACGAGATGGTGAGGCATTATTAAACCGGATTGTTACCTGTGACGAAACATGGGTTCACCATTACACTCCCGAGTCGAAACAGGCAAGTATGGAGTGGCGGAAGAGGGGAGAGAGGGCGCCTCTGAAGGCCAAATCACGATCGTCGGCCGGGAAGGTAATGGCCACTGTATTTTTCGACAATCAAGTATTTTTCACGTCGATTTCCTCCATCAACGACGCACAATAAATGCACAATATTATTGCGATGTTTTAGAGGCCGCAAAACAGTCTTTTCGTAGGAAAAGGAAATCTAAACCGGCGAGAAACGTCATTCTTCTTCACGATAATGCCCGACCACATTCGGCGAACGCTACGAGGCTTAAACTCGATCAAATTGGCTGGGAACCAATGGAACATCCCCCATACAGTCCAGACTTATCACCCTGCGACTATCACCTGTTTGGGCCACTCAAAGAGGCGCTTGGAGGCCAGCGTTTCGAAGACGATTCTGCGGTGGAGACCTTCGTGCTCCAATGGCTCAATGAACGCCCGAGAACTTTTTACGAAGATGGAATTAAAAAACTTCCAATCCGGTGGGAAAAATGTGTTACTCGTGCGGGAGACTATGTAGAAAAATAAGTTGTATCAAGAATAATTTGTAAGTAAGCAATAAATTTTTTTAAAAATCAGTCTCGTTTATATTTGATCAACCCTCGTAGGACAAAACACTGATGAATTAAAAAAAAAAATATTTAATGCCGCAAATTTTAAAACTATTCAACAGAAAATATTCCGAAATACTCGACAATTAGAGAATTGAAATTCATGACTGAGGAAAGAATGCTTTTAAAATTAGTGTCATTTTTCGAAAATGTACTAGAAAGGCACAAATATTTCCAGGAAATTCTTTATCAGGATTTCCAGTAATTTTATAATGCTAGTTAACAAAGTGTTATAAAATCGATTTTTGTACCAAGTTCGAATCAAATTGCGTGCCAAAAGCTCCCATAAGTTGGGCGTTTTATAGGCTGGCGAACGTTTGTTTACTTCAAGCAGGCCACGTTCCGATTGTTACCGTTTGATTTACAGCATTGCCGAATATATGTGCTTGTTGTAGTGATATGAGGCTAAGTGAATCCGTATAATGATTTATTACTGTTTAGTCTGGCAACGTGACCAGTAAGCAAGGTTACTTTATAACTGCACGCAGCTGTCTCGATGAAGGGATTCTAATTTATACACGCATAATTATAGATTATGTGTAGACAGAGTTTTACTTACATTGGTTAGTAACTTCCATATCACCGCATGCAAACAAACAAAATTTGTTAATTTTAATTTATAGTAAATTTCATAAGATTTAGAGATTCTTTAAATATACCCAGAACGGTTTTTTGGTGAAATTTTTCTTTAAAAAAAACTACTTCAAGCTGGCGAAACACGAATTTTCCAAAATCTGACGAAGTTGACTCGTATTTTCCAAAAAAACCCATTGCCTTTCAGTTCATTTTTTAATGTACTTTTAATATAAAAATGCTAATTTATGCAGATTTCAGTGCTGATAACGATATAGTGTTTATATTTATTAAGAGACTAGCAAATGTAACTTTGACAATAAAATTACTTCCATATATCATATTATGAATATATAGGATTTAAAATAAAAGAAGCATAATATTTTTGGATTTTGAAATTATTGGACGGATTTTGTTGTTCTTAGAAGAACTTGCCCAAGCTGATAACCACATCTAAATAAACTATGAAGTGTAGTCTGGAATATCAAAATAATGTGAACGTTCCGATTATTGAGTGCCATTCATTTCACTGGTTACGTCGACACTGTCATCGTATTGAACTATAGCATTATAAATGACCGCAGTGTTCAGATTCCGTAACGAGTTCGACATTTTAGCTTATTTAAAATCCGTGTTTAATAGTTAATACTTTGTTATCCAAAAGTTAAAAATCTTCTATGTGTTATTACGCTAAGCATTCCAATAGGTTTTGTACGAAAAGTAAGGATTTGCGTTATTGAAACTACATACCTATATGGGTTTCGTATATAGGGTACATATATAAGGGGGGTACATACATACCCCCCTTCGTCAGAACACCAGGCAACTCTCACGCGTCATACTTTCCTATTTCAAAGCTTTACAACAAAATAAAACCGATGAAAGGTTTGTAAACAAAATTTCAGGAGTTTTAAAGTGTTTCCATGAGAGAGCAGCACAATGCAAGCATAGGTCATAAATAATTGTAACAAAACAGCTGATTGCTAAAAAAAAACATTATTAAAAGTAATATTTAAATTATTACAGTATCCAAAACTTAAATATTGATCGAATCAGTTTCGAAATTATAATCGGTAAGACAATCTAGGTCAGTTCTAATATGTAAACGTTATTAAATAAAAGACTGTTTTGAGTAAACAGTAAATACTGTAGTCCAATTTAGATAGGTAGGCCTGTACTGTAAAATCCTGTTATAGTAAGTTTCATTTGTAAATATTTCAATAAAGTACAGTGTTAGAATTCAATCATTAATTTTATAAGTTATAGTTTCAAATACAAAAGTAGTAGAACAAAGTAAGGTCTGTTGTATTAAATATAACTATAACATCTATTTTAACAGGAGGTTAAAATATGTTCATATTGACAAGAAAAACTTACATGGTTTTGCAACGATTTTACTTAGGAAGATATGTACAACTCTTAAAACAGAAGTATTCAATTAAAGATCAGTGTATTATAGTAATTAAATACCAGCCAATAGTGTAATTTGAATTATTTTATTTAAAAAATTCATGTTTTTTACGTTCAGTTGGCGACTTCATAAACAAGTTCTAACCTCTTTTCTTTTCCGTTCATTTATCAGTAACGACAGTTATGATTACCACATATTTCCATTGGTCATACACATCTCAACTATATTTCACAGTTTACAAAGAGGTGCTAATGCTATAACACTGTTCAACTTCTTGCTGTACATTGTTGTGTAACTGCGAAACGTCGCACGGGCCCAGTAGTACACTATAATTTAGTTTGGACAGAAAATAATAATGTGGTTGCATCCGATTCAAATTTGGTTCGGATGTGTGAGATCCGTCTGAACTTGGTGACGGCGGAATGCGCACAAGTAAAACTATTCTGCGCACCTGTTTCGGATTCCCAACATCAACATCACTAGAATAAACAGTGACTGCCAGTTTTGCTGAGTGTCCAGTCTCTGTAAACCTTCCCACGTCATCCAGGCGCCAGTTTACCTCTAATCCCGATATATTTATCTGTAGAAGTTATCCTTTGGTCCGCAATAAACGCCAGCCATTTCCTTCTTCTCGCAGTCCAAGTGTAGGGATGGTCTGATATTGCATTCGATACGATATTTGGTTTCGAAAAAATACCGATACTCCGAAAATATCGGATGAAAAGTATCGATACTAGTGATAGGCCTACTGAATAACTTTGTTGTGCTTTTAATAGAATATTTACACTAATAATAATAATTAAACGCGTTAATATAATAATAATTAAACGCGTTATTATTAGTTATAATATCGGTTAACGACCGCGAAAAAACTGTTTCAGTAATAAGTTGAGGAATGTTAACCTAAAATTAGTGAAAATTGTACATTTTATTTATGTAAAAAAATCTATATGAAAAGTGTAATTCCTATGGTATTTGTGTGTGTGTGTGTGTGTGTGTGTGTGTGTGTGTGTGTGTGTGTGTGTGTGTGAGAGAGAGAGAGAGAGAGAGAGAGTACACTCTCTCTCTCTCTTTATTTTAAACATCTGAAAATCTGATCATTTTTATTTAAACATCTGAAAATGATTAGGAGTTTTAACATATTGTGAACCCATTCTTGAAAATTCCACTTTACTAATAGGGAAAAACTAAATACGCACGTAATTAATATAATAACGTTCAAATATACTTTTTATAAGATATTTATACTTTTATAATTTATATATATATATACTTTTTTATAATTTTTACAATAAATATACTTCTTTAATGTGCTTTTGTAGTGTATGAATCTATGTAGACTACTATAGCGTGAATCTGTTATTACATTTTACTATTGTAAAAACTAATTAAGCATTTTAATTTTACTGTAACGTATGAATACAACAATGCATAACCTATTTAAAAAAAATATATCCCTAACACACATCAACGTCAAATAGTTACTTAGACAAATGAAGGTAACACAATAAGGCGATAAGAAACACACGTTAGATAGGCGACTCTTGCTGCATGTCAATTGTTTATTTCCTTCTTTTTGATTAACCTTCTCTCTGTTTATGAAAGTGATAAATAAAATGCGACACGATTTTGATCGATATCACCATACGATATTTAAGTGTTTAACCTCGATATTATCGATACCGAAGGTACTACTAGTATTGAAAGGAAAAATATCGACAACAATTAATATCGAAAGTATGGGAAGATTCATATGTAAAAGTAAATAAGTGCTACATCATTATTGTGTACACAACATATTTTCTTTTTGTTAATGGTGTATTAGTGACGGGATAAACTACTATTTCTCGGTAACAGGTTACTTTATTCCAGTTACCAAGCGTGAAATGGGTCGGGTAATATAATATGTTTGATTTTGGTAGGCGATATATGTAGTTTATAAGGTGGTAACTACACGGACAAATCTTCCAAGTTAAAGTATTGTAAGTACTGCACGTGTTCCAGAAGTTATGATCGGAGTTAATTCGTAGTCTCGGGACTGTGTTTTACTGTGATGGTCACTCCTACGTGATATCACTAAAAATACACACCTATCTACCACTGTTCTCTATCTTATTACACAGGTCGGTCTCTAACTTATAAAACAGTACTGTTGAAGGGAAAACAATTATCTAAGTTAATAATTCTCTAAGCTATTACAGCTTCCCTATCTACCTAGAATGTTTTAAATAATATCAAGAATAAATTATAGGAATATTGAAAACAACCGTACTATATTATGCATGTAGGGAAAAGGGGTTGGGTAGGCAATTTCAATACAAAGTTTTTTTGCAAGGAGAGAATGGGAAGGCTATTATTTTACGTTGTTCTAAAAGTGTATAGCTCGGTGGTCGAGGTGCTAAGACACGGGTCAGTCTGCTGCGGCTCTCTCAGTGTCGTAAGTTCGCGACTGCAGTTTTGCCGTACACTTTAAAAACTTACTTCACTAGTGGTCGTGAAAGTGGTGAGCCAATATTTTAATGGTAGTGTTCAAATCTTATGACACAAAGTAACAGTTTTTCGTAGGTCCGGTGTGTTTGCATTTCGCTGGAGACTTAACGTGTCTCCCTATATCTAAAAACATACAGACGCGGAAACACATACAAGAAAGCTTTTTGACTTGAGCAACAGACTTACAATGCCCGCTTACAATGTTCTTCTCAATTCACTTCTTTATGTTTTGTTTATTTGCTTACGTCGTGGATAAATTATTAAGAGAAAACTACCAACGCCGGCTGCCGGCTGGTGACCCTGGGCATACTGTAGTACGCTATAAACGTTCATCGTTTTCTCGTCTGCGCTAGAGGGGAAACGTTTGGAACCAACAGTAAGAGAGGAGTCACACCCACTGCGAACACTATATTTGGGGTTGATAGCAGTGCTGCCACCTGTATTAGGATTGCTTTGGCGATTTTGAACAAGGCTTTCAAATGTCGGGGGGGGGATGTTCATCAGCACGGTGGCTTTGTCGGGGTCACTACGCAAGACTATAATTAAATCGACGATGTTTTCGTAGGGAGTTCAATATCGATTAGTGTAGGTACCAGGACACGCTGGGATATAGAGAAATAAGAAAGCAAATGAACGGACAGAAAAGGAGCATCGACCTAAAGTACAGGGACCAGGACCGTTTTGCGGACTTAAAAACATTTACTTCAAGATGAAACTTAAAGAGGCTAGGAGACCTGAACTCTGGTAAGATAAAAGATGTTTACGACAAGCCAAAAAAACGCCTCAGAAACTTTGATAGAAGCAATGAAAAGATCTGTATCATCCTCAGTAAAAGTAAGTTAAGATTGCTGACGGGCTTCCTTACGGGGCACGGCACCCTTAAGACTTTAGGAATCTTCACTTGGTGCGAGGGAAGAGGAAACTCTTCATCACCTTTTGGTAGACTGTGAGGCTGTAACAAGAAGTTACTAGACGTGACGAATCTAACTACGTAGAATCCTTTTCAAATCCTGGAGTTGGTGAAGAGGCTAACCTGGAAAGATATCGTAACTGAGGATGTCTGCAGTATAGGAAAAAGGATCTACGAAGGTATCACAACGTACTGAGTTTCGGATCAGACATATTCGATAGACGGAAACAGCACCATATTGTTTGGCTACTTGTATACATTTGAGGAAAATCTTAAAAACCGATTTGAAGAAAATCCATTCTTTTTGTAATTTTTTTATGTTGAAAAAAAATTATAATCGATGTTTGAAAATATATTAATGGAATTACCATACACAAAAGAACACGCTTTAATTTGCTGTATCCGAAATTTCTGTAAAATAACCGATTAGATCGTTATAACGTCCTAAACTCAGATGTTTTCTTTCGTGGGCCAGACTATAGTGTTCCGTAAGACTAACATTAAATTTAAAACTATATTTTTCTTTCTCTTTGTCGTACAATTGTAAGTCAAGTATCTATGAAATTTGCAGAAAACGAAGTCAATAGAAAACACGATAATTATCCCCTCCGTTGCCGTATTTGGTTTTGGTTTTGTTATGTAGACCTAACAGTTATTTTTCCATTTCACACAAAGTGTCTGCTATTTACCGGAGTGCCTGAGGCAAGCAGTAATCCTACGTTTTATTCGCATGCCTGAGGTGCTTAATTTAATTGAACGTGAGAAAGGCACTGCACCGCTCTGCCCATTCATAACATACTTGTCAATGGCCGCGTTGTCTGGCGCCTCAGCGCGTCTAGTTAAAACTCGCCGATTTACATAAGAATGTTACAAGTTTAGTGTTAAAATGACAAAATTTATGGACCACGACTCTGGCGCCCACTGAACGGTTCTTATCTGGAGATCGGTCTGCCGGGCTGCTGCCCCTGAGCCGGAAAGTTAATGCTCCTCATTTTGTCATTCGGTCGTTCCTTTGACAGCAGAGCGGTGTTAAACAGCTGCCTGCGCGCACTTTGACTTTCCTAATCGATTTTCCAAGGCGAAAGAAAATTTAGGCTTAACGCTAGCTGCTTTTCCCAGCGTGTCCAGTAAAGCAAAATTTGATTAATGAAAGACCTTAGCCCATATAAATTATTCGATTTTTTATTAGCGGATTTCCATTGGACAGTGAGTTATTAAAAACCACAGTGAGTAAAACCCAGACCTGGCTGAAATAATCGCCGATTCTAACCTCTAGATAACTTTTTAATGCGTATGTACTGTACGCATTAGCAGTCAGATTTCATTCCAACTTGGCACAAAAATCGATTTTGGTAAAAGATTGGACAAGTTCGTTAACCAGCAAAATTCGTTTAACTGTTTAAAAATGGCACCAACTTATAAAAGCAAAAGGTTTTTATCTTAAATAGTTTTAAAAATCTGATTTCACCGTCGTAATCAATCAGCTTTAAAAAATGCATAGAGCAGCGTTTTGAATTTTCAAAATCCGTTGGATATAGTAATTTCATTTAGCGAGAATAAGGGTTCATTTTCGTATTTTCAAATAAATTTGAAAGTTTAAACGCTTAATACTGTTTACTATTATGCAGTCAAAGTTTCAAAAAACAGTGAAGTAAACAAATTACTATTGGTACTTCGCTTCCTTCAACCACCGAGACAGCCGCGAGTACAGATGTCAGAGTTGTAGAAATAATGCAGTTACACTTCGTCCCACCGTAGTTTCTTCATTGACATCGTTAGTCTGGTCAGTTCTCCCACTGGACAGCCGCGAGTACAGATGTCCGAATTGTAGAAATAATGCAGTTACACTTCGTCCCACCGTAGTTTCTTCATTGACATCTTTAGTCTGGTCAGTTCTCCCACTGGACAGCCGCGAGTACAGATGTCCGAATTGTAGAAATAATGCAGTTACACTTCGTCCCACCGTAGTTTCTTCATTGACATCGTTAGTCTGGTCAGTTCTCCCACTGGACAGCCGCTAGTACAGATGTCCGAATTGTAGAAATAATGCAGTTACACTTCGTCCCACCGTAGTTTCTTCATTGACATCGTTAGGTCAGTTCTCCCACTGGATAGCCACGAGACTGATGTCAGAGATGATGTCAGTTGTAGAATTAATACAGGTTACACTTCGTCCCACCGTAGTTTCTTCATTGACATCGTTAGGTCAGTTCTCCCACTGGATAGCCACGAGACTGATGTCAGAGATGATGTCAGTTGTAGAATTAATACAGGTTACACTTCGTCCCACCGTAGTTTCTTCATTGACATCTTTAGTCTGGTCAGTTCTCCCACTGGACAGCCGCGAGTACAGATGTCCGAATTGTAGAAATAATGCAGTTACACTTCGTCCCACCGTAGTTTCTTCATTGACATCTTTAGTCTGGTCAGTTCTCCCACTGGACAGCTGCGAGTACAGATGTCCGAATTGTAGAAATAATGCAGTTACACTTCGTCCCACCGTAGTTTCTTCATTGACATCGTTAGTCTGGTCAGTTCTCCCACTGGACAGCCGCTAGTACAGATGTCCGAATTGTAGAAATAATGCAGTTACACTTCGTCCCACCGTAGTTTCTTCATTGACATCGTTAGGTCAGTTCTCCCACTGGATAGCCACGAGACTGATGTCAGAGATGATGTCAGTTGTAGAATTAATACAGGTTACACTTCGTCCCACCGTAGTTTCTTCATTGACATCGTTAGGTCAGTTTTCCCACTGGATAGCCACGAATACAGATGTCCAAGTTGTAGAAATAATGCAGGTTACACTTCGTCCCACCGTAATTTCTTCATTGACATTGTTAGTCAGGTCAGTTCTCCCACTGGATAGCCACGAGTACTGATGTCTGAGTTGTAGTAATAATGCAGGTTACACTTCGTCCTACCGTAGTTTCTTCATTGACATCGTTAGTAAGTTAGTTCTCCCACTGGATAGCCACGAATACAGATGTCCGAGTTGTAGAAATAATGCAGGTCCCACCGTAGTTTCTTCATTGACATTGTTAGTCAGGTCAGTTCTCCCACTGGATAGCCACGAGTACTGATGTCCGAGTTGTAGTAATAATGCAGGTTACACTTCGTCCCACCGTAGTTTCTTCATTGACATCGTTAGTTAAGTTAGTTCTCCCACTGGACAGCCTCGAGTACAGATGTCTGAGTTGTAGAAATAATGCCGGTTACACTTCGTCCCACCGTAGCTTTTTCATTGACATCGTTAGTCAGGTCAGTTCTCCCATTGGACAACCACGAGTATATATGTCCGAGTTGTAGAAATAATGCAGGTTACACTTCGACCCACCGTAGTTTCTTCATTGACATCGTTAGTTAGGTCAGTTCTCCCACTGGACAACCACGAGTACAGTTGTCCGAGTTGTAGAAATAATGCAGGTTACACTTCGTCCCACCGTAGTTTCTTCATTGACATCGTTAGTTAGGTTAGCTCTCCCACTGACTCCTCCCACCCCACTAGACACTGCCATCCCGATAATGATCACCAATCACCTTTTATGCAAATGCTACGACGTCTTCTCCAACCTACCTACACTCAGTCTGCATCCTGTTCCTTCCACGCAACGACCAATCAAATACGGTACTGTTGTAATGAAACGTATTGCCGAAATACTCGACAATTAGATAATTGAAAATTCCTGACTGAGGAAAGAAGGTTTGTTAGAATTAAGTGTAATTTTTCGAAAATGTACTAGAAAGGCACAGATATTTCCAGGAAATCCTTTATCAGGATCTCCAGTAAGCTGGAGGTTGACAGTTTAATATTTAATACACTAACAATATATTTAAGGAATGTGGCATATAATAATACTGTTTTTGAAAATATTATTAAGGCATTTCTCCTAAAACTATTGAAGTAAAATCATTGTTGAAAATTAGTTTAAAATTTATATATTTCTAGACCATCACACCTATCGTTTATATTATATAATACAATAATATCTCTTTGAAAATAAAATTTTACGTAATCGAACAATTTAGGGTGATATTAATAATTGCTATCCCTTAACTAAGTTTAATGTTTTTGTTTTAACCCTCCATGTTAGTTAAAACAAAATCCCTCAGTAATTTTTTGATTATGCAATCCCTGTTGTAATTTCCAAAAGTATACGTTTAACATTAAGCTCTTTAATTTGCCTACGGACTCTTGTACAAGTTTAATCCAAGGTAAAAGAGGTATTAGAGACAGACTCTCCCACGTGCCTCGGCTCGGAATAAGTGGTCCGCGTAATTGCTCCCCACTCCCAAGCTTTAAGAAGTCGATGACAATCTTGACGGTGGTACTAAACCATTTTGCGGCCCTGTGTAGGCATTCATCAGCTGTAAACGGAATATTGGCCAGAAAATAAATAATGCTAAAATAATTATACAAATTTTCTTAATGTCAGTTATTTTTCTTTAAAATTTCCGTTCGGAACTTAAGTTACATGTATGTTTTTTTTATACTTGATAACTTTTGATTGAAATCCGTACAGACGATTATGAGAAAATCCAATTTTATAAGTTTTTTAAACGACCCCAACATAAGGGCAAAGTAACCTACATGCCAAATTTCATTGAAATCAGTCAGTTCGTTTAGTTTCCAGGGAATCAAATACCGTATTTCATCGATTCTAAGACGCACTGTATTTTACAGACAATTTTTAAGGAATCAAAGTGACAGACATTTAAAAAAATCAAATTTAATAAATATATACTACTGTACTTACTTATGACACGTAGTACTGCATAGCATGAACGTGATACGGTGTTTGTCATATCCGGCAGTGTTTATTATAATTTCTCTAGCACCTTTGTATAGGCTAATTTCGTGGCATAACAAAACAAATACGCGTTTCATCAGCATTGGTTATTTAGCTAAATTTAGCTGAAATGCAGTTACGCATCTTACGAAGTTCAATAATAAGACGCTGGAAGCTGGAAAGTTTTACTTCAAAATCAGCTGGAAGTTTTTGACAGATTTTTGTAGCCTTAAATAAATTTACTCTGTGACTCACTGCTGCTTCCATCGCTTTTCACATTCATCATTGACGCGTTACTGGTGGACATTTTCTTCTAGCGCCAATTACGCATTGTAGGACGGCCTCATCAGTTGCAGGATAGCGTCCTTTTTTAGTTCCGGTAAAATATTTTAACGTAGCTTTACATGCGAAAATTGAATTTCTGTAACAACCAACAACGTAAGTTTAAATAGAAACACTCGTTGCAACACAAGATTGTGATGAAAACACTCGTTTCTCGTTAGCTATTGGAAATAAAATGACAGAATTGTAGAAGGGATGCGGGACGATCATGGTGAATGACCTTGCAGCTGTACGCTTTGTTCTATTATTCAGTTAACAGGGGTTCAGTTTCGGAATGTGAAAATAGAAATATTTTTACCTAGTGCCGTTTTCACATCAAATGTAAGACGATTTCGATTCTAAGACGAGCCTCGTTTTTTTGAGTATCAGAATATGAAAACATGTGGTCTTAGAATCAATGAAATGCGGTAGTTGAATATCATAGGAAATGCAGTGTTTCCACTGTTTTGCTGGCAAGTCAAGTAAGAAAGTGAAACTATGACGGACACTAAAAAACGAAGATTATTAAAACAAAATATCATATTGCAGCGTGAATAGTCTTCTAATAATAATAAATGAGCAATCTTTATAAGTAAATGTCCCCTCTCACGGACACCGTTCTAACGGTTTTGATATAATGTCACGATATAACATATAACAATTTCTGTGTCAAAACATTGATCTGAGTGGATCTTACTTAGAAGGAATTTGTTTTAATTAAAAATATTTATTTAAAAAAGCTATATACGTACCTACGTATTATATTATTATCTATACTAGAGGAAGGGGTAATTCAACTCCAGGTACTGCGATAGATTGAACTATTGTGCAACTTAACCTCTTAAAATACCTAATTCAGCAGATTGGTGCCCCTAATAAGTTCCAGCAACCCACTAACTAGCCCACTCTGCTGAAAATCCCTTGGAAACCAAAAACCCCTAGCCTCCTAGTAGGAACTTGCTAGTAGGAACTAGCAAGAGCCTCACAATCATAAATTATATGACCTGGAGTTTCCTCCTCCTTCCTGCACAATCTACACACAGTATCTCCGTGGTACATACCTATCCTGTTCATGTGAATCCTCAGACCACAGTGCCCTGTTATGAGCCCCATGATCCTCCTGAGTTGTGCTCTGCCCAGGACATCTGCTGCCTATGAAGGTTGTCCCATCTTACCTGGTGTTGACTTGTAATCCACCTGTTAATGGCGGACCTGGCTAACGATAGAGAAATACCTAAAGCTGGCTCAGGTCCGATAAACTCAGATGCAGATCCAAGTCCAACTAGTCGGTCTGCCTCCTCCTTACCCTCAACTTCCCTATGCCCCGGAACCCAGTGAAGAGTTACCCATTTACCCAGGGACAGAGCGTCAAGGTTCTTCCGACACTCCCAGACCAGCTTGGACTGTGTTATAGGACCCGCAACTGCTTTTATTGCTGCCTGACTATTGGTATGACTATGAATACCTGCCATCTTGAAGCCCCAATCCAAGTTTTCCCGAACACACTTGACGGCCATCACTTCAGCCTGGAATATTGTCGTATGCTGTCCCAGGGTAATAACTTTCTTTAACGCGATCTCAGGCCGTACAGCCCAGCACCAGTGCCCCACTTTGTCTTGGAGTAATCTGTATACTATACTATGTCTCCAGGTTTTTCCAACACAAGATCTCTCCCCTCAAAGGCCAAGTTGACATCAAAGGGTCTAGATACTATGTGCCGTTTAACCATCTGATCCGTCCCCATCATCAAAATTGGGTCAAAGATCTTGTTTGTGATTCTAGCATGCCCATAAATAGAGGGCAGCCAGCCACCACCACCCTGCAGTCTATAAGCTGCTTTACGTGCTTCTCCTGTGACAAAAAGGTCAATAGCGGGAAACCCCAAGAATGATCTCCATGGCCGCCGTTGGCGCAGAGTCCATACAGCCAGTGATGCACAGGCAGGCCAACCTCTGCAACTTAGTCAGAGACTCTCTCGCCCCCTCTGCTCGACCTTAGTCCACCACACCACAGCACCATAACACACCGTAGATCCAATGACCCAAGTATAGATATAATTCATCATTGGTCTCAGTCCCCATGTTTTACCAACCATTCTTCTAACTACAATTAAAAACTTATTGGCTTTCCCCATGATGCACCCCAGGTGAGCATTCCAGGTTAAATTAGTGTCCAACACCAAGCCTAGATACTTCACCTGGTTTGCAACTGGAATTGTGTCCCCCAAGAGCTTAAGACCTCCTAGATACGGGGTAATCCTCTTTCTGGTAAAAGGAACCAGAGTAGTTTTCCTCGGGTTAACCCCTAGGTTCTCCTGACTACACCAGGTTTCCACCAATGATAAGGCTCTCTTCATGAGATCTACCACTGTGTTTCCATGCCTCCCCCGGATTAGCACCACTAAATCGTCGGCATATCCTTGGGTATAGCATCACTCTAACGAGAGAAGATTCAAGAACGAGTCCACCACTAGGTTCCATAAAAGAGGGGACAAAACACCCCCCTGCATCATCCACCTGACAACCTCCACCTCCACCTCCACCTCTTCTCGTAGAGCTTTAGCTACAACTGACCTCCCTTGCAACATGTCCCCCGCCCAGCCACACATGGTATTATCAACTCCGCATCGTGACAGGGCGCGAAGCATTGATGCACGTGAAGCATTGTCAAAAGCTCCCTCACTATCTAGAAAAACACCGAGGGCATATTCTTTGGTCTCTAGAGTCCCTTCCAATCTGTGAACCAAGTTGTGAAGTGTACTCTCACAACCTTTTCCTGATTGGTAGGCATACTGACTGACATGTAGAGGAATTATGACCCCTCTAACATATCTCTCTACCAATTTCTCTAAAATCTTCAGAATGAACGAAGTCAGACTGATCGGTCTAAAAGCATCGGCATATAATGCTCGCCCCGGCTTAGGAATAAAGACTACACTGGCCGCTTTCCACCCCTGAGGTACATACCTAATGGCTATGCTGGCCCGATACAATCTGCATAGAATAAGAGCAGTAGACTCTCCTCCATGTTGCGAAAGTGACAGAAAAATACCATCTGGTCCTGGTGACTTGAATGGATGAAAGGTATTTATGGCTCATATCACCTTTTTCAAATCCACAATTTGGTTTGCGATTTTCCAATCTCCCCCTTTAGGTTTCCTATAAGGAACATCAGACACCCGCTTCCTTCCTGCATTCCTGACCACAGAGTCAGGAAAATGTTCCCTGAGTAGGACTTCCAGGGTGTCCTTCCCAGTTGTTGTATACTCCCCATTAGGACAAACTAGAGTCCCCATAGGGTTCAAAGGGTCCAAGGCTATGACCTTGTGAAATCGTGCCCCCTGAGAAGTACGACTAACCTCCCCACAGAACTTCCTCCACGAGTTCCGTCTCGCCCTTTTTAAAGCCTTATTATACTTGGTCAGGGCCCGCCTATAGGCCTCCCACTAACCGTAGCGCTTGGCCGCATTGAACAGCCTTCTAACCTGTCCCCTTTGCTCAGAAAGTGCCTGGGTCCACCATTTAGCATTAACCCCAACAGCCTTCTTCGTAAGGGGACAATTCTCATGAAAGGAGTCCACAACTATCTCCACCAATCTTCCAGCTGCGTACTCTAATTCAGGCGAATTACTTATTGGCCTCCTAAGATCCCTAAGGTCAGCCTTAAGTCTTTCTTCATAGGCCTCCCCATCTAGTATTCCTAGGATTTCGGTAAGTATTTACTGATTTGTTTATCACCCCGAGATCCATGGCGATATGCCTATGATCCAACATAGACGGCTCTCTAGAACACACACCACATACCCAATGCTGCGTGCACGCCCTTGGTCACCAGAGTAAGATTTAAAACTTACTTCTACCCTTCGTTACGAAGGTAGGTGTATTACCTTTACTGAAAATATAAAGATTATGAGCTACAATAAAGGAAAGCAACTGCTCACCTCTAAAGTTGGTGTTACTGCTCCATCACCACAGTGCTCCACTACCCTTCTAAAGCAGATGGGGTGGGCGGGAAGCTATCCATTTCCTCATGTGGAAAGTAAGCAGAGGTCATGACAACCTTTCTGCTCCTAGATCCCACACGTACCTCTGTACTAACTGCAGGACAATCCCTGAAACATAAAGAAGACAACAGAAGTATCTTAATATTATTCCTAACAACTATGCAGGTACTCGGCCTAGTGGCTGATCGGTCATATATTACAGACACAGTGGGACTGCCTGGTAGCCCCACAGTCGGCTCCAATACAACACAGGTGGATTCAACGGGATTGAGTCCAACCCCAGTATCCTCCTTTCCCAAACTCCCACTCCCCAGGTCCACTTCTAAAAGTCGCCCAAAGTGTGTATTAGTTAATTTTGATTGTTGAGTATCCATAAATGGTCCCACGATCAGCTAGGGAAAAAGAAGTCCACCCATGCAGAGCCCCGCATGCATAGGTAAGGCTAATTGAAACTGGATGTCGCCCGGTATCCAGAATTCGCATACTAAAAGCTAAGCTCCCCCTTAGCCATGCAGCCCTTGGCGTATGCTGTTCCACCTTAGCTTGGGATACCCTAAATGTAAGTGTGAGTGCAAAGTGTTAAAGTCGCAAGTGTAAGTGTGTGTTAGACTCGGGTACCGCAAGGGACGTCTAAATCCTTTCAATAGGTGCAGCTAGTCTGCACCCCCTGCGGGGAAGTACCTACCTAAATGTTCAATGATAAAACCAATGCGAATGATGCGAATGAATACTGTACAGTCAGCTGGTATAATAATCATAACAACTTCCACGAAAGTGAAATTTCGTATTATTAAAAAAGTTATTTGTTTATTTAATAATATAGGGGAAATGATTGTTAAAGTATATACATATTGTGTAGTGAAATAAAAATAAGTAATCTTACGTACGTAAAATGTCCTTTTTCTCAGAAATTGCTTTGAATTTTGTAATACAGTATAACATTTTCTTCTCTCTCTCTCTCTAAAAAAAAAAAAAAAAAAAAGATCTTGGAGGGACCCATTTTTTTAGATAAATTTATTTTAATTAATAAAACATGAATAACACGGTCATATGAATATCTGCCTAACTTTATAGTATATTATTTCAACTCACGTATGATCGTTCGCTAGGTAATAGTAATAAAACAATAACTTGATTAAAACAGCTGTGAATGTAGTATGTAAACATTAATGCAGTAACAGCTGATATTCTCTAACAGCTGTTTATTATTTACCCTGCCCAAGGGGATCAGTATTCAGTAGTCTGGCTTAGACCTTGAATAGTGCCTTAATGTCTGACTTATGAAGTACTGTATTACATCCACAGTGATTGTTGTAATCAGAAATCTTACGGAAGTTGTTTTAATGAAGACCGTGTTGAGTGCTCTGTCACTATCGATAAGGTGCATCCATTTGCCAGTACATGTTTGTGACATCCGATGAATTACGAAGAACGTGATTGGATAAGTGAAGGTCGAGGTTACATTACAGACAAACAAAATAGTTAGTGTTCTGTCGCCTATAAAGAACACTTCAGTAGCTTAAATATTTTAATTAATTTAAAGAATCAATAACCTATTTGTTGATCAGCTGATCGAGCCATACAGTTATATGTATTTGTTTTCTGTGCTTAGATGGATGCGGAAGTGCAGCTGTTTCGCCTGCTCACAGTTCTGCTCCTGGTCACCCTCGCCATATCCGAACAACGCCTCTCACCGCAAGACCACGGTTTACGGCCCGCTCCGCCTTTAGAAGACCTGCCGCCTCCCGACCTCATCGAGAATCCCAACAAACTGCACGACCCCCGACCCGGGGAACTCAACGTCACCGCGCTTCGCTACAAGTTGGGGCGCAATCTGGACAACGCCTTTATGAGCATCGGCCGCCCCGTTACCGTAGACTTCCTCAACCACTCCGAGTTCCACTTCCGGAGGAACAGAAGAGGCAGACTAGTTCCGGTAGGCGAGATGCCCAAACATCTCAAGGAAATGGACTTCAAATTCTTCAGACTTCCCGACGGTACCAAGCTACGGACGAAAGTTTCCGCCAAACTGAAAAAGAAACTACAACAATTTCTGTGGGCGTTCACGTCCTGTCCCGTGGCATACCGTTGGAAAGACCTCGGCCTCAGATTCTGGCCCAGGTGGTTGAAAGAGGGACACTGTCCCGGCGGTAAAACGTCCTGCTCTATACCTCCGGGTATGAAATGCCGTCCCTCTTCGACGGTACACAAGACCATTCTGAGATGGCACTGTCGTCCGATGGTGTTTACCAATTCTCCTCAACAGCCCCAGCAGAGGCATTGCCAGTGGATTAAAGTGGAATATCCCATAGTGACGCAATGCTCGTGCGCGTGTCCGTCAGGCAACAATTCCTTCTCCTGACTGTCTCGAGCCGGCGTTACCAAAGATCACACCGTACCAATGTATATTATGTAGATTAAGACAGTTAATGCATTTATAGTTTCCTATAGGTTCTGTGCGTGTCGTTGCGGAAGATAATCAGCTGGTAGTTAAACTTGCCTCATATCAATAAGCACAATCAGTGAACGTACATGTGTAAACGTTAGTTCTGGTGTAGCCTGAAATTGTGTGCGTTATGCAGTGTATTTGTTGAATGTTAATTGTATGTGATAGTGTTTTCTCTAATCTTCACCGAGTCCGTGTCCTCGCAATCAATCAGGACATAAGGTCGCAATTTCGTAGCCAACAGCTCTCAACCTTTTCTCATCTGTCCTGTTTATAGCAACGACGGCTTCAAGTGAAACATAAACAAACAAAATCAGACCTAAACCATGCAGTGTAACAAATTTAAAACACAATACTTCGGTTGTCGATAATTTACACAATGATTTTTTTAAGTTAAAACAAAAATGAAATACATAGTCTAAAGCACATTAATATTAAGGCCGGGAGACTAAAATGTGAAGTTGCGCTGAGCGGAATGAACATTGGTGGCCTCCAGGCCTAAGGAAAGTACCTGAAATTCTTATTAGCATTACAATTAGATTGTATCGAGTACATCATGTTTTCGCTGTACTCCCCGTATATATTTCTCTTTTCAGTATCTTATACCACATTTTCATCTGCCTTTTCTTTGGCTTGCTTTACTCTAACAAGATAAACATCAAAACAAAATGTACATACAGTTCCGGGTATTGTTTGTTTATTTTTACAATGAAATATTTACTGAAACCAATTAAAAATGAAGTAATTAACACCCAGACAGCAGCAGACACAATAGTGCTCACGTATCCTGTTACAATTTACTGCAAAGTGTTTTTAAACGTACAAAGTGTCTGTGCGGGACGAACCTTTGTAGCCTACAGGAACACGAAAAGTCATACTTATCCTTCGCCGCTGAAACACAATATTTTCCTTTTTGATTCCGAATCTGTGGTATTCTGATTGACGTCTTTCACATACGGACTTTATGGTTTTCTTTGAGGAACTGTTCGGCCGTACCATTTAACCGGCCGACTGACTACAAATACATAATATCTTACATGCGACAAGACGTACCAAATTAAATAATTTACTTGTTCTAATTCCCGTCACAATTATACGGGCTTTGGACTGGCGAAATATTTATATTTTTAAAAACGTATTTCTTTTAAAAGTTTTGTCTGAATCAATTAAAAAAAGAACAATATTTTGTTTGTTTTTTTTTTTAAATCGTGTAAAATTTTATATTCCGCGTTCTGTAATAAGATTCCATTTTACGTATTTCATACGTCCGATAATATAAAATAACCGTACTGTGTTGTCAGTAGTCTACACGTTACACGAAGTCTTTACATTTCGTATAACTAGATATAATATGTGTCAGTATCAAGTGCTACATTATGTCACGGTGTAAATTATTTAAACCGATATATCAACCTAACTGACACCGCCGAGATCGCGCCGGATTTACCTCTTCCACTCCCAAACAGATTTAAACACGCCATAATAAAAATATAAACATTTTCTAGGAAGAAAATTTTTCAGTTACTCGGGACTGTTGAAAGGATAACGTAATGAAGTAAGTATAATTTTATAGTGATAAATTATTCAGTAGAAATGTATTTATTACTTTGTAGATATTTTAAAAACATAAACTAGAACAATAAAGACGTACAAATTGTAATATTTTTTAAAAAATTTTAATCGTCAAGACTGAGTACATAATGTTCTATAAGTACTTTTAAATATTATGCTTATACTGAAAACATTGTTGATGTAAGGAGTAGCCTATTGTTTAGTTACAAAATAATTAAAACCAGATGTATTTATTTATTAGAAAAACATTTCCCCTCAGTATTTCATGGTTTACACTAGAAAAGCGCGAGTAAAATATATTCTTGTAATTTTACTACTATATTAAATTGTGTGTAAAATAAATATTTTGTGCTCAATAATGTTAATATAATTTTAAATTATTTATAGAAATAATTTTAAAATAATTGTCCAAGGTTCCTATAAGTACAAGCAAAAATCTTGCAGGTAAAACTTAAAAAGAAACGAAAATAGTATTTTTTAAGTTAAAAATATTTATTTGAGTTTTTTTGTCATTTACAGACATAATGTATCCATAACAATATAAAAGTTTTAGTTTTTAACGTATAAAAAATTGAAAATTACTTTTTTTTTAATTTTACTAGCCTATTTAAAGCTACTTAAGTACAACTTTGGAACTGTTTATATTTGTGTTTTCATTGTTACATATTTTGCACAAAACTATTAAATAATTACAAACGCTGCTGTTTTGGTGAATAAAAAATAAACTAAAAAAAGTCATCGTGTTTTGTTTATTTGTTAAAATTACAAAAGAAGGATTAAAAATGTTTTTAACAGGTATGGCTGTCCTGTTTTTATTCGTTACATAAAACTGGGACACGCAAATTCATTTTTTTCATCACGCGATTGATGTTACAAAGAATTGATAATTGTAAAAATCCAAAAATATTTTGTTGTTTTTCTTTACAAAAACACTTCAAAAATAATTGAGGATAATTAATTAGCACAATGTGTGTGCTTACTTCATGTTCTGTATACGTTTAAATCTGTGAAAGCAAATACGCAGGATCGTTAATTTTATGAAGGGGGAATAACTACGTCTGCGAAAACAGTTTGTTTATAGAAGTGATTTTTCACTACAAAAAAAATTGACACAACGTAACTGACCTAGTCCGGTTCTCACTTATTAAATGAACGTTTTACACAGTTTAATAATTACCCCTAATCCAGTAAATTGTGAAAATATAACAGCCCAAAATTGTCTGCAACTGCAAAAACCATATTAATGTTATAAAACAATAATAGGCTACTATCCTGCGTATTTCACTTGTTTCTATGTTTTGAACTCCTTATATTATTGTAATGTATTTATTAAATAATAACTACATATTTTGCTATCATTGTAATACATTAACATTGTATTTACACTATAGTTATTTCGAACCACAAGCCACTTTTTTAAGTTTCGTATTATTTCGAAGAAAAACAATTGTACAAAAGAATGGCTGCTGTGCCCTTATAGGTTATTATTTTTTGTAGATTTTGAATAAGCTGTTTTTGCACAATAAAGTTCTTATAAAGAACATGGTACACTCGTATTTCAGCGACTGCAGTGTTACCATAAGCTACTGTCCATTTAACAAACATTGTTTAACGTTTTTGGATTTAATTAATCTAGCTAGAAACATTCATAGGTGTAATGTACCTGTGGAACTCATTTATTTTATTTACGATAGTAATTTTATAACCAATATTTTCTACATTATTGGTTTAATGTTATTGGTCATTAATGTTTTAGAAATAAGTGTTATAAATAATTGTACAAGCATTTTGTAATTTTTTTTGGTGTAAAACATGAAATATTGTGAAGAACAAATCCTTGACAGTAACATACAGTGCTGTACAAAATGTAGGCTCTTTGCTAACTTGTGATTGGTTACAGAAACATTGTTTGTATTCAAAATATTATACCTACACGTTAATGATAACATAGAGGTGGTTCATCGTTACAATGTCGTGTATGAATTTTATTGAACACATAAAGTTGCCGCTTCGCTTGATAATATTTCAAAAATGAATGCCGAAGTAATTTATTCAAGATTTAATTGATAGAGCAAGTTCTGTTAATTCTACAATTCCATAAGTTAGCAGAGTCGACATTTTTCGAACGTTTTTGAAATTGTACTTCAGTCTTAACAAGATTTATTTGAAATGTGATAAACGATTATCAAAACCAGACAATAATTTAAACAAAAGTAATACTTTAGTAGCTCTTTATGTTTGAATAAATACACAGGGTGGACAAATACAATAGTCCATAACCTTCAATTTTCTTCGCTAGCCTAATATTAGCGCTACGTTTTGTGAATTTTTAAATCAGCCATTTTGAATCCGAATACTTTTTTTAAAATAACGTAATTTGTATTTCTTTATGCATAGTTTAACATTGTTTTCTAACACTGAATTACATTCTATTGGAGATAAGAAGACGTAAGTACAAAAATCATTATTTATGTTCACGATGCGATTATTGTTTCTTAAAATTATTTCAAACAAATATGGCGTATTTTTTTTTCTTGTACAATTGATTACTTATAAATGTCATACGATACGCGCAGTGCACTTGGGACAAAGTATTCGCCCACCCTGTATTAAGTGACACTATTTACACGATAAGACTGAGGCTAGGATTAGTTGCGGACGTCGTTGTGTTAACAATTTGGGTGCGAGAATTGAAAGTGTTTTTGAAATGTTTGCAACAGAAAACACGAGATTATTTTTGCTAATACAATAGTATAAAACATTATCCTTTATTTATTATTGTTTTTATTAGGCTATTTTCTATTAGTGAGGTATAAATAACTAGATATACAAAACATTGCACAAACTGTCCCACATTCCGATAGGTTAATCGAATTTTGGACATTTATAAAGCGTCAGTATACCAATTTTAAAATAAAAAAAAAATCGATTAGTGAGTAAATGTAAAAGAATAAACTTCTGCTCGCTGCTGTCGTGGTTTATTTTGTTTTCAATCTGATCTCAAACCGTAAATGTGTTTAACTAAAATTTGGCATACAGACATTCACATATACAGGGTTAAGCAAGGAAATGTCACGGCGACCTTCCTTGTAAGAACAATGTTGTGTCAAGTGGAAACATTGTACAAGCGTTATTCAGGCATAGTGTTATTGAATATCAACGGATTAGAGGATTAAAAGTACAGCCACGGTTATTAAAAACGTGCTCGATATCAGAGGCTGAATTCCAAGTAATTGGACTACTTGCCGCTGCAATGACGGTGGGAAGACGTTTGAGAAAATTGGCAGTGCTATTGTCTATTTAATTGTATTTGAATACTCTGCCTCAAGATGCTACCATCAGCGAGCTTCACGTACCTCTCTTAAGGGTTATCATTCTAGTGAGCTTACATCAATGATGTGCATAGAATTGCTTCCAACATTCCCGCCTGCAATATGGCCGGTCTCCGCTTGTATGACATCTTACGTTGTTTTTGTTTGTACTATGCGTTTCTTAAGTGACATGTTTTTTCTTAACGTCCATACGTTACGCCAGTTAGACTAATGAGGACTAAGGATCCTGAATTGATGGTAAAACGATCAAGTCCAAATTCGAGATGAACTATCGAAAGAAAGGAAGTTTGTGTATATTTTTTATAAATATTTTTGTTTTTTCACTAACCGCACCGTATAAACTATCCTGTACAGTGTCTATTGTTATATTATTTTGATACCCTTGTACATAGTTATTGCTAAGCAGAGAATATATTGTGCTGGCATGGCATAGACCTATTACATGTAAAGGAAACTATTATATTTGTACAAATAACATATCCTTGTACTGAATAACAAAGTGTAGCCTATTAAGTATGTACCTAATATGTAATTAATTATGTTTTTGAGCTTTAAGTTTTGTCGATATCTGTTCTTTATAATATGGATATAAATAATAAAGTATAATGAGATAACACCACACATTGCCCTTGCAACTATGAACATTTACATTGAGGCACGTAGGCCCTGTCCATCATCAAATTTGACTTCTTAATTTCAAAAAAAATCATAATGCTAATTTACGCAGTTTTTAACACTAATTACTAGGGTGAAATCGTATTTCCAAAACAATTCAAGACAAAAATATTATACATGTTTAAAGTTTTGAAAAATACTCCATTTTTTAAACATAAACCGAATGTCCTAAGAACGAACTTGCGCAAGCTATTACCAAAATCTGTTTTAAAGACAAGTTTCAATCAAATCTGACCAAAATTGGGAACATGAGAACGCTGTGTGTGTGTGTGTGTGTGTGTGTGTGTGTGTGTGTGTGTGTGTGTGTGTGTGTGTGTGTGTGTAGCACTTGGCAGGTATTGGTAATAGCTGTAACAAATCCGCAACCCAAAAAAATGATTCCTTATTTTGGAAAAAAATATTCAACGGATTTTAAAATGCAAATATTAATGCAGATTTTACCAAAGGTGAAATAAAACTTTCAAAAAGGACTCGTATCGCGATAATTTCAGTTTTCCAAACGAGAGGACAACGAATCAGTAAGCAGTTAATAAGGCCCGACACAGCGTGCCCCCTTTGGATTATCAACTGAACAAAGAGCGTTTGATGTCGTCAAACCAAGACCGATTACGCGGACCCACTAAGTCCATGTTATAAAGGAACATATTGACCCTGTATGTTGAACGATACAGTTTAAGATTTTGTCCTATCTAGTCTAACAAATAGCCTCCAATCTGTCAAACATTGTACAAAACTTGTAACTTTCTCCATGTCAAAATATTTGTACGTCTGTAAACATCATTATTAATTAATAAAAAGTTATTTATTATTACTACTGTGTCTTGTCTTTTATAACCAGCGCGCCATGTTTCGTATTAAGCAAACCGTACAGTTGAGGAAGTTTAGCTGTGCGCGTGACATTGTCTGGCCAAAGTTGTACTAGTCAGGCACAAAACATGGGTCTGTGTAATACCACTTGTTACTTTGTACGCAGTGCAATGCAGTAACGATAAATAAGAGTCCCTCCCCCGTTTTGCTAGTCCTCACTCTCCTAGAAACTTCTTCACTGTGTTGTATCTTGTCACATGTAAAGGTTCCGTATTAAAGTTTTCTAGGAGAGAACAAATAAACGGGTGTGTCTACAAAACCTGACGGCTGTATTGAATCTATTCCCTATAAAACTAATTAAGGTTTTACAGATGGAATTCTTTAGTTCTGCTGGGAGTATTATTATTTTCGTTGAGTATACATATCTGCCTTATGTAGCTTTGTAAATGGTTTTTATTTGTCGACACGTTTTCCAGATATTGACCTTAACATAATCTTTTTTTATTTTTGCTATAAATATCCTCAATAGATAGCGGAGTAAGCTAGAGAGAAGTGGAGAGGGAGTGGTTAAAGTAGTACAAAAGAACAGTTCGATGTTTGGAAGAGGTTAATTTTGATGATTGAGGACAGAGCTAAGTAAGGTAGATGAGTGTACTCAATTTGCTTAGAGACTCGCCAGCTGACGTATCACCTTTGCACGGTGCATCTAAACATTTTAATTTCAAAAATATGTGTGCATCGATTCTGTGTCAGAAACGTAGTTGAGAAAAATTATTTAGAATTCAATACAGAAACTCATTTTTATCTTTGGTAAAATACAACAGGACTGAAATGATGCAAACAGATTACGCATGTTATCTAGTTAATGCTTTGGGAAATCAGTCGCCCTGGTTATACAACGGGTTTGGCAAAACTAATAACACACAAGATGTCTCCTCCCCCACGTTTGTTTACGAATTTTTATCACAACAAAATCCCCAGAAGGGTCTGACGTCTAGAACAAGTTTTGTGGCGTATTTGTAAAGGTGGTAAAAGTATATGTACACTAGCGTTATCGCTCCAAATGCTTTCGTAATTTTGGTCTGATTTATTTCAAATTTAGCACAAAAATCGATTCTGGCAATAGTTCGTTACCCAGCAAAATCCTTCCGAAAAACAGAATCAAAATAGCCATTCTACTTTTTTTATGTTTTTGATAATCTGATTCGTGATGGTGATAAATAAACACCATTAAAATTTCATTAAATTAGTTTTAAAAATTTGCCTATTTTCAACGAAGTTTAGAATCCTTATTTTTTATGAAAATTTTGATGGTAAAACAGACTTTTTTAAAATATAAGGTAAAACAAAATGTTGGAAATTAGCTTCCATTGTGTCAGCGAGACAGCTGCGTGCAGCGATTATTTCTGTGACACTGACAACTATCGCGCTTGACTGAATGAAATGTACTTAAGACACAATCCTACACTACGTGTATGTCGCCGTCGATTGAGACTGAAGCGATAAACGTCAGTACAACGGGCACATATCCGTGCGCAGAGTGGGTGGCCAATAAAACGGCCTTTCTAACTTAACCTATCGTTGATTTACCGCTGTCAATAATAAAATTTAATTGATTTTATTGCTACTTTTACTGCGCTGCATAAATAAATTGCTCTCAAATAGCAGCCGTAAATCTATAACTGCGTATTGGGGAAATTTAATTATAACAATAAAATATGTTTAACATGTTGTTTTATTAGTGATAGAACGCTACTAAGTAGTGTGGTCAAGGGAAAAGCCGTAATGCTAGACTTAAAGAAGGAAAGTCTACCTGTTTGCTACAGTGGATGCGAACGTTCCCTCTAAACGATACGTCCTGCAGCTCTAAACCCTAAACTGGTCTGGGATTGCCGGGAGAATCTAAACGCTCTGTTCCTGGAAAACCAGGTTGCTTTACACTGGTCACACAAGGGAGTAGAGAGTTGAAAGCGGCAGTAGGGGTTTCTCTATGCCTGGCTGAAAGTGGATCTACAAGTTACATAAAAAACTATGGAATAAGCTTAGTTCAGTTCCAAGAGTTTTTTGAGAAAGTTTCCTTTAGAAAGGCAGTAGGGAACCCGGATAACTCAGGAAAACTGTAGGGCTCATTACGGGGCGCTGTAAAGAGGGTAAAAATATACAACAAAGAGACCGACTGGAAGCCATGAGGGATGGATGAGGAGATTGGCGGTCACATAATCTACAACTGTGAGGATTTTGCCAGCAGGAGGCGAAGGGTGTTTGGTTTCGAGGCGCTCCAACTGAATGACTGCTCAAACTGCTTCTGGTACCAGGCTACTTATCTAGAATCAGAGCGTTTTAATAGACCCTATAACCTATGTAGGATATCTAACTGCCCTGTAGTATTATTAGCAGGACCGTGGAGTCCTGTGTCTTGAAATTATTAAATTTTTTGATTAAAAAAAATTGCGTCCGTTTTTTTGCTGGTGTGAACAGTTTTGATATTCTAAATGTGTATTTCATCTTCGTTTAATTACTTTTTAAAAGTCTGATTTCTCTATCGTAAGCAGTGTTAAAATCTACACAAATTATTTAATCTGCATTCATTTATTAACAATTCGTGGCAAAATCTGAATAAATTTCCAACTGTTTTCAAGCCCTATTAATTTCAACTGTATATTCTTCAGAAACACAACGATGTCCAGTGTATACTTGACGTGTTCGTGTATTGGATATTTATTTAATACACTATCACGTTACGGCCTGTGTACAGGCATTTGACAAAGTCGTTCCGCGTGTAACTCATTGATAACGATCTACCGATACTATCAAATAAATAAATAAATATGTAAATCTGTTAGACGAGCGGCGGACAAGTGGGCGGGAGAGACGGACGGATGTGTGTCGTTACGTAACGTGCTGGCGGCGATGACGCTGTAGTGTACGCGGTGTCGTACACACCGGTGCCAACGTTTATCTGAACAATTCTTACACGCAACTGTCTCACTAACGTGATGGAAGCGTATTTTCAAAAACTTTAACATTAAGTGTGGAATTCAAAAACCTAAACGTTGTTTTTACTTAGAATCGTGTGTCACAGTAATTTCAGTAATTTGGCTGAAAATGTACGTAGCACCGCAATATTAGACTCTTGTCAAAGAGGGAAAATGGAAATTTCTTTTAATTTTGTTCCGACATTCGATGCGACTGGACGTTGCGAACTGCGCACGCGCAAAGTCTACCCACGGTTTTTATTTTCCTGATTGGTCAGCTGTCGATTTGGAAGTTAAAAATGCTAATTTATGCAGACACAATAGTGAAATCAGATTTTCAAAGACGGTATAAGATGAAATTCGTGTTATATTGTCGGAACCTCGTCAGCGAGTCAGCTGCGTGCGCTACAATTTTAAATTTCAATATACTGTATATTACTACACTCGATATAACGTTGCTGTGTCCGATGAAATAACAATTATAACTTCAAACAAGTATTTGTAATTATATTCTCACTTTTAATCTATTTCTGTTTTTACAGAACAAAAAACAAAAATTGTACGTTCAACAATACTCACAAAGTTCATGTCTCCGATTCGCCTACTGACAGACCAATCGCATTGTACACCTACGGTCCCTGAAAGTGTAACAGTAGTACAAACAAAGAAAGGTTCGGTTCACGTTTACGTTTTTCAGTAATAAATTCACTACACCGAATAAACAATGGTCTTGAAGCCGTGCTGATGTATTTAATTGAAACTTAATATAGTTGAGGATTTAATGAGGACCAGTAGGAGGCGAAACAGGCTTGCCTTAGCGACCGTGGGACGAGCCACTACTAAATAAAACTAATTTGTTTTGTACGGCCTTACCTCAAACTTTCTCACTCCCGCGTAGAAAATCGGCGGCCATATTGAATCTATAAGACTAGTGTGGTGTTCGTGTTTATTTACTTCATGAATTTCAATTTGTTTTATAATTGTTCATTGTTCCTTAAATAATGACAATAAGGAATATAATGCAAACTAGAAGAAACATACAGACACAGATGTGAAAACTTTGTATCCAGTTTTATGGTCATCAAAGTTGCAGCCACTGACATGAATGAACGAAGGATGCCTGAGCCAGCAGCAACGGATAGCCATGTACAAGGAGGAGAAAAGGCATTGAAGTTCGGTGTCCATCTCACCCAGAGGAGGTGGAGCACCCCACAGCTCCGTGTTGCCACTTCTTCAGCGTCAAATGGACAGAAGTCAAGCGGCAGCAGACTTGATAACGCGGTCAACAGACTGCAAGTCACCCCGCCCGTTGCTTCGGATACCAGCAAATAGAAAATCTTTGTTCCCGATGTGCCTTCTTCCGTTGGACTGAAGCGTGAAAAGGACAAAAGCTTGAAAAGGAAATCAAATTTGGATTCGTCGCTGAACGCCGAAGAGTCCTTGTTATATTAATGGTAAAACAAGTATTCATGCAGACACATCAGAAGGAAATACAATAATAACAATACACATTACTCCGCTGTTTGTTGAAATAAAATTATGTTTGATATCTGATTTTAAAGGTCTTGTATCGTTTTAAAATCAAAATGTGAAAAGCTAAACACATTTCTACACATACGCACAATACCTTTAAAATCAGATGTCAAACTTTTACTTTTTTCTTTATTATAGACGCATAAAGGAAGCTGTTAAAGTGATTGTATTAAGGAAACAATCGATTTGAGATTCTGTTGGACATTCTCCCCTCTGAATAAAAAAAGGAGATTTTACTTGTGCATGTGTGCGTGTGCACGCGAGTGTAATTGTGTGTGTGTGTGTGTGTAGGGTCTATTTGTGTACGTGTGTAGGGGTGCGCTCGCCCGTGAGTGTGACACTTTCTAGAAACTAAACTAATTAACCGATTTTAATAAATTTTGGCATATCTATCTAGTTTGCTCATCTCTTAATTTTTCAAAGGTTTTTGAAGTACTTTTTTTAACGAAAATCGGTTTAAACAATTTTCTTCAAATGTAGCCCCTAAACACGCAAGGTGTACAGAGTCTCGGCAGTCCAGAAACATTCGATTCCGAAACTACTGAAAGAAACTCTGACAAATCGGCTTCTTTTGTCAAAATCGGTTGATCAGCTTTTGCTCTTATTTGAAACTTTATAGCGCCAGTGACTGTAGCAAGTTACGGTTCGGGAGTGACCGCTGTCGGATTTGTTCTTCCGAATTACACTTGAACCGTAAATTTATTTCTTTATCGAATTTGGTAACACTGATTTCAGCACATTATTGGCTTGTACTGTAGCTTACGTTGCGTAAGTTTGCGTAAAGTAAGAACCCTGCAACACGTTAATACACAGATCACGTTCATCTCGGAAATTCAAAATGTTCCGCTCACCAACACCAACAATCAATTAATTATTATTTACATATAACTAATGTAATACGGTACATAATTTATTTGTAATGTAACTATCGTGTACGCACCATAACAACATGTTCCAGTAATGTGTTTGCATTTTCCCGTCATTATTCAATCACGGCAAACAATTACTGCGCGACAAATTACAAGAACAGAAAATGTCTTAATTAATATTTCTGCTAATGACACCACTCGGGGCCGCAGGGGGAAGGGGGGGTGTAATTAAATAAATCCCACTGTGTTTTTATTACCATAACATTAACGTTAGTAATTGTCAGTGAAATGTTAATGAAATGAACACACTGCTTCCGCATGCTTTTATACATGTAAAGATCTTTCAGTAAAATTTAGGCTAATTCCTGGGACGGATAGTGATGCTATACTTGTGTGTGTGTGTGTGTGTGTGCGCGCGCGCACATTGCGTTGAATTTGGTTGTAAGCTTACGTATAGATATTTCTTCACCGGCCCATAGTGCAGTGGCAGCTGGTACCATTAAACCAGTGCACCATGTGCACTAGTACCGACCCAGAGTGCAGTGGTTAACATTAAAATTATACAAACATGAAAATATTCATAGAGCTCTTCAAATAGAAACTCTTGAAGAAGTGATAAGGTCTACTGCAACTAGACACAAGAAAAGACTTCTAAACGACGTCAACAAAGAGATGTTGAACCTCAATAGCAAAAACAAAGCCGTTGGTCTTATAGAGATAAAGTTATTTAGTGGAATTTTTTTTTTTTTTTTTTTTTTTTTTATTATTAATAATATTACAACTGAGTCAGAAACCCATCTAGTAATTTACATTTCTATGAACACAATCGGTAAATATAGTACGTTTATCTAGAGTTATAACCCAATGGTTATTCTCCACTAATCAAATCAGAAGGCTTAGTTCTTTGCAGTCTTCTAGCTGACGTAGGTGTAACCATCAGTCCCCGAACCTCGGAGCATTCATGATGTGAGATGCGGTGTCCATGCTTCAATGCTTGCTTTTTGATTTCTTCACTGACAAACTGTACATTCAAATCCCTATGAATGTTGTCATTTCGTATATACCATGGTGCGTCAACAATGCTTCGAAGTACCTTATTTTGAAAAACTTGAATTGTATTAATATTCGTCTTATTTGTACAGCCCCACAACTGTATTCCATAGTTCCACACTGGCTTTAAAACCTGTTTATATATTAATAACTTATTATGAATTGACAGTTTGGATTGTCTTCCAATTAGCCAATACAATTTTCTAAATTTAAAATTCAATTCTTGCTTTTTCTTTTTTACGTGTTCCTTCCATTTCAGTTTCACATCCAAGGTCATTCCCAGATATTTAGCAGAGTTAGCTTGGAGAATTGGTATAGAATTTATTGTAATTGGGATGGAATGATCTATCTTAAGATTTGTAAAATTTACATTCACTGACTTGGTTTCGTTCAGGCTAATGCGCCATTTTTTGGTCCATTTGCACACCTCATCTGTAGCTCGTTGAAGCTTCATCACAGCTTCTTCAATTTTCTTACCTGTAGCTAAGATTGCAGTATCATCTGCGAACGTACCAGTGGTTGTATCATCTGCAGTAGGAAGGTCACTTGTGTACAGCAAGTAAAGCACAGGTCCCAAAACGCTACCCTGTGGAACCCCAGCTGATATTTTCTTCAATTCCGAGTATTCTCCTTCGTATTTCACTCGAAAATGTCTACCAGTTAAATATGACTTTAGAATTTCATAATATTGTTTTGGTAGATCTCTGCAGCTTCCAAATTAGGCCCTCATGCCATACCTTATCGAAGGCTTTCGCTACATCCAAAATATACTTGCACAAACTTCTTTTTCTCAAAAGAATTTTCTATAATATTTGTGATCCTATGAACTTGGTCTAATGTAGAATGCCTTCGTCTGAAACCAAATTGATGTTCTGGGATAAGTTTCCTGTTTTCAATGATGGGCCTTAGTCTTTTTTAGCAACAGCTTTTCAAATAACTTGGAAATCGTTGGTAATAACGAAATTGGCCTATATGACGTCTTATCATTTGGTTGTTTGCCTGGTTTCAATATCATAATAACTTCAGCTGTCTTCCATTGAAGAGGAATATACTTCAATCTTAAAGCTGCATTGATTAGGTAAAGTAACTTCCTAAGTCCTTTCTCTGGTAGAGATTTAACTATCATACCAGTAACTAGATCAAATCCAGGAGCTTTCTTTGATTTTAACTTATTAATTTCATTTTTAATTCTTGAAGTGTCACTGGAGTTATTTTTACATTATCCTGTTTTTCTATCAGAGGTATGCTTTCTTCGCACGTTTTCCTTGGCAGTGGAAGAAATATTTCTTCTAAATATTTTGCGAAGAGATTAGCTTTTGCTGGGCACTTCTAGCCCAAGTACCGTCCTCATTTCTAATTGGATAATCTTGTGTTTTAGGTCTTTAATTCCCTTTGTGGCCTTCCAAAGAGAATACTCTCCGTCCTTTTGTGAGGATAACTCTTCTAAGAATCTGTTAATTGTGTCATTCTTAAGTTCTCTTATAAAGGATTTAATTTTGTTACACAACTTATTTAGCATTGTTTTTGTCTCTGGAAACCGATTCATTTGCCAATATTTTCTTGTCCTTCTTTTTTTCTTTTATCAAGTCTCTTAGCTCAACTGGGTAATTGATTTCTTTACAACTTTGTTTGTGTTTTACAGGAGTACTCCTCCAGGCAGCACGTTGTATAATTTCAGTAAATCTGTCTAGTTCTTCTTCCAGCTGAATTGGATTTTTAATTGGTACATTTAAATTTATATCTTCTTCCACCAGGCTGCTAAACTGGGGCCAGTTAGTTCGAGCATTTGTCAATGTCGGTGCTGATGCCTTGTTTGTAATTATAAATTCACTGATTGTCATTAGAACTGGTGTATGATCTGAGGAGAGACTCTCAATGTCTTCCACGTAAATGTAATTTTCTGAAATTCCTTTGTTACAAAGAAATCTATAATATCAGGTATCTTATTAGTATCTGTCGGCCAGTAAGTAGGTCTACCCCAGAGTGAAAGTCACATCCTAGTGCTGTTCCTGCTGCTAATAATTCTTTTCCTTTAGGATTAATTAATCTTGACCCCCAATATGTATGTTTAGCGTTGAAGTCGCCTCCAACAACATAATTGCTGCCCAGTTTTTCAAACAGTTGCACAAAATCCTCTTGTTTTAAATTGTATTTTGGTGGACAGTATATAGCACCAATGTTATATTCTTTGTACTTATTAGTTTGAATCCTGATGGCTATAACCTGGAAAGATTCTTCTTCAATTTTTAAGACCTCAAAATGTTGCAAGTTATCCTTCACAAGTAATACTGATCCCCTCTTGCCTTATCTGCTGGATGAACAGCAGAATAGCAGCAATAGCCACGTACTCTGACATATGATGATTTCTGTAAAATGACTTTCAGATATTAAGCATATATCAATTTTTTTCAGAATTCAAAAATACTTCTAGTTCCTGAATATGTTGTAACAATCCATTTGCGTTCCAGGTTGCTATCCTGAAGGTTTTATTTATTTCATTTAAAATAGCTGTTAATATCTGCTAGGTTTGTGGATACTTCCTCAAATTTCTTATCATTAGCTTCCAATCGTTTTTCTATATCCTCCAGCCTCCTTAGTATTTTTCTAATACATTATTTTTCTCTGCGTTTTTAACCTCAATAGGCCTAGTCTGAACCACTTGTGAGTATAATCTCCTGTTTTCGTCCTTATTATTTTCCTCATGTCTTTTAATCATCCGCGATAAAGTCATACTTTTTCCTCTTCTTTTTGAAATCTTTGCTGAGGATTACTAGTTTTATTCCGGATTTTTGCAATTCCTTTGCAACTTCACACCCACGATAATTAGCAGGATGTTCCTCTCCACAATTTACACATTTTGGTGGAACATTTTTATTTGTTGTGCACTGGTAAGTTGCATGTTTGCCTGTACATTTTACACATCTGGATTCTCTATGGCAGTACTTCATTGTATGATTAAATCCTTGACAATTTTTACATTGTGGTATCAAGTTCGTTGTTTTCCTTAGTGGCTCAATCTTGACACTCATATGAAGGATAGATTTGATATTATATATTTTCCCCACATCTTCTTTATTATCAAATGTGAGCATGTATAATGGAAGCCCTCTTTACAAATTGTTTCTTGTCCATCTTTTTCTACTTTTTTTTCTTTTGATAATGTTGACAGCATCTAATATTTTTAACCCTGCCTTATGCGTTATTTCCTCGATTATTTCATCTTTAGTACAAGTAGGGTGTAAACCCCTAGCCATTACCTTGATGGGCCTGTCTTTTTTGTCTTCATATGTGTACCATTGAGTGCCTTCTTCATTTAATTTTGTTGTCAGAGCTCTATAGGCATCAGAGTCTAGTGTATTGATTTTCCACACATCACTATTGAGGGAAACTAATTTGCTTACTTTATCCATATTTAGTAACTTTTTCACTGATGCAAAATCCTTAACACCAACAATATTTATTGGTGGAGGTGGCTTGTCTTTTTGCACCAAAGCTTGCTTCTGCACTATTTTCCTAGTGTTTGGTATATCATCATCGGGGTTTTCACCTTCTGGAGAACTTTCAGCTTTCCTTTTTTTCATTTTTCTTGAAGTTTTTTTATTTCTTATCCATTCAGTTTCCTTAGCGAGGTCCTCTTCATCAGTATAGTACTCATCAACTCTAGTCGTCAGTGGGGTTTTGTTTTCTTTATTTTTACCTGCTTTAGAGTACTATTTTCTGTTTTCAGATTTAAAACTTCTTCTTTTAATTGATTTATTAGCACCTCTACTTCACCTAGCCTTTTCCTAAGTACTTTATTTTCTTCTTCTAGTTTGTCAGTTTTTTTTGGCATCTTTACTCCTTTCTAGTGAGTGTTCATTTTTGCTTCCTTCTGTTTCAAAGGGGCGTTATTTTTGGGTGGTGTTCTTCCCAACATTAAACTTTTCCTAAAGGGATTATTAGGATCTTCTGTAAGCAATAGTTGGCTCCCCCCAGAATCCTTGGAGCCAGCCTCCGAAGAGGGTGGATTTCCCAGTTTACCTGGACTGCCACCTAGGGTAAAACATCCGTTTGTTTTCTCCATTGCTCATATTTAGTGGAATAATTTTGTTTTCTTAATGCTATTGTATTTCAGTGAATACTGCTAGTTAAGTTTATTCTTAGTTTTACAAAAAAAAAAAAAAATCAACTCGGAGAAAAATACTTGTTGGCATAATACAGATGGCTTCTCTGCCCAATGGTTAATAAGTGTCTATACTCGTACACTTACTGCCTAGGCAATGCAATACTTTTAAACCGTGCAATACTTGTAAAAATTCACTTCTTAGTTCATTATATTAATAAACAATAGAATTTACCACAAACACTTCACTGGTTTTTCTGGATCGTGTTCATTTACCTATAATTTTAAGAATACGTTTCTGTAGCCGATCCAATGGGTCAAGCCATGCGTTGTGAAGATCATCCCAGCCCTTCAACAACAATACTATGGAATAGACCGTAGTATATTTGCAATATACTATGTGCATATTGCGTATTGGAAGTGATTCTCCGCTTTCTTGATATAACCATATCAATATCGTTTCGTACAATTCTGTATGCATATTTAAAGACCCCCAATATAATAAAAACACAATTTTTTAAATATATTTTTCTAAACGGGCATGAAATTTAACAAAATTGAATTGAACAGAACCAAAATACGAGTAAAATACATTTTTAGTACCTACATATCGGTCAAATTGTTTAGTCTCAGCGATATGCTGTCGGTCTTAATTTATTTATTCAGAACACTTGAAAACGAATAAGTATACGTTTATCACTGTGATAGTGCTTCTAAAAATCCCTATTTTCAAAATATTAACCGAAAAGTTGACCTAGCTCCGCTCGATGAATCAATCAATGTTCTCCCAAAAAGGACTTAATTAAATTAAAGTTTCCAGTTTGCAAGCCGTGGGCTGGCAGCCAGCTGTGCTCATGTGCTGCCGACTGGCGGCTTATTGCTTAATTAACTCGCGTTCTGTTAATTTAAACAGATGTAAAGCCAGTAATTACAAGTAGGCTACAAATTTGGCTTTAGAATGTAGATTAAGTCGCATAACCGATTTCACTTGTACAGGGTGACTGGTAACTGAAAGAGACAACTTCCCCTAACAGTGACTCATTTGTAGAAAATGCATTTATGTACTTCATTTGATCAAAATCGTTTTAAAGTTTTTTTTAAAAAAAACAAGGCTTTAAAACTTTTTTTATTATTAATTAATGGATCTGAGATATAAGTAAACCAAATACAATGAATGAATGAATCTGTAGGGTTACTGTTGCACTGCGACCTTTGTAGACCTATGTGGGATCTTTCTGTATTCCTGAATTGCTCTGAACACCTTCTCTAGATCTAGTCTCTTTATAAAGTCTAGGATTTGGAGAGGATTTAAGATGGGTAGCTCGCCCACTTCTAATTGGTGACTTTCCAGTCCCTTATTGAAGTGCTTGCGGATGCTTGCCCTTTAAATTTTTCTTTCTCTTGACCCTCATTACGGAGGTTCTGCTCAGTTTATTGTGCAGTGTGAGATCCCGCTAATATTTTATATTCTTACTTATGGGAACACCCACAAGTAGCTTAGGAAATAAGGTTCGCTCTTTCAGAGCCCCGCATGCATGAATAAAGTTAAGGTCTCCGTTTGATACACCACTAGGCCAGTATCATTCAATGCATCAACACGGGTCGCTTTACACTTTAGAGTTAGCCAAGCTATGCAGAGTAGTGAATGCGTGTCTTGAGTAGGCGAGTGAAGCAGTATGAGGGATCGTTTATTACTCACTTCAGCTGTCTCCGCCGAAAATCAAGTGCAATTTTAAGTGCGAATTTTGAGAAAAAATTGTCTGTCATGGTTTTTGTTAATGTTTAGGTACTGAAATATCATAGAAAAATCTGTACCCGTGGAAGCCGAGAAAAACACGGTCAATGTTAACGAAACCGATTTAATATTCACTGTGTACAAAGTCCAAAAACGAAACTGATTTCGCTTTGTTTTGTTTCTGAAAGATGCTTATGTTTTGAGTGGGTTATATTTAATGAAAACCATTAGAGCCGATTTTGAGAAAACAAGGATGATTTTTAAAGGGAAGGGTTTATAAACCCAAAAATGATTACTACCTAGGATGCTATGTGTGCGCAGTAGTGCAATAGGCGCGTTGACATGTTTCCAGGTCTGTCAGTCTAATCAGACGACATTGTGGCGACCTTGCCTGGTGAATAAACAGCACTGCAGTGACACCGGGAACATTGAAGGCGTAATTTCATTTAAATCCATTTATCAGATAGATAACGCATCAAAATATGAGATGATCGTGGCACGCAGCTGTCTCGCTTACTTGGTGGAAGTGAATTTCAAATTCTGATTTCACCGTAATCACCAAATGTAATCTAGAGGACAGGACCGGCGATCGTTTCAAGGTCCCGAGTCCCAGGCCGCTCCGTTAGTTCGTTTTCAAATGGAAATCCACTAATAAAATGTACGGTTTGATTTTATTATCAAATTTTTATTTGGAAAATGAGCTATTGGAACAGCCAGACCCCGAGCAATAAAATGCACTTTAGCTTCGTTCAATTTGATTTAAACTTGTCTTAAAAATTGATTTTGGTGAACTTGTACAACTTTGTTAGCCGACAAAACCGCTCGGGATAAAGCGGATCTTAAGTTTAGTTAGGCTAGGCTACTTATAGACAAAATTTTTTAAAAATCTGATCCAATTTTTGAAGTGTAAACTTCTTTAGGCGCGTTGTGTCAGAATTTCTGTATATACGGATTACACGGGAACACGGGGAAAAATCGCTGACTCTTAATCAAAATCTATAACTTAACGCAAGGCGTTAAACATAGTATATACGGAAGAGAAAAAGACATAGAGCGAGAATGTATGGTAATATGTTGTAGCGGAATTGATAAAATAGTTTTTATTTTTAGCAGTAATAATTTATTTTACTGCCACTTAATAATTTTTAACTCTAATCAGGTAATACAACATCAATCAACGCCATCTCTTGCATTTTAAGAGAACTAACCAAAACCAGCACTATGAAAATAGGCGTTTCATACAAGCTTTTAGCAGCTCCAAAACTGTCGGAAAAGTAACTACTGGAAAGGTGACCACTCAGTATACCTTAAATGTATTTCCCCCCTACATTTTCAACAAACCTTCAAAACTGGTGACGCAAATGTAATCTTCGATACTATTTGAGTAAATTATCTGCTAAATTGTAAATAATATGCTCGAACAGTATTTTATTGCACTAGTTTTAAAGATTTGTTGAAAAGTTGAAAGAAATACATGTAAGGTACGGAGTGGTCACCTTTCAAGTAGTTATTTTTTCGTTTTCTTTTCTATCGGTCAGTCCCGCGATTGCCACATTTTTTAAACAGTTGTTTGAAAATCCAAAAACTTTTTCTAAAAAATAAAAAGTAGTTCGAATATAGGCCTACGTATGAGCAAGCAAGCCTACGTATATGTCAAATTTCATAAAAATCGGTCAATTACACGAGTTTCCTTACACACACACACACACACACACACACACACACACACACACACACACACACACACACACACACACACACACACACACACACACACACTTTCAACGTTTTTTAACTGGTGGAACCTAAACAAAAAATAGTGTCACAATAATTCCAAGACAGATTTTTCCAAAATTCCAAACTTTCTGTGTACCTAGTGCAGTGAGAATTGAAACGTTTGAATAAAGTAGTTTTAAATGAACGATTAGGTTTAAACAGTTCCCCATTCAAAAATACAAAGTTCATTAACTTGCTGTCCTTTCTCTCTCCGTACTTACACTCATGCTAACTCGGGAAATACCCAGCCATTTTATTTGTGAAAGTAGTTTTTGCTTTATTCTGTTAGTTACCTTGACAATGTCGTTAGTAGTGAAAACATGGTCGACGAAGCTCAGCAATAACAAATGTTTGAGCTATTCAATGAACCACGTTGTTACCCTGGAACCTTGGCGAGCTTAGACGTTATTTTCTAATAACGGTTATAACTGTTACTGCTACTTTAAAATAACTTGTTATTTAAACTGTTTCAATAATGTTACGCAAAAGAAACTATTGAAAACAAATATTTCCGATCTTTTATGGAGTAGGCTATATTTACTTTTTATATTATGCTACGAACACCATTTATTAGATTCATGATAAAACAGATAATAGAACAAATATTTTCTGTTTTATAATTTAATATTAATTAATGGCAAGAACCTATTCATTTTTAATATGAAGAAATAAAAAATTAATATTAGGTCTATTATTACATTAATTAAAACTTTAAAGAGTATTGTTATTGTAACGAATAGGCACTAAGTTAAACAAAATATTGTAAACTTCTGTATACAAATTATTAGGTGTACAATACAACATTAAAAAGTCGTTGTTTATTGACAAAATATTTGTAAATGAAGGTTACTTGATAAGATATAAAACTAATTAATTTAAGCGTAATAATTTATTTTGTATTACTTTGTAGACTACTCATTGAATTACAAACATTAAAACCAAAAATAAACTATGTAAATAACTGAACTTGAATTTTCACTTTGAAATCGTTAACCGTTAGCGTTAAGCGTTACTCGTTCTTTATAACTTATAGCAGTATACTTTCTCAAATTAACAGTTATCCCGTTACTTCGTTCTTTTACTTTAAACTTATTTCACCTCTAGCACCAGTAACGTAAAGTGACAAGACACTGAACTACTAAACATTTATCTAATTCTAACAATAAAACGTTACTCGTTCTTCATTTTAACTCGTTCTCATAAAGTTGATTTTTATTGCAGTACGTCTGGCGGAAAAGCACATACTACTAAACTTTTCTTACGTTCATAAATAACACTTTAACCCAGTAACTGTTATTTGTTACTTTTGATACCAGTTATTATAGTTATTCTTCAATAATAGATAACAAAATAATGCCCATCAATAGTAACGACCATTAACGATTGTGTTCGGAAGAATTGAAAGCGGGCTTTTAAGAAGGCACTGATTCACATTTATACCAATTATTAAAGCACTTGGAGGTCTAGCAGTTAATTCTAGGAATGCTTCGAGGAGATCCCTTGATAACCAGGTTACTGTACACTAGGTACCAGGACACAGGGCGGACTGGCTGGCTGGACTGACTTCATTGGACCATAGCCGGAAATATGGGTTTCTTTCTGTCTAACTGGATCTCCTATCAACAGGTGGATTAATTAGCAACACCAGGAAAGATAGGGTAGCTCTAGGTAGCATTCACATTGTTACGTAAACCCAACTATCACCGCCAGCGACCACAGTGTCCACGTGCAGTTGAAGACCGCAACTTCCCAACTATCACCGCCAGCGACCACAGTGTCCACGTGCAGTTGAAGACCGCAACTTCCCAACTATCACCGCCAGGTACCACAGTGTCCGCGTGCAGTTGAAGTCCACAACTTCCCAACTATCACCGCCAGTGACCACAGTGTCCGCGTGCAGTTGAAGTCCGCAACTTCCCAACTATCATGACCAGTGACCACAGTGTCCGCGTGCAGTTGAAGTCCGCAACTTCCCAACTATCACCGCCAGGGACCATGACCAGTGACCACAGTGACCACAGTGTCCGCCCCAACTATCATGACCAGTGACCACAGTGTCCGCGTGCAGTTGAAGTCCGCAACTTCCCAACTATCACCGCCAGGTACCACAGTGTCCGCAACTTCCCAACTATCACCGTCAGCGACCACAGTGTCTGCGTGCAGTTGAAGTCCGCAACTTCCCAACTATCATCACAACTTCCCAACTATCACCGCTAGCGACCACAGTGTCCGCGTACAGTTGAAGTCCGCAACTATCCAACTATCACCGCCAGGGACCACAGTGTCCGTGTGCAGTTGAAGTCCGCAACTTCCCAACTATCATCACCAGTGACCACAGTGTCCGCGTGTAGTTGAAGTCCGCAACTTCCCAACTATCACCGCCAGCGACCACAGTGTCCGCGTGCAGTTGAAGTCCGCAACTATCCAACTATCACCGCCAGCGACCACAGTGTCCGCGTGCAGTTGAAGTCCGCAACTTCCCAACTATCACCGCCAGCGACCACAGTGTCCGCGTATAGTTAAAGTCCGCATTGTTTCTCTCCACATCTTAACTAAATCCGACAACCATTTCGGTGCTCACTAAAACACTTTTCCTTTTTACCAGTCCAGTCTAAGAGTTCAATCAGTCAAAGTTTTAGTGGCAGTGACTTTCCTAACTGCAGCGTTTGATCACCGGTGACTGTACAGTACGCGAGGTCATCCCGGACATCTTGCCACTTAGGTTGGCTAGTCCATAGAATTTTGACTGTTTAAAATTAATATCTGTACCAGCCATATTGGTCCTGCATATAGAGGGTGTAGCCTGAATGATAACATCTGCCGTTCTGCTGAATACCTTACTTTCAGAACTGATTTTGATTTTATTACTTGGGCTTAAATGCCTGCAATTACGCAACACCCATAGTAAACGTACTTTAAGAAGGGAGGACGCTTAGGGACCTTACAAAACCTTTACATCGATACTAATTACAGAGCACTGTCTGGTACTCTGTACCAGTGATTAGCCCCTCAGTTACGTCACTTCCTGTCGCCTACTTACCACAACTATGAATCTAAATGATGGATATTGGTTCTTCACTCTCTCTCCCCTAAAAACTCTGGTTCCGAAGGAATTGGCAAAAAAATTGTTTGCTTAAATTTTAATCATACACGTCAGTGTACATTCTAAAAAAGTACCATAAGAAAGTGTATGGGGGCGTTGTAACCGCGAAAATTCCGTGAACTTGGTAAATTTTTCAAAATTTGTAAATCAGGTTTTAGCCACGCGAACTTTATAACTCAAGACATTATACATTATCTGGAAGAAAATAAATCTAATTTTCTGGAATAAATGAAACAAACCCTGACCACTAGTGTGTTTCTTTTTTAAGATTTACTCAAAAGAATTATTTTCATTTCACAATTGATACATTGATTCGGATCTGATGAACCTATTTCCTGGTTTCCTTCAGGAACTTTTGAGGGCAAATAATCGATACGTGACAATGTTTTTTCGACATGTAAAGTTACAGAGACTGAGCGAGGCTGGTTTGACCTTTGCACCGCTAGCTTGGCGCCTGGCACACCTTGCTCGCGTCCATTCATAAAAGCTGAGGCTGCAGAATGCATCCATTGTCCTGGCCTAGCTCCCTTCGACCAGTGCAAACGTTGCAAATTTAACCAGAGCCGGGACACTACAGCTCAAAGTTTTTGGGACCGCCGTATTTTTACAATTACTTTGTAACTGTGCATTGTTAGCTATTAGTTTATATACAATGGACAGCTAATACAACTGATTTATGCAATACATCAAACCATAAGATATAAGTTCAATATCAAAAACAATAACATTATAAAAGGTAATTTAAATATGGTTACTAGCTTGAAGTCGTGGCGGCACACCACTCTCCCCTTTCAACTAAATATTGCCTATAGCTTGTTTTCCGATGGAAATCCTTCAATAATAATAAAAGCAATAACAATTTTGCGCTAGTGACATAGTACACACTAATACCTACTTGGAGTCATTGAATATAAATAGAGTAGACGTACATTCCACCATTATAAAAAGCGTGCTCGATATTGGAAACTAAAGTGCAAGTAATTGAACGTTGCAAGGGCAGAGGGAAAATGTTTGAGAAAATAGGCAGTATTATTATCCGTAAACTGTAGTTGAATATTCTGCCGCAAAATGCCACCAGCAGCGATCTCACATATCTCTCATAAGGGTTATCATTTTAGTACGTTTGTATTCAATATTCAGGTATAGGAACAGATCCAGTTGTATAATAAGGGCGCCCATATCAGTCAAGTAAGTATTCCCTTCTTTTAAGTGATTTAGTGTTTTTGTTACAAAAATATAGAACTGTTAATGTTATACAGAAGAAATAGTCACGTGACATTTATAAGAACCTATTTGTTTTAGTAACAGTATTATCGTTATCATTGTCGTTGTCGTATTGTTATCGCTGTCGTTATTGTTATCGTTGTCGTTATTCTTGTTGTTATCGTTATTGCTGTCGTTATTCTTGTCGTTATCGTTATCATCGTCGTTGTCGTATCGTTATCGTTGTCGTTGACGTTATCGTTTCCGTTGCCTGCAATAGTATCCTACAGAACTTACCCCGTGTATACACACCGTGTACAGTTGGGACCTATATCTGTATTGTACAGTATGACCTACCCACTGGGCCGGCGTAGGTGACACCCAGTCAACAGGAAATCTCTGATACATCGACCTACGTGCCTCGCAACAGGTTCAAGTGAGCAGTCTCTGATAATTTATTGGTTTCGCCCCAAAGTAGGAGCACCGGAAATCCTCTCACTTCACCAATACAAATGCTGATCGCGGTTTCAGCGGCTTATACAATGCGTTATATTTACGCAATAAGCAAACTGCATACGTAAAATAATCTTGGCGCCCAGCTGTCTCGCTGACGTAATGGAAGCGAAATTTCAAAAAAATAGCATAATATTTGTTTTATTTTACAGTTTTCTTAAAAATTTGATTTCAGTATCGCATCAGCGTTAAAATCTCTTTTAATTATCATTGTCAATGGGATTTTAAAATGTTAATGCTCCTTTGTGAATATTTTAATGCTCATTACAATGCTCAAGGTGAAAACGTTTGGAATTTTTTAAAGATTTGGAATGGTTGGGCGGATTTGCTAGCCGTAAGACGAACTTGTCTAAGCTTTTAACAAATTCGATTCTTCTGTTAAGGCTGCATCAAATCGCACTAAAATTGCGAACGCTGCTCTGCTAACACATACATTCAAGTATACACTGTAATTGGAAGCCCTCTGATTGAAAAAATAGGCTATAGTAGTATTTGATCTGTTTACACGATAGCACACCTCTAACACAAGGCAAAAAGAATACTGACTGAAATTAATGGCCCCGAGCCTAACGTACCTGTAAGCCTATATTTTAAAATCCTGTGCCATTTAAATCCCGTATCGCATCTACGGACAGACGTGCCTGCCTGTAAATCACGTCTATAACAGCTCAAGCTCAATGCACTAATCCGTGGTTAACCTTTGGCCCGCGCAGGTCTGCCATTCTTCCCTCACTAATATTCCCTCCTTACAACACACCTACAGTCGTATTCCGTAACACTGTACCTTTCGCAACGCTTTTATAAAATTAAACTGTAATCTTTAGAAATATAAGTTGATAGTGTACTTAAAAAAAATTGCACTTACTTTCTCCTATTCAACTTTCTCGCTGGCGTAATGGAACACATTTCCAAAAACCGAACGACATATAAAAACTTAGGTCTACATTTTTTGTTATACATACACACACACACACACGCGCAGACACACACGCACATCGCTCTGCTGAAGGTGATCACGTGACCTGATTTATAAAATAGAAAAGGTATCAGTCGTTATTTTTACCAACTCCCTTCTTATTTCTCCGTTTAGAAAGTAAGTAATACATAAATTGATAGTGTACAGAAACCTTTTCAAATTCATGAAATTTTTCTACTGAAAGGTAGTCTGTTTCAGAAAAGTGTCGTGATTATAAAAAATGGTAATAGAATCTGTGGCTCTGTCGCTTATATTATATTATATATATATATATATATATATATATATATATATATATATATATATATATATATATATATATATATATATATATATAATTAAATGCAGGATGCCGTTACTTTAAGGAAAAAAGATAGGTTTTACACCATTGTAAGTAGTAGGTTAGGACTCTAAAAGTGTGCGATAAATTACTTAAGCAGATATATAAACATAAAAAATACCAACAGTCGCAGGAACTTAACGACAATAAGTTTAAATTAAGTCTCACTGACTTATGACACTACGCTTGCTTTCCGACATTGGTTAAGCAAATTTAGGTACTGTTGAAGGAAGTTCGCATAAAAAATTCCTGTTACTGAACCAAAAATAAAAATCATGTATCATGTTTTCTCTTCCTTTTCACTTTAATTATGATAATTTGTTCGAAAACACGGTAACATTGAAGAAAAATGTAAACCTCTTGATTCAGTTATTATATTGTATTTTATTAAATAATATTTTTTTACAATATTAATATAACTTTGTTATTTTTTAAAATAATGTACTTAAGTATATTAATGTAAGTACGACAGTAAGTCAATAAGTAAAGTGAAATTGAAAAAAAATGTATTAATTGTGCTTACATTACTTTTCAACATAATCCCCTCCTACTCAGGAGATGTATACTCAGTCCATCTTTAACCAGCGTTCAGTTCCTTCCTGGAAGAAGGTTTACGGCCTGGAGTTCAGAAAATTTTCCACTGCTTGTACGGCCTCTTCATCAGATGGGCCGAAAAGATGAAAATACTTGGAGTCAGGTCTGGACTATATGGAGAGTGGTCCAGAACCTGAAAACTGAAGTTTTGAGTGCTGAGATTAGGACTGTGTTTTTAGCCGTATGAGATCGAGCGTTATCCTGAAGCAAAATCAATCCTTTTGAAAGGTTACCACGTCTATTGGATTTGATTTTTGACTTCAAGAAACGCAGTAGATCACACTAACTGTCACTATTCATTGTTTGACCTTTCAGTTTGAAGTCAACCAAAAATTGGATCTTCCTTATCAGAATATCGTCATCATAACCTTTCAGCAGACAGCTGAGTTATGAACTTTTATGCTTCGGGAGATGAAGGATGTTTCCACACCAAACTTTGTCGCTTACTCTCTGGTTCAAAATGATGAACCAATTGAGACATCTCAGATCCTCAATTAGATAACTAATGTAAATATAAGTTGAATAGTGTAATATCAATAAGATGATACGCTAAATAAACAGCTGTTAGGAAGGAACGATTGAGACAACCGACCAGTCTGTTCTGGAGTAAGACTAAGGCTAGTTCGCGCAAGGCTACTGCGCTTAGATAAGTGAAATTGTGCATCGTGATTTTGGATATAGAACATTCTCGTGAACACGCAAACCGTTATAAATTTCATGCGTAGGCCTATTTTTTTGGCTGTAGTGCCAGTAAGGAGAGAATTTTATAAAAAAATGTTGACATTGCGAACTTGGGTGTTTTCACCGATTTTGTAGCTCCGTTTTTAAGAAAAGAAATATCGGCTAACCTAGGGGGGAAAACCACTAAACTCTGATTAGCGAAAAAAAACAATCGACCAGTTTAATACCATTAAAATCTGTATCTGTAATTCATTTTTTTTTCACTAATATATTTTTGTAAAGGGCCCTGACGTATTATTTTAGTTAGTCATAGTGACGTTACTAATAATATTATTTGTTACTTTTAGTGAACCTTATACCTTCCAGAAGAATATATTTTAGTTTAAGAGTTAGTTTGTTTTGTTATAGTTTGTTTTGGTGGATAACTGACATCCGTAAGATTATAGTTATATTCCAAAAGGTTGGTAAAGATTTAAGTTTAGTTTTTGAGTTTAAGTTTAGTTTTGATTTTTGTTGTTGTTTGCCTTGCTGAAAGTTGAACTAATTTATCATTATAAATGTTCTTTCCTTTAATTATGTTTTTTTCCTTTCAACATTGTATGAAAACAGAAGTAATTAATTTAAATATTTTTTCCTGTCACTAATTGTTTTTTTTTAACTTTTAATGTGGCATATTAAAACAAAGACAATTATAAATTTTTGAAAACAACAACTTTGATTTCTTTGGTCACCCTGAGCATTGTAAACTCGCACAGGCATTCTCGTTGTCTTGGCCTAAACAGTGGGGTATAAATTATGTAAAAATTAGAGACAACGTGGCGCTCAACAAATGGTTCATTGAAAGAAGATACAAAATTAGCTATGGCCCACACCCCTTCTCCTCTGTAGCCAACAAACAATTAAAAATTTATTACGGGAACGTAATACCATGTCTCATCAACGGTTTATTACATGCTTAAGAAATGAATATCCTTCTTCTTAATAACGTTCAAAATGCTTCTGGGAAATTTCGAAACGATCGCCTTTGTGGATGCTGGTGAATTGACGTGGAACCTAGCGAACACAGACTTTTCGGAAGTTTAAAGAATCGATGATTGAATATGCTGAGCCATGGCTTACATTCAACTCACTAACAATATCATCAACTGTAATTCGTCGATTATCGAGAATCATTTGTTTAACCGCTTCAATATTGTCATTAGTCTTTGCAGTGGAAGGCCTACCAGGCCGCTGTTCATCACACATACCACTTTTAAAGCGATCAATCCATTCGTAGATCTTGCTTCCACTCAAACAACTCTCTCCATATTGCTGCTGCATTCGACGAATAATCTCTGCTGGTTTTGCACCTTCTGAATTGAGGAAACGTATCACTGCTCGCATTTCTTTCTCGGTGCAATCAGACAAAGGAGAAGTCATTTTACACAGTCTTTTAAACACGATCACAATTAGCTAACAATGAAACAATACTTTCAGTGAACAGCTGGTAGATGTTATGAGTTATAGCAGAACGATCAGTGCTGACATAAATGTGATTCGAAGGGAAATTTAAATTTTCCTCTACTTTTTGATTTGTCCTCTATAATAAAATTAAATATAATTCCAAATATCAAGAAAAAAATTATTACATATTTATCAATATAAATTTATGCACTCACATCACTCCATGACAAACACACCAACAACGTGGTAGAGATGGGTAAGAAAACTCCAAACTGTTAAAACTAACTGTTATTCTATTTACGAAAAACAAACTGCTTTGCCAAACGGAAACTAACAGTTTGAATTGGATTGGATTGTTATTTGTTAAACAAGGAACAACAGTTTGTCTTCCCCAACACCTATGTTACATTCGAACGTTGCCGCAAGCGCTAAAACATTTTTCTTGTTATTTTCCTGTTAAACTGTTGACAACAGTACAAACACCTTTTCTTTAACTTGCTATTTGCTATACTTTTTCCCTCTATTTCTTGTTGGAACGTAGTGAAGTAAGGACTGTTTGGGAGTTGTCAAAGTTTATCTCTATTTTTCAAACGAGTTGTTTGAAAGTTTTAAATGTAAAATTTGTTGTTCAAACATTTTTTTAACTGTAAAAATAGCCATAATTGTGTTTTATATTAGTTTTTCTCCGTAGTTTACTTTGTGTTTAGAAATTTAAAAATATTTAGTGGACAATTTTGAAAGTTTTCTTTTACTTTTTTTTATGTTTTTAAAATTAAGTGCATAGTTTTTAATTATTTATTGGATGTGTGGACTTTTTAAAATTCACAATATCTACTCTTGAATAATTTTAGGTTATTTTAGGTTAATAACCTATCATTAACCTGTAATAACCTAATGTTAATAACCTATAATTTTGTAACTATATAGAGCCAATTTTATTTAAACATATTTGGCCTATGTTCTTATTACTATATTTTACTTATTAACGTTACTTTTTTCAGTGTTGAAAAATGAAAACCTACTTTCTCCCAAATAAAAATATGACAGTAACATCTCACATAACCTAATTTTAATACATAACCTAATTTGTAAATACATAACCTAATTTTATTTGAACGTATTTTTTATTTATTATCAATCATCAATATTTTTTATTCAACTAAAAATATTCTAAATTGTTTGCATTTCAGTAAATATGCAAAGGCTATTTAATTTTTAAGTAAAAAAAATAATGCTTCTATTAGAAATTCATTGCATTTTGTAAATATAAAATGGCATACATATATATTACGTTTTGAGAATGTAATTTAATTATTACTACATTTAATTATTTTTTTCTAAATGTTTTACACCCAAAAACAGTTAAGGACATGGTGGTAATGGGAATGAAAAAGTAGTCTTAGAAAACTGATCGTTTGTGCTTATGTTTTAGCTGCTAATACAACTTCGAGTTTCATTTTTCTAAACCTGTTTTTTCAGACTGTTTTTCCAAACAGTTATTTTTTTCCAACAAACAGTTCGTTGATATTTTTTAAAAATAGCAGAAGTTCCCTTCCCTACAACGTGGTACATGTTAAAAATTTTGTTTGATATCTCATTGTGATGGTACTGTTTGTAAGATACAAGGTCCAAAAACAATAAAAATAGAACTGAAAATACGCTATATCAAATTTGTGAAACGTTATTCATAGGATTTTGCTTGAAAATAGTAGGGCCTATAGCGAATTTTAAATTAAACAAATTCTTGGTTTCAGAGTGGAAGCGGCTGTTTTTAACACCAGAGTCCTGAGCTGACCCTACCTGAGCCTGGTTATTAATTTGGTTGTATTCCGTAACGTGATCCGGTTGCAGACCGCAAGTATCAATCATTGGGCCTGTAACAGTGGCGCCACTGCAGCGGCTCTGTCTGTCCGACTGTGTTGCAAAAAAAAAAAAAAAAAAAAAACTACTGTACATTTGTATAACAGTGACAAGTAAATTTTCAAAAAATAACAACAGTTTATTTTACAATTTTTTTTGGAAAATAGAACCTTCATATATTTACATATACAATTTTTTAAATTCCATTGAATGCTGATATATGCACATTTTAACGCTGATTATAACCGCGAAACCGGAATTTCAAAAAGTGTAATATATATTAAAGTAGATAAAATATTTAATGATTTTTTGAAAATTTGAAAATATTTTTCAATGCCTGCAGAGGCAAGTCTTTTTCAAAAACCCGCCTAGAAAACCCTGTCGAATGAAGATTTTTCAAAAAAGCTGATGAGGAAAAGGTTTTCCAAAACACCAACGAGAATTGTCTTTTCCAAAACCCCGTCGAGGTCAGGTTTTTCCAAAAATCCGACGGGGAAAGTTTTCCTATAATTCCACCGAGCTACAATATTTTCCAAAACTCGGCTGAGTGAAGGCTCTTCTAAAACCCCGCCGAATGAAGGTTTTTCTTAACCTTACCGAATGAAGGTTTTTCCAACACCTTATTGAGTGAAGGGTTTTCTAAAACCCTACCGAATAAAGGCTTTTCTAAAACCCTGCAAAATGAAGGCTTCTACAAAACTTTTCAAAATTATAGATACATTTAATAGCCAACAAAATTTAAAGAACCCAACAAAGAAATAAAGACACCGACCATTAAAATAAATATTAATCGATATTAATATTAATAAATAATTTTCAAATGCGGTCAGATAACGTATTATTAACTGTTAATATTAGGCATTAATAAAATACGAGGTTAGTATCAGAAACCCAGACGGTTTTGAGGTTTTTTTATTTATTTTAGATTTACAATAATTCTATTTGATTACTATTCAAAATTCATTTGATTTAAAATTTAGTAATCTGTTTTCAGTTTTGCATGCGATTTTTTGGGAAGGTAAGTTTAGCTTGAGAATGAAGTTTACAAAATATTACAGAAGGAAGAAATATAAATTTAATGTTCCTAGCAAAAATGTAAGCCGATAAATGGTAAAACATGTAAATAATGCTTCTTACAATACACGGCCATGCTACATTACAAACTCGTAGGGTAGGGCTAGGTCAAGAATTGACTTCTAGGAAACTCATGCGAATTCCGCCATCAACTGGGCGCTATTATTCATATTAAGAGATGAGAACCGGGCTTGACGGATTAATTGAAATCTAAAAATACTTTGATGACGTCACTGCGGCTGTTGCATTGTTTTACTGATTCTTCAACACCTCGCCAAATAAATAAGCGTCAACACAACACAACAACTGCTAAGATGCTCGTTAGCGATAACTTTAAAAAATATACAAAAAGTTGTGAAAACATTGCACAAACTTTCTCTCATAACAACCACTACTGTTTTCACAATATCTAGTTCCGAAACAATCGGTTAAACTGAAAATATCTTCTCATATTATTCTGAAATTATCTTTATAGATGCATATTCATTAGTGAAGACCGTGTACTGACTAAATAGTCAGTCCTGACGGGCCACATTGTGCAGCGATGGACACAACGTTAGGTAGCGTGAGTGTAGGCCTACATCAACTGAGATGGTCAGTGTTGAATTTACATCAACCTTTCGTAAATTACTATACTGCAATCATTTCATATCTTATCTAATCAAAATTAGTAATGATTTTCAAGATGTCTTCAATATAAACATGGCATTTTCCCTCCGGCGAAAAACCATAAAGGCTATCAACGCCGTGACGCGAAATTTCAATACATTATTTAAAATAAAATATCAGAAATACAAAATAAAACGAATTATATACTAGTGTATTACAATAAAACTATTGCTTGTTGTTGAAATTAAATTCTAAGGCCGAGCGGAGATGCGCTGAGCTGGACGAGCGTAGCGGAATGAAAACGAACGGCAATTATTGCCTAGGTTACGATTTTTAAACATAGTAGTTCTTAGAATCCGTTACAGTAGGTCTAAATATTTACATTTAAAAGATACAAATGCGTTCTTTAAACTGACTGAACTCCGATTTCGTTTGCCGTCCGTCTTCTTTCAATTCGGCTCTCCGGCCTGGCCTGACTGTGCAGATTTGCAAATAATCGGTCGGGTATTTTTAACGATTTATGTGTGGAAAAGTGAAACATATCCCTCACGAGAAATATTCTGAAAACCTAAACTTACTTCCGGCCAACTTTTCGATTAGTTTTGTACACAGTAGTGCTTTGTAGGAAATTTTATGAATATTTCTCAACAGTTTCCTAGTCATATTTAAAAAAATATAACACCTTTAAAATTAATTGTGTAATCCCTACTTTTAGACTAATAATAGCATAAGATGGTACACTTCTATTGTAGTTATTTCGAACAAACAAGTGAAGCATGTGGTACTACTGAACAGCTGACTGAAGTTTTGTTGTGTTTATTTTCACAACTTAATCTCGACATCCCATATCGTGAGGTGATATGATTCGTTTTTGTGAATTTACACTCTATAAAGGCACTTAAAAAAACATTGTTTATATAGTAATATTGTAAATAAATATTAGTATAGATAAAATGTTATTTAAATTTTTGTTGTTGTTCTTTATGTAATTATGCTATAGTTATTTTAATTTTAACATTTCTATACATTCAAAATTGTCTTACTGGAACAATCCAGTATAAAACCCACAAAACTTACCAAAATTAGATGACAAGTTCATAGTATTTTTTAGAGACCGTTGTATTTTTAAGCACCACTACTGGATGTATCGCTTGTAAACAATGTTTTACTGAAAAATCCAAATTTTATTTGTCAACTAACCTTGTCACTTTCTCAGCAACTCTGTGGTACGATTTAGGCCTAAAAACAAACAAAATAGCTATAAAACTACAATAAACCTAAGTTTACAATAACGTAAAGTTTAGGTCACAATTAAATTATTTATATTCATTATATTAAGAATCGTGTTTTCTTGTTTGTGGTTTAAAGTGAAAAATAGGTATTAACGAGTTTGTTAAAATTTTACTCAGACTAAATGTAATCTATACGTAGCCAAACAAAATGTAAAACAATTTGGGAACAATCGAGAAAATTGACTTAATTTTTCAAAATTGTTCTATCAGATTTTATTCAAATTTTGTTCATGCATAAATATTTACAACGTTGGGCGTGGCTAAACTTTGAGCAGACCTAAAATTAGACGAACTAATTTTTGTTTTTTTGTCGATAACTCCAGAACCGAATTATTGAACGTGTGAAACTTTGCGTAACGTTTTTACAAAGTTTATTGGCTAATGTGCACAGGAGACAAGCTTGTTGTACAGCAAAAGCCAGTTAACAGTTTCAAAATGACAGCCTGTTTAAAAATTCTTAACCTCTTAGTTGTCTTTTTCTTTAATATATGAAGCGAATCTAGGGTCGTACCGCAGCTATTTTCCAATTTCCCAACGGAAATTCGTAATTCAAAGATTTGCGTTTCAAGAAAAAATCGGATAAAATCTAACTCCATGGTGGTTAGGGTTTATTTTTTATTTAAACCCGGAACACAAATTTCTCTACTATTTCAAATTTGTTGCTCTGACCTTCAGTGACTCTTGTTATTTTCATATTTTTCAAATTTTCTTTAGCTTTTGCCTGTAATTTCTTAAAAACAAATTTTTTGAGGAAATAACTCAATGTGAGAAAGTTTGTGTAATGTTTTGTCATAATTATTCACTTAGTGCAAAAGCAGTTCGTAATGTAGCTTCTATAGAGCGCCACAGATTTACTTAAAAATATAATGTAGCTGCAGTTCGCATAAAATTAACACATGAACGCAACCTGTTGGGCAAAGATTAAACTACTTGATCGTTTTGTCTTGATGGTTATGTCCAGAACGTACAATGTATGTAAATGTATATGAGATTTTGCACATTTTAATGTAAAATGTAAACCTACTTTGACCGCTAATAACATTTTTTAATGTTATATCAAAACTTAAAGATGTGATTTATTTTCAAAATTTTAATGACCATCGTTACCAAAATAATGAAGAGTTTTTTTGTAACGAACTTGCCTAAGCCACATTTTACCGAAATCAATTAAATTGTTTCATATTGAATGTTTGTTTAGGAAAATGAGCCGCCATCATGATAAGACTCAGATGCAGAATCTCAATATGAGCACCGATCCTGACTCTAGGTCAATTATAAAGGAATAATAAAAATAAATATAGGCTGAACAAGTAATATCAGAAAAATAATAAAATAAAACAAGGCTGAACAAGAATATAAGCATTCTTACATTTGAAATTTTGGTTCAATTTAATTCAAACATGACAAACACTGACTTTGCTATTAAGTTAAACAACTTTGTTACCTACCAATAGCCCTTCAACATTTTCAAAAAGGTGGCCATTTTTAATCTTTAAAAATCCCAGTTTTTTAAAATTTTAATTTCTGAATCCATTAAAATTAACTTAAACAACTGTCACACAGTTCATTTCACGTTATCAAAGTAAATTTAAAAGTTTAAGTTGCTAACATGTGCAGAATTTAATGTTGATTAAAATGGTAAAATCAGAATTTCAAATAAAAGGAAACATAAACAAAATTCTTTTAGTTCATTTGCTTCCATCACTTCAGCATGACAGCTGAATGTTGCAATTAATTATTACTTCTAATACCAGTTTAAGTAAACATGACCTTTTGAATAACAGTAGTCCTTCGGGTGAGGGTGGTAGTTGGAAGGAAGGGAAAAATGTTTAAAAAATAAATCGAAACGTGATTGGTTTGAAATAATAATCACAAATGTATGACTGTCATCGACTGTAATATTTACATTAACCTGTTGTTGAAGAGAGGTGTAATATTCAAATACAAAAAAGGTAAATAAATGCAAAATGTTAAAACATAATATTTGCTTCTTACCTGGTAGATTACAAAGTTCACAATAATCTCAAACTGTACTTTACAAAGTACACAATAATCTCTAACTGTATTTTGACATTTTAATTATACTTCATATTTTATGATGTCCATATTAACAGTAGATAAATGCATGATGGAAGGAGAAATCACAAATATATTTGTGTAAAAACAGTGTCCAAAATATATGTTTGGTGTTCAAAATGCTTGTCCCGGCTTGTACAACGAGCAGGGATAGGGGACTGTCAGTAGGGCCACATAATCTATAAGTTTAATGGCTTTTTAGTAAATACTGAAATTGTTCTAAGCATGTTATAGAAAAAAGAGGCAATTGTAATGGGATTGTATGTTTGTGGTTAATAAGTTAGCTTCATAAAATATACAAAATACTGTCTGATTTGTGATGCTACGCTTGCACATCCATTTGTGATGGAGGCTTGCACATCCATGATGCTGTTTTGCCTGACAATTATCTTAATTGTTAAGTGTCTTTTATGTTAAGATTTTCCACAAACAGTAAGCTTTAGAACAAAATCAATTTGCAATGTCAGAAGCCGGTTAAAAAATATTTCTAAAGATACCTCATGTATGTCTGTACGAACAGTATGTGCTGAGAAAAAGGGATGTTTACTCTAAAAAATATATATATATATATATATATATATATATATATATATATATATATATATATATATATATATATATATATATATATATATATATATATATATATATATATATATATTGGATATTGTGTAAAACTACCATTAACTTGATCATTAAATTATAATTTTGTTCTTATTGTTGTTTTAAAGTGAAATACATAAAATTATCACTTATTCTACAAAAAAATTTACATTACAGAGTAACAAACTTTCTTTTAACGATTTAGCCAAAATTTATATAGCCTTACACTAATGTTTTTTTTTTTTTTTGTTTAAGCTCTGGCCGGGACCTCGGGGTGAAAGCCTAGTACGCTATCAACTAGGCCACCGAGGCAGCTGCTTGCTAATGTTTTAAGCTATAAAACTATAAACAAAATTTTATGACAGTACGTTTATTGGTAAAAGAGACATTCACATTTTATGTAGGGCCTATAGGCAAAGAATAAGAATTCTTATAAATTTGTCTGTGTTCTGTTTGTCCGTAAGGCACTTCTTAGTCATAAACAATATGTTGTCTGTTGTTATTAAATGGTCTTTGTAGAGGCCCAAATCCAAGAAAATAAAGGACTAATGAACAAAAATATTTAGGGGTAGATAAAAAGTCAAATCATAAGGATCAAATTTTATTTTGTCTTTATTTATCTAGTATTGGGTATTATTGTTGCGTAGAGTTAATACTGATTTCAAACATACAGTATATTGTTTGTGCACACAAAGTTCATAGAGTAGTCAGATCCTTCAGAAGTCGAAGTTTTCATGTCATCTCTTTAATTTCATTTGTCAGAAAAATCTCGAAAAATCTATACACTTAGTTTGGATAAAAAAAAAACAAAAAAAAATTTAAAAAAATAAATTATGGGTAAAACTGAATTTTAGGGACTTTTGTCAATTTTGGACTAAAACATTTTATTATAAGTCCAATATTAATAATCCAAAATACGAAAATGCAGAAGCAATAGGAAGTTACAAAAAAATGAAAATAAAAGTGACAAACATAACCTTAAAATGACTATTACACGAAAGTGGGAAACATGTTTTTAATGATGAAATTGATAAATTAAATGCATATTATTAATAATTAAATGCATGTTATTAATAATGAAAATAATATATTTGTTATTTAAGAAAAAGAACTTTATAACCTAACTCGACTTGGCTGTTGTATGTTTAATGAAATGTATGTAAGGCTGAAAAAATAACGAAAAGAATATATTTGTTTAAAAGGCTGATGGGTGTTTAACTCAGTTGTTAAGTATGTATATAACTTGTATTCCTTAAAAAGTACTAACCTTTGTAACTAGTGACATGGTGGATGGTAAAAGTGGACATCAGTATATACTCGGTAATGAATCGCTAAAAATCGTAATATACTGTAAATTTATTGTAATTAATTTAGTCTTCCAAGGGTTTATCCAAGGGTTGAGGAGTCCAAGCACTGATCCTTGTGGTACCCTAGCAGTTACACTATACCTCCTTCCTCAGTGTCACAGATGAGATCTATTTTCAAAGTAGCATCATATCAGCTTCTGGAGATAAACTGGAACTACCATGCTACTTAGGATCCGCAAGACAACTCAGACTCCATCGCGCTGAGTTGAGTGCATTTTTAACGTCCAACGTGACAATGGCGCAATATTTTTTAGCACCTCTTCTCTATCTTTTGCCTTCAGTAGCTTCCCTCGCTTTAGTAATGACACCGTTAATACCATCAATGGTAGATATGCCCCTCCGAAATCCATATTGATTTTCCGAAAGCCCATATGCACCTTCAGCGAATGGTTCAAGTCGTCCATAGACAATCCTCTCCGCTGTATCAGGTAGACATATCGGTCGATATGATGATGGTGCTTCAGGAGGCTTTTTCATCTTTGGTATCAGAACCAACCTCTGCTCCTTCCATCTGGTGGGAAAAGTTCCTTCCCGTAAGCAGCCATTCAGTACTTTAATAAAAGCATCAGGAATGGTTTCAAGAGCAACTTTAAGAGCTGCATTTGGTATGCCATCCGGGCCAGGTGCTTTGGCATCCTCGATCCTCCTGCACGCCTGATGCAGCTCATGTACTGTGATGGGTGGAATCACTTCCCCGCTGGCACTACAATCTCTAGTGTGTGTGTGTGTGTGTGTGTGTGTGTGTGTGTGTGTGTGTGTGTGTGTGTGTGTGTGTGTGTGTGTGTGTGTGTGTGTGTGTGTGTGTGTGTGTGTGTGTGTGTGTGTGTGTGTGTGTGTGTGTGTGTGTGTGTGTGTGTGTGTGTGTGTGTGTGTGTGTGTGTGTGTGTGTGTATTTGAATGCTTAATTATTATGAAAATTCATCCATTCATTCATATTTATAATGTATTCTTCTATGCATGATACTGATGATAATAATGATTTTATTGATGAAACTATAGTTAATTCTATTTGGGATTTGAATAAAAAAATTAAAGACTTCAATTGTATAATTTTACATGTAAGTATAAGAAGATTGCATTCAAATATTGTCACTATTGAATCATATATCTATAGTTTAGCTGTACTACCTCAAATTATTGCTTGCTCTGAGATTTGATCTTGTTAGTTTATATAATATTGAAAACTATTCATTATATTACAACAGTGGATCCATCAATTAGCAGATGGAGTTGTTATCTATGTAAGAAGTGACATTAAGCATGGAGTACATATTGCTGAATATGATAATTTTAATGCCCTAAACTGAAGTGCGATTAACTGAAACATGCAATTTTTTTAGTTACGGCAATATAGTACAACCATGTTTCTTGAATCGCTCCATAAAATATTTGTATCACCTATTTATAGGTAATTTTAATATTAATATCCTTAGGTCTGCTTCAGTATCTGATGATTTATTAAATATGTTTTACTCTACTGGATTTTTACCTGGATTCCTTACTATTACTAGGCCTAATCATAATGGAGGCACTTGCATTGATAATATTTATATGTAAGGACTGATTTTGATTTAACTGCTATAAAATATAGTTGTATTCTACCTGATCATTACCCGTTATTTTGCGCATTTAATGTGGATAGCAATAACATTGATACTAATGGTAATAAAATAAAGCTTAGTTATAGGAAACTATTAAATGAATGTAGTCTTATTGGTTTGTCTATATTTTATAATTTTTGAAGATCGTAATTTGGCAATCGATCACCTTATTAATGATATTAAAGCTTGTATCAAGAAATCAATGATCATAATACCTAAAAATAAAAAAACATTTAGAAAATCCTGGATGACTACTGCTATACTTAATGCTATCTGCCATAAAGAAAAGCTTTATGATATTTGGGTTTCTAATAAAAATTCTGTATCTGCTGAAAATGAATATAAAAATTATAATAAAACACTTAAAAAGACAGTGACTGCGATTAAAAAAGACTTTGAGGTTCAGGAAGCTAAATCACATTGTTATAATAATAAAAAATTATGGGTTTTTAATAAAAATAAGTTTGGTGGAAGTAAAAGTAAAACTAATGGTATCAGTGAAATTGTAGTTGATGGATTGTCTATTACTGATCCATTTAATATTGCTGATAAGTTTAATGGGTTTTTTCCTTCAATGGACATAAACTTGCTGATAATATGCCACAATCAAATACTTACAGCAGATTGTCTTCTAATGAAAATAATGCAAATCCCTTTTCAATGTTTTTTAAACCTACTGATACAAATGAAATCTACTCAGTTATTTATAATTTAAAAAATAGAAATTGTGGTACAGACAATATTCATTCTAAAACTTTAAAGTGGTTTTATTAGTCCAGTTCTTGCACATGTTTTTAATTTGTGTATTTCTAAAAAATATGAATACAGTTGATGCTATGCAAATAGTTCTAGATATTATATAAGGTTTATATATATTATAAGGTTTAAATGACAGCAAATCTGTAATAGCTACTTATATTGATCATGAAATTTTGTTGCACAAATTATTTTTCCTTGGTGTCAGGGGTAATGTGTTTCGGCTTGTAAGGGGTTACTTGTCTGAACGCATTCA